>JALDQB020000103.1:0-166097 GCA_024416835.2 Perccottus glenii
ATCGAGGCCATAAATAAATAATGAAATCCTCTTAGCACAATTGCTTTTCCTCCTTACAGAAATGATGTGGCATTCAGTCACATTTATTTGAAGGAGATGCAGAGAAGGACAAAACCCCAAATATAGTATCACAGATGATCAGGAAAACAAATTCAAGTCTGTGCCTTTATTTATGAAATAAATTGTGCTAACAGGTAACCTCAATACTTTTTCATAAACATGTATGTTTGTTTTTGTCAGGATCTGTGGGAGATCTTTGCACTAGTTTGATACAGGACCTGCACCAAACTTTCTCACTAGATGGTCCTATCATTTTTTGTGCCATGGAGAAGTACAAAGTGATGGTTTACTGGAACTTACAGATCCGGAAATCACCAACTTGATTAAAGAAGTAATAAAAAATAAAATGCAGTTTTCTATGTTACTTAATTATGTTATTGCTTTGTACCAATATCAAAATTAAATTTGTTCTTTTAAGGTGGAAAACATTGAAGGAGAAAAGCTTTTGGAATTATCAGATGCTATTGTGGTCTGTGGCTTTACTGGACCAATAAATGTTGAGCAGAAAAAGGCGATCCAGGAGTTTGTTAATACAAATTCACAATTGTTTTGAATGACTAACTAATGAAGCATTTTCATATTCTATGTTAGTGCCATCACTTTGCATTCACTTGTAAGACTGAGTCCCATCCTTAATCAGATCCACAAAGGACGAGACATTTATGGATTTGACAGGGAACTGGCACAACACCATCAGCTGTTCCAGCAGCTGTTTGTTCCTGGAGACCTAAAAGAGGTTCGTAACATGTTAACCGTAAACTTTAATGCATGTTTGTGTTAATTTAACTTTATTCTGTAATATTTTATTTAATCCCTGATTTAAGGTGGAGTCACACTTTATTTTTCAAGCTCTCTGTCCTCACTTCAGCGAGGAGGGCTCAATGAGAAGGCAGAAGGAATACAAAATAATAACCTTTCTGCAGGACCAAGGTTTGTATATTTGTATTCTGCTCCTAAATCTCAACTACCTTTTCTTTGATAAATTAATCATGTCAAATGAAAAAAAACGTAAAGATGTTGCATCATTCTTTTGCCAGCACTGTAGTTGAAAGTTGATTCTTTTTACAGTGATAGAAGATCGGGGGTTTCATGCCAGGCACATGTACCATTGGTAGAGACGGAACAGGAAAGAGACAAAAGAACATTAAACTTTGACCATGACTGCGACTCACGATATGGACAACACACTCTGTTTTCCAATCGTCAGTGCATGTGCTACTGCCATTACATTACCCATAAAGCACTTAAACACTTCCACTGATTTTGAGAACAACCTCACACAGGCAGTCCAAGGGGGATTTGACTTTAGTCGTCTCTAGAAACATTAGCAATCTCAACAAAGATTTAATAGAGTTAAAAACTCTGCTTTAGTTAAACATTAAGATTACTGTTCCTCTTTAATTTAAACTATTTTTCAGATCACATTAACCTCAAAGATGAACGTCTCATTGTTTCAGATTATTTCCTCATAGTTAACTGTATTATTTGGAGTTTGGGCTGTTCTGTTCCAAAGACAAATGCAGGGGATGATCCAAGTTTCCCTGTTTGGGATGGACAGCTGTACATGTCGATAAAAAATCCTGTAAAAGGCAAGTTGTAAATGTTTTCTTGTTTGCTTTAATAAAAAATAAATAAAACTATTGTAATAGTTTAATTCCAATTTAACCAGACAAGACATCATTTACATCTTCTCTACACATTAGGTAAAGGTCCCGGTGTTTGTGTCTCTTAAATTTTGAGCCAACAATAGCTCTAGTCCAGCTGCTCTTCAGTCAGGGGAATATCAAATTCCAGAACCACAATTATTCCTCTATCCGCTCTGTATTCGACACCAACCTCCTGCAGTCGATGTGTGGCTCATGAATATCCTGACAATTAAAAACAGACAACACTAGTACTGGTCTGGTTTCAATATTTAGTGCATAAACCTTTACTTGTTTTACCTGAAGGTTCTCTGGCTGGTTTGTTGGATTTGACATCATTCCTAAGTACCACATCTGGTTTGGACTTTTATTTCCTTCTGTTCTCAGAGGCTGGTTGTTCCAACCTTCTACAGATGCCTGTAGATCAGTGTTAAGTTTTGGGAGGAATGTTTGGTGGACAGCAAAAAGATCTTCTTTATCAGAAAGAAGTATGAGGAAGTTAGTCTCACCAAATACAGGTTGCATTATTATTGTAATTATTAACTTGTAAAATGATGTTTGTAACAATTGATTCATTTTGACCATTTTTGTTCCTTGAGATGACACATCAAGAAGGTGATCCATCTCTAAGATGTAAAGTGTATCATAGTATTTCGATGTCACACACACTCTGTTATCCCGCCATAAACGTTCAATTCTATTATAAAAAAAATACATAATTATATTTAAATTGTAATCATGGCACAAAAACTCAAAATTAACAACTTAAAAAAGGTCACCTCTGATTATGGACACTTTTTCCAGATATAAAGCTTCCTCCGTCACTTCCACGTACAGTAAACATATAACGATCTTCACGTTCTCCACTCCTTGATCAGCTCTGACTCTGGGCAGTAGATAGGACATTAACCAGCTCATCCTTTGTCCATGTTGTATCTTTAAAGAAATGTTTTGGCTATAAAAATGTTCTGATACTTACCTTGAGGGTATACCATGTTGCTCAGTTACTTTTCTGAAGGCAGCAAATGCAGTTGAAGCACGATTGTTGTTTAATCCTTCCAAACACATCACCTGTATGGCATTATGTACACTGTCTTGAGATCACATTACAGACATTAGCTGAATACTCTAAGACTATCCAGCAGTCTTTTATGCAGGGCAATATATTTTTAAGTTGACCTTCCTTGAGTACTCATCCACTGCACCGAAAATAACTATATTGTACCTGTTGGGAAGATAATAAAATAAAATCTAAAACACACACAAATAATTAGTATCACTAAACAAGTTTGGTGTGGACCTGATGAGTTTGTGATTTGTGTCCACATGCCACAGTGACAGAGGGCCTCTGACTGAGTACTTTCTTCACACAACAGCCCAAACTTGTCCCTAGAGATAAGCCCAAGAGAGTCCACTCGATCAAGGGTCAAGGGATCACGGGCGGGATTACTGGAAAGGTGACCAATCACAGGAGGGTCAGTGCCACGGTAGTTTCCGCCCCAATCCGCCAAAAAGTCTTTCTACGAACCGATAATATGCTGAAAAGGCCTTAAGAGATGATTTATTGATTGAAATATATACAATAATGCTGAGAATAGAAAGAAATGGTGGGGATGTAAAATTTGTTTGGGTCCCGGCTCATGTTGGTGTAGTGGGAAATGAAAAAGCTGATGAAATTACAAAAACAGCATTAAAATTAAAAGATGATGAAATAATGAAAGTTCCCTTTGGAAAAGGAGAGGCCAAATCATTAATCAGAAAAGCAGTGAGTGATGAAAGGCAAAACAAGTGGGACACAGACAATAAAGGGAGACACTATTACAGCATTCAGAAATATATTAAAGTGAAGGGTTTCAAAGGGAAAATATAGAAGAGATGAAGTGATCTTTTCAAGATTAAGGCTGGGACATACTGGGTTAAAATCAACGATGTACTTAATGACAAAATGTGTGTCTGATAAATGTGAGGAATGTAATGTTCCTGAAAATGTAGAACATGTCATAATGAAGTGTAGTAAATTTGATTTTGAGAGGAACATCTTACGTGATAAGATATATGAATTAGGACAGGGATGGAGTTTAGAAGGGATACTGGGGATAAGTGAGGTAACAAGGGAGTGCTACGAAGCTCTCTTTAAATTTCTTAAATATACAGGATTAGATCATAAAATATAGGACCCACACCCCCTTTTTTTTTTTTTTTATCATCAATAGAATGTAACCTGAAGTACTAGAACATGAATTACACACTCCGGTACAGTAGGTGGCGGTATGCAATGAAAAAAATTGGTTGCGACCCGCCAATAATACTAGAGAAGAAGAAGAAGAAGAAGAAGATAATATGCGCGTGGAGAGTTCATATCTGCACAAGTCAATTGAAATCATTTGCTCGTGGTCATAATATTTCCGTGTGTAGACTATTATCGTAATTCTGACTCTAAACCGGATCGTCTACAGTCTCTGTCTCTGTGTAAACACGAAGACTCGCTCACAGCAGAACTCTTTGTCCGCCTCCCGCTGCAGAGTCACAGTCTCGTCTGGGACAACGCCTGCAACAATCCAGGTTTGTGTCCGTGTCTTTGTCTGTTTGTGAGTGTGACCACATTTCAAAGGGGTCGTGTTTTAGAGGCTTTGCTGCAGAAAAGTGTAAATGTAGTCAACGAAGAAACTGGCGGAGTTAATCCCGTCTTCACTAGCGTTGCACG
The DNA here is from genome assembly GCA_024416835.2 of Perccottus glenii. NCBI lineage: Eukaryota > Metazoa > Chordata > Actinopteri > Gobiiformes > Odontobutidae > Perccottus > Perccottus glenii. The sequence continues at coordinate 4,408 of JALDQB020000103.1, forward strand.
TCTATGGAGTAATCCATGTTCAAAATGACTACATCTGCAGAGTTTGAGCTGCTTTGAAAAACAAGCCACAACCACGAGGGCGCTTTGTTTTAGCCTCTACGAAAACAGTCCGGCCACTTTTGTAAAAACGGCCTGGCCAGTAGTGTTGTTTTTGGCGGCCTGTTTTAATTTTAGTTTTAGTCTAGTCTTTGTGTCAAGCTTTCATTTGAGTTTTTATTAGTTTTAGTCACGTTCATACTCTTTTTAGTCTAGTCTAGTTTTAGTCGACTAAAAGTCTGAGCATTTTAGTCTTATTTTAGTCAGAATTATCCATGACTATTTTCGTCTAGTTTTAGTCGATGAAAACTGATGACATTTTAAGTCAAGTTTTAGTCAATGAAAATTGTATTTTAGCCTCTTTTTGGTAATGCAATTATATTTAACCCAGTCAATATAGTGTAAGTACAAGGGATGTCAGTCAGTCAGGAACTAAGAACCCACTTCTCTCTCACACACACTCTCTCACACACTCTCTCACACACACACACACACACACACACTCTCTCTCACACACACTCTCTCTCTCTCACGCACGCACGCGCACACACACACACACACACACAAACGCGTTTGTCTCAGTCGTTTTCAGCTCCAGTGGCTAACGTCTAAAGCTAACGTTAAAATGAGACACATTAACCACAGCCTCATGAGTTGGCTTGGCATGAGCTTTCTAATAGAGAAAGTAACGTTATGTTAATGTCTTTTGATTTACCTCAATTTCATTATGGAATGCCTTGAGATGTCTCTTAAGGTTTGTGGTGTTTTTTCCTGTGATTTTGTGGCGCATTTCTCCATGACACTCACCGCAGTCTAAATATCAAAATAATGCGTGAGTGAGGCTTGAGGAAGTGACGCGCCTGCCTGCACAGTGCAACCTGATGCAGCCTCCAAAGGGAGACACAGCAGGAAACAGAAATTACTGCAAAATACTACGACTAAACGAGACTAAATAAGGTTATAACATTTACGTCTCGTTTTGGTCAACGAAAATGAAGAGACATTTTAGCATAGTTTTTATTTTGTAAACCACATTAAGTCTGTTTTATTACAACGATAATACATTATACATTTTATTATAGTTATCGCCACATGATCAGCATTTACGTTGCCTCCATTGCTTTTTACGTGATAAAGGTTGTGACAATATTTAGTCATAATTTTCGTTGACGAAAGCAACACTACTGGCCAGGGTTTGTCTGAAACTGTCCGCTCGGACTTTGTCCACATCTCCTAATGCATTCTGACCTACTCAACAGGTCAGAGAAAAGTAGGCTATTTATGTTATTCAAAATGCACACACATAAATAAAATAGAAAAAGTGTTTTTCAAGCTGAAAGACATGTTTGTGAACATTTGATCGAAGCCAGAATAATTAATTATGTGCTCATTTATACAAACTGTCTTTGGTATGTTACAGTTAGCCTAGCCACATAGCCAGACTAAAAAATCAAGCAACCCAATTGATTGCATAGTTAGTATGCTGGAGTTAGTTTGCAAATTAACCAGAAATAAAGCAGTGTAAAACATTTTATTGTGGTCTCTGTTTAATGCCACCTCCTTTTGATGCATTTTAATCACGGGTCACTTTCAAAAAAACAATTTTCAAATACAATGAAATTAAAGTTTAAACATGCAGTTTTATAATATAAATCTTTCAGTGGCAGAGTATTTACACAAAATGTGCTCTACTTGGTTCAAACACTACTCTGTATTCACCAGAAGAGGGCGACAAAGATATTATTCACAACTCCATGTATCACTGTTTATCTGGGCAAATGAACCAAGCAAAACCCCGGCTTTTTTTTCTTGTACGTTTTTTGCAACAAACACAAAGTAAACTAATATCTTTATAGGCCCTGAGAATCACCCTAGCATCCCCAGCTTTACGCGGCTGCTTGTACGTCTTGTCTCCCAGAGTACATTCTTTTCCCTCCAGAGGCCCGTTTCTTGCCAGTCTTTTATCTCTTAACATTATTTAAACCGTGTTAGAAAGTCTCCAAAAGTCTTCCAGAACCAATGACCGAGCCTTTCTCAGCTCCTCTTAATGTGGAGGAGCAGCTGCTGTTCTCTGGGCTTGTCCTGGTGACTGTCTCTAAAGTGCTCATTGTTTTTGTCTTTTGTATTTAAGATACAAACCTTTTGGTCGTAGACCATAAGAAATTGGGAACAAAGACCAGTAAATTAAGAACCTTACCGTGGGACTCATCTACGTCTTCACCATAGCAAACCTAAATAAAAAAAATTTATTGATGAAGGTTGTGTTTTTTTTATTTATTTTTTTCATTCAAGATTTGGCACGCAGACGGAGGAGGGTGGGGGTATATTATTCCTATTACATTTTAGTAACTATTATGTACATTATACTGTTGCTAAATAATGTATTCTTTTTTAACATGTCTGTGAAGGTTCTGCAAGGTTAAAGCAAAGAAATCTGGGCGAGGTTTAAAGGTGAAGCTGTTTTCTTGTCCCAGGGCCTTTTTTATATGCTGTCAACTGGTGAACCCAAGTTAAGATGTTGAGAATAGGGTGTGTGAAACGCATCAGCAATAATGATGCCTACGTGTGAGGTCATCACACATGCTTTTTATATTTAGTTTAATATTAAGTTTTGTTTTGTAAAAAGACTTTCTTTCGTTTTGTACAAATTGTCTCTTAATTTTAATAAAGGTTTCTTCGGCCAATTGCATGTATTTAATAAATAAGAAGCAAATAAGTAGACTATGAGGTCGTGGACGCGATCGCTTTCATTGCTCATGAACTGGAGCACGTCTCTTTGGCGGTTTCGGTTAACCGCCAAATCGCGATTCTTGTTGCTTCATCACAGCGGTAGGAAAAAATCCCATACCGTCACAGCCCTAGTTGAGAACTTGTATTAAAGTGATCTTTTTCTCACTTTTACATTTCTGTCTCTTACAGAGAAACAAGGGATCCTTGGTCAGAAGCAAACTCATTAAATAAAGAAGCTGACTACAGCAACGGCTTCTATAATGCACACGTGCAACCAGTGTGGGAACAAGTTTACCACTGTGCAGAGTCTCAAAAGACACCAGCTCATCCACACTGGAGAGAAGCCTTACCGCTGTGACCTGTGTGGGAAGACATTTTCATATGCAAGTACTTTAAAACAACACCAGCTCATCCACACTGGAGAGAAGCCTTACCGCTGTGACCTGTGTGGGAAGACATTTTCACATGCAGGTAATTTAAAAACACCAGCTCATCCACACTGGAGAAGCCCACTGTGACCTGTGTGGGAAGACATTTTCACAGGCAAGTAATTTAAAACAACACCAGCTCATCCACACTGGAGAGAAGCCTTACCGCCGTGACCTGTGTGGGAAGACATTTTCACATGCAGGTAGTTTAGAACCACACCAGCGCATCCACACTGGAGAGAAGCCTTACCGCTGTGACCTGTGTGGGAAGACATTTTCACATGCAGGTAGTTTAGAACGACACCAGCGCATCCACACTGGAGAGAAGCCATACACCTGTGACCTGTGTGGGAATACATTTTCACAGGCAGGTCATTTAAAACTACACCAGCGCATCCACACTGGAGAGAAGCCTTACAGCTGTGACCTGTGTGGGAATACATTTTCACATGCAGGTAGTTTAAAACTACACCAGCGCATCCACACTGGAGAGAAGCCTTACTGCTGTGACCTGTGTGGGAATACATTTTCACATGCAGGTAGTTTAAAACAACACCAGCTCATCCACACAGGACACAGACCATACTATTGTGACCTTTGTGGAAAGACATTTAGAAGTTCAAGTTCTTTTAGGAGACATTACCTTCAACACAGAGTTAGTTATACCATGTGAGCTGTGTGGAGAGATATTTTACTCTAAACAGACTTCTTCTCGACACCTAAAGCAACACGCTGAGGTGGAAATGGGGAGGTGTGGACCACAATGAGACTCTGCATCCTGAAGTTTTTATAGGTGTACATTATGCCCGCCTCAGCTCCAGGGTCTTGGATGGACGTGTAATGAGCTGACGTGTCAGTCATAGATGATAGGTGTACATGTATATGTCACTAAGTGTACAGGACAGAGTGTCCCTGAACAATGATTAGATGTAGTGCAAAGTGATGTCTTTGTCTAGTTTGGATGAGTCTGGAGCCAGTAGGAAACACAGCTAAAGACATTAAGTCAAAAGTGTATGTGGATAAGCATATGAACTGGAGAAGGAGTGAGAGCATATAATATATAATATACAATTATTATGAAACAAACTCTATAAAAAATTGTTCACTAGCCAAACCATAATGGACATGTGTTATAAGAATTCAATATCCTTATATTATCCAGAGAGACACGGAGACAGATTATATTATAAAAAGTGAAAGGCCAGGTTTTATTCTTGCAAGAATGAAGCAAAGACACACAGATATATCAAAGGTACAGAGTGCGTTTTGCAAAACATGAGATTTTATATCACTGCAGTGGGGGCTGTCAGTGGGAGGTGTATCTTGCATACACTCCCCCAAGGCCCCAGCTCCAGGTGCAGAAGTCCCATGACAAGCCATGTCTCCAGTTATGTCTACTCCATGCTTGAACTAACATGGAGGACATGACATGATTTGACATGACCTGTAAAGAACTATGAGCACCCAGTAACTATAAACAATTATAATAATAAAAATTATTATAACAACATGTTTTACCCGCTCCTGAAGAACTGGGATGGACAGCGCTGTATAAACTGCAGGATCTGTGTGAGAACAGCTCTCAGCATTTCAAATCTGCTCGTACAGAGTAATGAACAACAAAAGGCTGTAGGGATACAACAATACAGTCGGTCCACGGTTCAATACATACCTTGGTTTTTGCTCACAGTTGTCAGTTTGGTGCAATACATTTCATGGTGTCATTATTTCTTTTATTTTTAAACTAGGTGTAGTCATTGTGGGGATTTTAAAGATGAGCTGTATTTTTAAAGTGTCTATATTTTACTAATAAAGCATAAAACACAAAAGTGCATTTAACATTTGAAGTAAACATGAACTGAATGCTGTGTGCAGTAGGGGGAGGTTGTTGTAAATGAAGTCTAATGATTTATATAATCATATACTGTATATAACTATTTTATTGTTGCGCACAAAAAACAAACAAAAAAACCCCATCCAGGCACAACATTTCCAAACCAACATTTATATGAGGACCTAATATAATTCTCAAAAGACCGGATTTAAAACAGACTCACGTTTGATTAAACCTCAGTGTCTGAGCTGATGTCCAGCCTCAGAGGCAGCTCTCGTTCTGAACAGACCAGACTCTAGTTTACAGCAGGACATTGCAGCACAAGTGGTTTCAATAGCTTCAAGATAAACACATGTATTTTCTCCAAATCACTTTAAAATAATGGATCTAATCTAGTGGCACCATGCACACCTTTTTAGGGCTAAGCAAAGGTGAGGCACCTATTGTTTCTGTTAGATTTCTTATTAGCCACGAACAAGGTGCGAGGCACCTATTGTTTCTGTTAGATTTCTTATTATTATTATCCTGCAATGGAAGTCTATGGCAGCCCATAGAACCGTTTGATAAAAAGTTGTGAAATTTGGTACACTCATTAAGGACAGTCCAGTCATTGATCTTAGCAAATTTGAAGTGTCTAAGTCAATATCTCTAGCGCCACCAACTGTCCAAAGTTGGACTTATGTTTATGCTAATAACTTTTGAACCCTAAGGCCTAGAATGAAAATTCTTTTTCCACTGATTCCTTGGGTCAAGATTCGATTGCACCCTATGACGTCATTTTCCGCCTAGATAATTTTTCCGCCATTTTGAATTTTACGAAACCTACTTTGCGAACTCGCCCTAGGCCGTAGTCCCGATTTTCATGAAAATTGAACCAGATCATCTCAGACTATGGTGACAAAAAGTTATGGAAAGAAAGTTGATTCGTCAAACCGTTGTCGATACAAATGAAAATGACTTAGCGCAAAAATGAAAGTCAGGCTATATCTCTGCGATGCTTTAACGTATTTTAACCAAACTTAGTACGTTATGGCAACCGTGACTTGAGGATGCCTGCAGAATTTTGCAGCGCCACCTAGTGGTCCGGAGATACAAAAATGAGACCTTTTTTGATTATTACTTCAGAATACTTTATCCAAAATCACAAACCCGGTCTCTTAGATTCAAGCCATGCCGAGTCGTATATCCAATTTTCCATATCAACTATTTTGGGAGTCATTTTGAATTTTGTCAAGAAGTGCTATATTTTTAACGCATTGCCACATCATTAAACTTGGTATGCGTTTGCACCAAGCCCTGAAGGTACAAAAAGTTTTGGGGCAGCGCACCTTGTGGTCAAAAGTTATAACAAAATTCACAAATATGCTAATACGTTTTGATTACGTTAACCTATTGTAAAACAAATGGTCTCAATGTGTTCACTGGATGCCGAGCACAGATAACACATATCCTATTCGCCAAACTTTCTGTTTGCCATGTTGTTTTACTTTAAAACCTTTTTTTCGAACTCCTCCCACACCGTTTGTCCAATTTTCAGCAAAATTAAATCATAACATCTTCAGACCATGTTGACAAAAAGTTATGAAAAGAAAGTTGATTCACAAACCGTCGAATACCGCGCTAATGAAATCGACTTAGCGCCACAAAAAAAAGTCAGGCTATATCTCTGCGATGCTTTAAATATTCTAACCAAACTTGGTACGTGTTATGTCAACCATGACTTAAGGAAGCCTGCAGAGTTTTTAGCGCCACCTAGTGGTCAGAGATACAAAATGTGACATTTTTTATTACTTCAGAATGCTTTAGCCAAAATCACAAACCTGGTCTCTTTAGATTCGTGGCATTATGCTGAGCCGTAGCATAGCCAATTTTGCCATATCGACCATTTTGAATTTTGTCAAAGTGCTATATTTGATGAACATTGCCGATCATTAAAAACTCGGTGATGATTTTTCAGAACAAGTCTTATTGAAATGTCTTTAGATGCTTACTGCCGTTGGTCTGCTGATGTCTGGTCTTGTTGCCGGGTTGATTTAATGGCCTCCTTGGTGCTTGGCTCATTGCTTGCAGCTATATTTAGGCCCGAGCCGGTGATGGCCGGGAGGGCCTATTGTTTTTGCTCGGATTATTTTTTTTATTTATTTTTTTTTATTTTTATTGTCGACCTATGATCCTAAATTTGACCCAGTGAACGTGAACGAAAAGTCATTTTTATTGGTCCAATTTAAGCTCGCAAAATTTATGTATTTGAAGTCACAAAAAAATACGAAAAATGACTCAGTGGCGACCTACAAAATCAAAATACATTGGGCCTATGGAAAGTGAAAGTAACTTTTTTCCAACGTAGAAAAATGAAACTTGGTACACACATCCACCATGGGCTTATGAACAAAAAGCCAATGACCACACCATCACACAGGGAAGGCCATTTTGAATTGAAAATGTGAACCACTTAAAATAAACCTCTAAAAGAACACAGACAATACCTGTTTCATTCCACAGACACCAAACTTGGGCAAAATGAGCTAAACACATGTATGTAAAATAGTTTTCTAGACTTTTTGCTCGAGATTTTTTTATTATAATTTGGTATTTTTTATTATAATTTTTCTGCAAAATGATCCTAAATTTGACCAGTAAATGCAACTAAAGTCATTTTAATTGGTCCCAGACTTCAAGCTCGCGAAAAATTTATGTATTTGAAGTCCCCAAAAATTACAAAATGTCTCAGTGCATAGAAAGTCAAATACATTGGGCCTATAAAGTAAATTTTTTTCCAACGTAGAAAATGAAACTTGGTACACACATCCACCATGGGGATGAAAAAAAGCCAATGGGGACCACACCTGTCACACGGAAGGCGGCCATTTTGAATTGAAAATGTGAACCGACTTAGAATACACCTCTTTTAAAAGTACACAGACAATAGCTGCTTCATTCCACAGACACCAAACTTGGGCAAAATGAGCTAAACACATGTATGTAAAATAGACAAGCGCTAGACTTTTTGCTCGAGTTATATTTTTTATTATAATTCGTATATTTTTTATCATATTTTTCTGCAAAATGATCCTCAATTTGACCCAGTAAACGGCAACTAAAAGTCATTTTTATTGGTCCCAGATTTCAAGCCCAGCAAAAAAATATATGTATTTGAAGTCCAAAAAAATACTAAAAATGACTCAGTGGAGACCCTAGAAAAGTCAAAATACATTGGGCCTATGGAAAGTGAAAGTAACTTTTTCCAATGTAGAAAATGAAACTTGGTACATCCATAGGACACCTCAGGGCAAACAGAAAAGTCTATTACAGCCATATCGTAAACTCAACAGGAAATCTACTATGTTGGGTGGAATGCGTGACCACCTAAATCGCACTTGTGCAAAGGCTTTTCATCTAAACCCCAAATTTGGTGAGTATCATCTAGACACGTGTGCCAAAAAGTTATCAATTTGTTTTGATACATTTGTGGCTGTGGTCGTAATGAGTCTGTGAAGAGGCAGCCATTTCTTTGGGAAATAAATGCCATTTCCCAATTGCCAGGATCCTTCCTTGAGGAGGCCCCTCCAGAGCCACGGCTAGAGTCTTAGAAAACTCCTCAGAATCCTTTGGAACTTGTAACCTTGTACTTTTAGACAAGTTATATTTGCATTTGCCTTTTAAACAGGTGCAGCGATTCCTGAGTCATCTCAAATCTCCAGCCAGTACTTTGTTTTTCTTTAGCCAAGCATGATCTATTATTTTAAAGGTTCAGACAGCTCCCAGGAAAACCAGGGATTGTGAGACCTTTAACTCTAAATTACAAGGTGGTGTAGCAGGCCCAAGAAGTAGCACAGGCCCGGTTATTTGACATTACGTGAAGTGCTTTAAAGCACGAATGCAATCCTCCGAGTGCATGTGTCTCTGCGGTCTCCACAGGGTTTATCGCCTGCTTTAATTAGGCCCGAGCCGGTGATGGCCAGGGCCTATTGTTTTGCTCGGATTTTTTTTTTTTTTTTTTTTTTTTTTTATCTTTATTGTGACCAAATGATCCTAATTTGACCCAGTGAACACAAAAGTCATTATTGGTCCCAGACTTCAAGCTCGGCAAAAATGGTATGTATTTGAAGACGCCGAAAAAAATACGAAAATGACTCAGTGGCGACCCTACAAAATCAAAATACATTGGGCCTATGGAAAGTGAAAGTAACTTTTTCCAACGTAGAAAAATGAAACTTGGTATATCCATAGGACACCTCAGGGCAAACAGAAAAGTCAATGACAGTCACACCCTAAACTTAACAGGAAGTCCGCCATGTGGTGAAACGCTGCCACTAAAATCGCCCTTTGAAAGATGCAAATCATTGTGTTTTAATCTAAATGGCCCCAAATTTGGTGAGTATCATCTAGACATGTGCCAACCAAAGTTGTGACTTTGTTGTTGATATCTTATCGGTATGGGTGTGGCAAGCCTGTAACGAGGTGGCCATTTTTGTGAAAATAAAGCCTTAACTCTCAAACGCCTTCTCGGATCGAGTTGGACCCAAAAAGGCGTTTGTGCACATTCATGACCTGAACACAAAAATATGTAAATAAAGGGTTATCTTTAGAAATGGCTCTCCAGCGCCCCTACAAACTTATAATGGACCCAAGAATTTAGTTTGTCATAGAGACATAAAATTTTGTACACACATCTCTTATGTCATGACGAGCATAGCCAATGACAACCACCCCTATCTATAAATGTGTTGCCATAGCAACGTCCCAAAAATGTGAAAAAGTCAATGGGAAGTGAAATTTTTAGTTTGTTGTAGGCAAATAAAACTTGGTACACACATCCACCATGGGCTTATGAACAAAAGCCAATGGGGACCACACCCTATCACACACAGGAAGGCGGCCATTTTGAATTGAAAATGTGAACCGACTTAAAATACACCTCTTTTTAAAAGTACACAGAAAAAGCTGCTTCATTCCACAGACACCAAACTTGGGCAAAATGAGCTAAACAGATGTATGTAAATGAGACAAGTGTTTTTCTAGACTTTTTTGCTCGAGTTATATTTTTTTTTATTATAATTCGGTATATATTTTTTATTATAATTTTTCTGCAAAATGATCCTCAATTTAACTCAGTAAACGAACAACTAAAAGTCATTTTATTGGTCCCAGACTTCAAGCCCGGCAAAAAATTTATGTATTTGAAGTCCCCGAAAAAAAAAAAACGAAAAATGACTCAGTGGCGGCCCCTAGAAAAGTCAAAATACATTGGGCCTATGGAAAGTGAAAGTAACTTTTTTCCAACGTAGAAAAATGAAACTTGGTATATCCATAGGACACCTCAGGGCAAACAGAAAAGTCAATGACAGTCACACCTAAACTTAACAGGAAGTCCGCCATGTGGGGTGAAAGCGCGCCACTAAATTCGCACCCCTTGCGCAGAAAGATGCAAATCATTGTGTTTTAATCTAAATGGCCCCAAATTTGGTGAGTATCATCTAGACACATGTGCAACCAAAGTTGTGACTTTGTTGTTGATATCTTATCGGGTATGGGTGTGGCAAGCCTGTAACGAGGTGGCCATTTTTGTGAAAATAAAACGTCTCTTAACTCTCAAACGGCTTCTCGGATCAAGTTGGACCCAAAAAGGCGTTTGTGCACATTCATGATCTGAACACAAAAATATGTAAATAAAAGGGTTATCTTTAGAAATGGCTCTCCAGCGCCCCTACAAACTTATAATGGGACCCAAGAATTTAGTTTGTCATAGAGACATAAAATTTGGTACACACATCTCTTATGTCATGACGAGCATAAAAGCCAATGACAACCACCCCCTATCTGTAAATGTGTTGCCATAGCAACGTCCCAAATATTTGGAAAAAGTCAATGGGAAGTGAAAATTTTAGTTTGTAGGCAAATGAAACTTGGTACACACATCCAGCATGGGCTTATGAACAAAAAAGCCAATGGGGACCACACCCTATCACACACGGGAAGGCGGCCATTTTGAATTGAAAATGTGAACCGACTTAAAATACACCTCTTTTTTAAAAGAACACAGAAAATAGCTGCTTCATTCCACAGACACCAAACTTGGGCAAAATGAGCTAAACACATGTATGTAAAATAGACAAGCGTTTTTCTAGACTTTTTTGCTCGAGTTATATTTTATTTTATTATAATTTGGTATATTTTTTTTTATTATAATTTTTCTGCAAAATGATCCTCAATTTGACCCAGTAAACGTGCAACTAAAAGTCATTTTTATTGGTCCCAGACTTCAAGCTCGCAAAAATTTATGTATTTGAAGTCTAAAAAAAAATATGAAAAATGACTCAGTGGCGACACCTACAAAAGTCAAAATACATTGGGCCTATGGAAAGTGAAAGTAACTTTTTCCAACGTAGAAAAATGAAACTTGGTACATCCATAGGACACCTCAGGGCGAACAGAAAAATGTATTACAGCCATATCGTAAACTCAACAGGAAATCTACTATGTTGGGTGTATGCGTGACCACCTAAATTGCACCCCTTGTGTCTAAAGGCTTTTCATCTAAACAGCTCCAAATTTGGTGAGTATCATCTAGAGACACGTGCAAAAAGTTATCAATTTGTTTTTTGATAGATTTGTGGCTGTGGTCGAATGAGTCTGTGAAGAGGCAACTATTGGGAAATAAATGCCATTTCCCAATTGCCAGGATCCTTCTCAACAGAAAATGTTGGGTGGAATACATGACCACCTAAATCGTACACTTTGTGCTAAAGGGTTTTCATCTAAACAGCTCCAAATTTGCTTTAAAGCACGACATGCAATCCTCCGAATATATGTGTCCCCGCTGTCTCAAGGGAGGCGAGGGCCTTTATCGCCGCTATGCTTTAATTAGGCCCGAGCCGGTGATGGCCGGGAGGGCCTATTGTTTTTGCTCGGATTTTTTTTTTTTTTTTTTTTTTTATTTTTTTATTTTCTTATTGTGACCTATGATCCTAAATTTGACCCAGTGAACATGCACGAAAAGTCATTTTATTGGTCCCAGACTTCAAGCTCGGCGAAAAATTTATGTATTTGAAGTCGCCAAAAAAATACTAAAAATGACTCAGTGGCGAACCCTACAAAATCAAAATACATTGGGCCTATGGAAAGTGAAAGTAACTTTTTCCAACGTAGAAAATGAAACTTGGTATATCCATAGGACACCTCAGGGCAAACAGAAAAGTCAATGACAGTCACACCCTAAACTTAACAGGAAGTCCGCCATGTGGGTGAAACGCTGCCACTAAAATCGCACTTTTGCGCAGAAAGATGCAAATCATTGTGTTTTAATCTAAATGGCCCCAAATTTGGTGAGTATCATCTAGACACGTGTGCCAACCAAAGTTGTGACTTTGTTGTTGATATCTTATCGGGTATGGGTGTGGCAAGCCTGTAACGAGGTGGCCATTTTTGTGAAAATAAAACGCCTCTATCCTCAAACGCCTTCTCGGATCGAGTTGGACCCAAAAAGGCGTTTGTGCACATTCATGACCTGAACACAAAAATATGTAAATAAAAGGGTTATCTTTAGAAATGGCTCTCCAGCGCCCCTACAAACTTATAATGGACCCAAGAATTTAGTTTGTCATAGAGACATAAAATTTTGTACACACATCTCTTATGTCATGACGAGCATAAAAGCCAATGACAACCACCCCTATCTATAAATGTGTTGCCATAGCAACGCCCCAAAAATGTGAAAAAGTCAATGGGAAGTGAAATTTTTAGTTTGTTGTAGGCAACAAAACTTGGTACACACATCCACCATGGGCTTATGAACAAAAAGCCAATGGGGACCACACCCTATCACACACAGGAAGGCGGTTATTTTGAATTGAAAATGTGAACCGACTTAAAATACACCTCTTTTTAAAAGTACACAGAAAAAGCTGCTTCATTCCACAGACACCAAACTTGGGCAAAATGAGCTAAACACATGTATGTAAATGAGACAAGTGTTTTTCTAGACTTTTTGCTCGAGTTATATTTTTTTATTATAATTTGGTATATATTTTTTATTATAATTTTTCTGCAAAATGATCCTCAATTTAACCCAGTAAACGAACAACTAAAAGTCATTTTTATTGGTCCCAGACTTCAAGCCCGGCAAAAATTTATGTATTTGAAGTCCCCAAAAAAATACGAAAATGACTCAGTGGCGGCCCCTAGAAAAGTCAAAATACATTGGGCCTATGGAAAGTGAAAGTAACTTTTTCCAACGTAGAAAATGAAACTTGGTATATCCATAGGACACCTCAGGGCAAACAGAAAAGTCAATGACAGTCACACCCTAAACTTAACAGGAAGTCCGCCATGTGGGGTGAAAGGCGCTGCCACTAAATTCGCACTTTGCGCAGAAAGATGCAAATCATTGTGTTTTAATCTAAATGGCCCCAAATTTGGTGAGTATCATCTAGACACATGTGCCAACCAAAGTTGTGACTTTGTTGTTGATATCTTATCGGGTATGGGTGTGGCAAGCCTGTAACGAGGTGGCCATTTTTGTGAAAATAAAACGCCTCTTAACTCTCAAACGGCTTCTCGGATCGAGTTGGACCCAAAAAGGCGTTTGTGCACATTCATGACCTGAACACAAAAATATGTAAATAAAAGGGTTATCTTTAGAAATGGCTCTCCAGCGCCCCCTACAAACTTATAATGGGACCCAAGAATTTAGTTTGTCATAGAGACATAAAATTTGGTACACACATCTCTTATGTCATGACGAGCATAAAAGCCAATGACAACCACCCCTATCTATAAATGTGTTGCCATAGCAACGCCCCAAATATGTGAAAAAGTCAATGGGAAGTGAAATTTTTAGTTTGTTGTAGGCAAATGAAACTTGGTACACACATCCAGCATGGGCTTATGAACAAAAAGCCAATGGGGACCACACCCTATCACACACGGAAGGCGGCCATTTTGAATTGAAAATGTGAACCGACTTAAAATACACCTCTTTTTAAAAGAACTCAGAAAATAGCTGCTTCATTCCACAGACACCAAACTTGGGCAAAATGAGCTAAACACATGTATGTAAATGAGACAAGTGTTTTTCTAGACTTTTTGCTCGAGTTATATTTTTTTATTATAATCCGGTATATATTTTTTATCATATTTTTCTGCAAAATGATCCTCAATTTGACCCAGTAAACGATAACTAAAAGTCATTTTTATTGGTCCCAGATTTCAAGCCCAGAAAAAATTTATGTATTTGAAGTCCCCAAAAAAATACGAAAAATGACTCAGTGGCGACCCTAGAAAAGTAAAATACATTGGGCCTATGGAAAGTGAAAGTAACTTTATTCCAATGTAGAAATACAAAACTTGGTACATCCATAGGACACCTCAGGGCAAACTGAAAAGTTTATTACAGCCATATCGTAAACTCAACAGAAAATCTACTATGTTGGGTGTAATGCGTGACCACCTAAATCGCACTCCCTTCTGTCTAAAGTCTAAACAGCTCCAAATTTGGTGAGTATCATCTAGACACGTGTGCAAAAAAAAGTTATCAATTTGTTTTTTGATACATTTGTGGCTGTGGTCGAATGGGTCTGTGAAGAGGCAACCTTTGGGAAATAAATGCCATTTCCCAATTGCCAGGATCCTTCCTTTAGAGGAGGCCCTCCAGAGCCACGGCTAGAGTCTTAGAAAACTCCTCAGAATCCTTTTACCGTGAAGTTTACGCTTTAAAGCACGAGTGCATGTGTCCCCGCGGTCTCAAGGGAGGCGAGGGCCTTTATCGCCGCTTGCGGCTTTAATTAGGCCCGAGCCGGTGATGACCGGGAGGGCCTATTGTTTTTGCTCGGATTATTTTCGTTTATTTTCTTCTTCTCCCCATATGATCCTAAATTTGACCCAGTGGACATGAACGAAAAGTCATTTTTATTGGTCCCAGCCTTCAAGCCCGGCGAAAAATTTATGTATTTGAAGTCCCCGAAAAAAAAAATACGAAAAATGACTCAGTGGCGGCCCCTAGAAAAGTCAAAATACATTGGGCCTATGGAAAGTGAAAGTAACTTTTTTCCAACGTAGAAAATGAAACTTGGTACATCCATAGGACACCTTAGGGCAAATATAAAAGTCTATGACAGCCACCCTAAACTAACAGGAAGTCCGCCATGTGGGGTGAAACGCGCGCCACTAAAATCGCACCCTGCGCAGAAAGATGCAAATCATTGTGTTTTAATCTAAATGGCCCCAAATTTGGTGAGTATCATCTAGACACATATGCCAACCAAAGTTGTAACTTTGTCGTTGATATCTTATCGGGTATGGGTGTGGCAAGCCTGTAACGAGGTGGCCATTTTTGTGAAAATAAAACGTCTCTTAACTCTCAAACGCCTTCTCGGATCGAGTTGGACCCAAAAAGGCGTTTGTGCACATTCATGACCTGAACACAAAAATATGTAAATAAAAGGGTTATCTTTAGAAATGGCTCTCCAGCGCCCCCTACAAACTTATAATGGGACCCAAGAATTTAGTTTGTCATAGAGACATAAAATTTTGTACACACATCTCTTATGTCATGACGAGCATAAAAGCCAATGACAACCACCCCTATCTATAAATGTGTTGCCATAGCAACGCCCCAAAAATGTGAAAAAGTCAATGGGAAGTGAAATTTTAGTTTGTTGTAGGCAAATAAAACTTGGTACACACATCCACCATGGGCTTATGAACAAAAAGCCAATGGGGACCACACCCTATCACACACAGGAAGGCGGCCATTTTGAATTGAAAATGTGAACCGACTTAAAATACACCTCTTTTTAAAAGTACACAGACAAAAGCTGCTTCATTCCACAGACACCAAACTTGGGCAAAATGAGCTAAACACATGTATGTAAAAGAGACAAGTGTTTTTCTAGACTTTTTGCTCGAGTTATATTTTTTTTATTATAATTCGTATATTTTTTATTATAATTTTTCTGCAAAATGATCCTCAATTTAACCCAGTAAACGAACAACTAAAAGTCATTTTTATTGGTCCCAGACTTCAAGCCCGGCAAAAATTTATGTATTTGAAGTCCCGAAAAAAATACGAATAATGACTCAGTGGCCCCTAGAAAAGTCAAAATACATTGGGCCTATGGAAAGTGAAAGTAACTTTTTCCAACGTAGAAAAATGAAACTTGGTATATCCATAGGACACCTCAGGGCAAACAGAAAAGTCAATGACAGTCACACCCTAAACTTAACAGGAAGTCCGCCATGTGGGGTGAAAGGCGCGGCCACTAAATTCGCACTTGCGCAGAAAGATGCAAATCATTGTGTTTTAATCTAAATGGCCCCAAATTTGGTGAGTATCGTCAACCAAAGTTGTAACTTTGTTGTTGATATCTTATCGGGTATGGGTGTGGCAAGCCTGTAACGAGGTGGCCATTTTGTGTGAAAATAAAATGTCTCTAACTCTCAAACGCCTTCTCGGATCAAGTTGGACCCAAAAAGGCGTTTGTGCACATTCATGACCTGAACACAAAAATATGTAAATAAAAGGGTTATCTTTAGAAATGGCTCTCCAGCGCCCCTACAAACTTATAATGGGAGCTTAGAATTTAGTTTGTCATAGAGACATAAATTTGATACATACATCTCTTATGTCATGACGACATAAAAGCCAATGACAACCACCCCCTATCTATAAATGTGTTGCCATAGCAACGCCCCAAATATGTGGACAAAGTCAATGGGAAGTGAAAATTTTAGTTTGTCGTAGGCAAATGAAACTTGGTACACACATCCACCATGGGCTTATGAACAAAAGCCAATGGGGACCACACCCTATCACACACGGAAGGCGGCCATTTTGAATTGAAAATGTGAACCGACTTAAAATACACCTCTTTTTTAAAAGAACACAGAAAATAGCTGCTTCATTCCACAGACACCAAATTTGGGCAAAATGAGCTAAACACATGTATGTAAAATAGACAAGCGTTTTTCTAGACTTTTTTGCTCGAGTTATATTTTATTTTATTATAATTTGGTATATTTTTTTTTATTATAATTTTTCTGCAAAATGATCCTCAATTTGACCCAACGTGCAACAACTAAAAGTAATTTTATTGGTCCCAGCCTTTAAGCCCGGCGAAAACTTCATGTATTTGAAGTCGCCGAAAAAAAAATACGAAAAATGACTCAGTGGCGGCCCCTAGAAAAGTCAAAATACATTGGGCCTATGGAAAGTGAAAGTAACTTTTTTCCAACGTAGAAAAATTAAACTTGGTACATCCATAGGACACCTCAGGGCAAACAGAAATGTCTATGACAGCCATATCATAAACTCAACAGGAAATCTACTATGTTGGGTGGAATGCGTGACCACCTAAATCGCACCCCTTGTGCTAAAGGCTTTTCATCTAAACAGCTCCAAATTTGGTGAGTATCATCTAGACACGTGTGCCAAAAAAATTATCAATTTGTTTTTTGATACATTTGTGGCTGTGGTCGTAATGAGTCTGTGAAGAGGCAGCCATTTCTTTGGGAAATAAATGCCATTTCCCAATTGCCAGGATCCTTCCTTTAGAGGAGGCCCCTCCAGAGCCAAGGCTAGAGTCTTAGAAAACTCCTCAGAATCCTTTGGAACTTGTAACCTTGTACTTTTAGACAAGTTATATTTGCATTTTGCCTTTTAAACAGGGGGTGCAGCGATTCCTGAGTCATCTCAAATCTCCAGCCAGTACTTTGTTTTTCTCGCCTTAGCCCAAGCATAATCTATTATTTCCAAAGGTTCAGACAGCTCCCAGGAAAACCAGGGATTGTGGAGACCTTTAACTCTAAATTACAAGGTGGTGTAGCACGCCCCAGCAGTAACACAGGCCCGGTTATTTGACATTACCGTGAAGTTTACGCTTTAAAGCACGAAATGCAATCCTCCGAGTGCATGTGTCCCCGCGGTCTCAAGGGAGGCGAGGGCCTTTATCGCCGCTTGCGGCTTTAATATTTATTTTCTTTTTCTTTTTTTTTTATCTTTCTTGTCGACCTATGATCCTAAATTTGTCCCAGTAAACATGCACAAAAAATCATTTTTATTGGTCACAGACTTCAAGCTCGGCGAAAAATTTATGTATTTGCAGTCGCCGAAAAAAAATTACAAAAAATGACTCAGTGGCGACCCCTACAAAAGTCAAAATACATTGGGCCTATGGAAAGTGAAAGTAAATTTTTCCAACGTAGAAAAATGAAACTTGGTATATCCATAGGACAGGCCTCAGGGCAAACAGAAAAGTCAATGACAGCCACACCCTAAACTCAACAGGAAGTCCGCCATGTGGGGTGAAACGCATGCCACTAAAATCGCACTTGCGCAAAAGATGCAAATCATTGTGTTTTAATCTAAATGGCCCCAAATTTGGTGAGTATTATCTAGACACGTGTGCCAACCAAATTTGTGACTTTATTGTTGATATCTTATCGGGTATGGGTGTGGCAAGCCTGTAACGAGGTGGCCATTTTTGTGAAAATAAAATGTCTCTTAACTCTCAAACGCTTCTCGGATCGAGTTGGACCCAAAAAGGCGTTTGTGCACATTCATGACCTGAACACAAAAATATGTAAATAAAAGGGTTATCTTTAGAAATGGCTCTCCAGCGCCCTCTACAAACTTATAATGGGACCCAAGAATTTAGTTTGTCATAGAGACATGAAATTTGGTACACACATCTCTTATGTCATGACGAGCATAAAAGCCAATGACAACCACCCCTATCTATAAATGTGTTGCCATAGCAACGCCCCAAATGTGTGAAAAAGTCAATGGGAAGTGAAAATTTTAGTTTGTCGTAGGCAAATGAAACTTGGTACACACATCCAGCATGGGCTTATGAACAAAAAGCCAATAGGGACCACACCTATCACACACAGGAAGGCGGCCATTTTGAATTGAAAATGTGAACCGACTTAAAATACACCTCTTTTTAAAAGTACACAGAAAAAGCTGCTTCATTCCACAGACACCAAACTTGGGCAAAATGAGCTAAACACATGTATGTAAAATAGACAAGTGTTTTTCTAGACTTTTTTGCTCGAGTTATATTTTATTTTATTATAATTTGGTATATATTTTTTTATTATAATTTTTCTGCAAAATGATCCTCAATTTGACCCAGTAAACGAACAACTAAAAGTCATTTTTATTGGTCCCAGACTTCAAGCCCGCAAAAATTTATGTATTTGAAGTCCAAAAAAATACGAAAAATGACTCAGTGGCGGCCCCTAGAAAAGTCAAAATACATTGGGCCTATGGAAAGTGAAAGTAACTTTTTTCCATTGTAGAAAAATGAAACCTGTTACATCCATAGAACACCTCAGGGCAAACTGAAAAGTCAATGACAGCCACACCCTAAACTAAACAGGAAGTCCGCCATGTGGGGTGAAACGCGCGGCCACTAAAATCGCACCCCATGCGCAAAAAGATGCAAATCCTTGTGTTTTAATCTAAATGGCCCCAAATTTGGTGAGTATCATCTAGACACGTGTGCCAACCAAAGTTGTGATTTTTTTTATGATATCTTATCGGGTATGGGTGTGGCAAGCCTGTAACGAGGTGGCCATTTTTGTGAAAATAAAACGTCTCTTAACTCTCAAACGCCTTCTCAGATCGAGTTGGACCCAAAAAGGCGTTTGTGCACATTTATGACCTGAACACAAAGATATGTAAATAAAAGGGTTATCTTTAGAAATGGCTCTCCAGCGCCCCCTACAAACTTATAATGGGACCCAAGAATTTAGTTTGTCATAGAGACATGAAATTTGGTACACACATCTCCTATGTCATGAGGAGCATAAAAGCCAATGACAACCACCCCCTATCTATAAATGTGTTGCCATAGCAACGTCCCAAATATGTGGAAAAAGTCAATGGGAAGTAAAAATTTTAGTTTGTCGTAGGCAAATGAAACTTGGTACACACATCCAGTATGGGCTTATGAACAAAAAAGCCAAAAGGGACCACACCTTATCACACACGGGAAGGCGGCCATTTTAAATTGAAGATGTGAACCGACTTAGAATACAACCTCTCTTTTAAAAAAACAACAGAAAATAGCTGATTCATTCCACAGACACCAAACTTGGGCAAAATGAGCTAAACACATGTGTGTAAAATAGACAGGTGTTTTTCTTGTCGTTTTTGCTCGAGTTATATATTTTTTTTATTATAATTTGGTATATATTTTTTAATTATAATTTTTCTGAAAATGATTTTCAATTTGACCCAGTAAACGTGCAACTAAAAGTCATTTTTATTGGTCCCAGACTTCAAGCCCGCAAAAATTTATGTATTTGAAGTCCCGAAAAAATATGAAAATGACTCAGTGGCGACCCCTAGAAAAGTCAAAATAATTGGTTCTATGGAAAATGAAAGTGAATTTTTCCAATGTAGAAATACAAAGCTTGGTACATCCATAGGACACCTTAGGGCAAACAGAAAAGTTTATTACAGCCATACCGTAAACTCAACAGAAAATCTACTATGTTGGGTGGAATACATGACCACCTAAATCGTACACTTTGTGCTAAAGGGTTTTCATCTAAACAGCTCCAAATTTGCTTTAAAGCACGACATGCAATCCTCCGAATATATGTGTCCCCGCGGTCTCAAGGGAGGCGAGGGCCTTTATCGCCGCTATGCTTTTAATTAGGCCCGAGCCGGTGATGGCCGGGAGGGCCTATTGTTTTTGCTCGGATTTTTTTTTTTTTTTTTTTTTTTTTTTATCTTTCTTGTCGACCTATGATCCTAAATTTGACCCAGTGAACATGCACGAAAAGTCATTTTATTGGTCCCAGACTTCAAGCTCGGCGAAAAATTTATGTATTTGAAGTCGCGAAAAAAAATACGAAAAATGACTCAGTGGCGACCCTACAAAATCAAAATACATTGGGCCTATGGAAAGTGAAAGTAACTTTTTCCAACGTAGAAAATGAAACTTGGTATATCCATAGGACACCTCAGGGCAAACAGAAAAGTCAATGACAGTCACACCCTAAACTTAACAGGAAGTCCGCCATGTGGGGTGAAACACGGCCACTAAAATCGCACTCTTTGCGCAGAAAGATGCAAATCATTGTGTTTTAATCTAAATGGCCCCAAATTTGGTGAGTATCATCTAGACACGTGTGCCAACCAAAGTTGTGACTTTGTTGTTGATATCTTATCGGGTATGGGTGTGGCAAGCCTGTAACGAGGTGGCCATTTTTGTGAAAATAAAGCGTCTCTTAACTCTCAAACGCCTTCTCGGATCGAGTTGGACCCAAAAAGGCGTTTGTGCACATTCATGACCTGAACAAAAAATATGTAAATAAAAGGGTTATCTTTAGAAATGGCTCTCCAGCGCCCCCTACAAACTTATAATGGACCCAAGAATTTAGTTTGTCATAGAGACATAAAATTTTGTACACACATCTCTTATGTCATGACGAGCATAAAAGCCAATGACAACCACCCTATCTATAAATGTGTTGCCATAGCAACGTCCCAAAAATGTGAAAAAGTCAATGGGAAGTGAAATTTTTAGTTTGTTGTAGGCAAATAAAACTTGGTACACACATCCACCATGGGCTTATGAACAAAAAGCCAATGGGGACCACACCCTATCACACACAGGAAGGCGGCCATTTGAATTGAAAATGTGAACCGACTTAAAATACACCTCTTTTTTAAAAGTACACAGAAAAAAGCTGCTTCATTCCACAGACACCAAACTTGGGCAAAATGAGCTAAACACATGTATGTAAAAGAGACAAGTGTTTTTCTAGACTTTTTTGCTCGAGTTATATTTTTTTTTATTATAATTCGGTATATATTTTTTTATCATATTTTTCCTGCAAAATGATCCTCAATTTGACCCAGTAAACGTGCAACTAAAAGTCATTTTTATGGGTCCCAGACTTGAAGCTCGGCAAAAAATTATGTATTTGAAGTCCCCGAAAAAAAAATACGAAAAATGACTCAGTGGCGACCCCTAGAAAAGTCAAAATACATTGGGCCTATGGAAAATGAAAGTAAATTTTTCCAATGTAGAAATACAAAACTTGGTACATCCATAGGACACCTCAGGGCAAACAGAAAAGTTTATTACAGCCATACCGTAAACTCAAGAGAAAATCTATGTTGGGTGGAATACATGACCACCTAAATCGTACACTTTGTGCTAAAGGGTTTTCATCTAAACAGCTCCAAATTTGCTTTAAAGCATGACATGCAATCCTCCGAATATATGTGTCCCGCTGTCTCAAGGGAGGCGAGGGCCTTTATCGCCGCTTGCGGCTTTAATTAGGCCCGAGCCGGTGATGGCCGGGAGGGCCTATTGTTTTTGCTCGGATTTTTTTTTTATCTTTCTTTTCCACCTATGATCCTAAATTTGACCCAGTGAACATGCACGAAAAGTCATTTTATTGGTCCCAGCCTTCAAGCCCAGCGAAAAATTTATGTATTTGAAGTCGCCAAAAAAATGAAAAATGACTCAGTGGCGACCCCTACAAAATCAAAATACATTGGGCCTATGGAAAGTGAAAGTAACTTTTTTCCAACGTAGAAAAATGAAACTTGGTATATCCATAGGACACCTCAGGGCAAACAGAAAAGTCAATGACAGTCACACCCTAAACTCAACAGGAAGTCCGCCATGTGGGGTGAAACGCGCGCCACTAAAATCGCACTTTGCGCAGAAAGATGCAAATCATTGTGTTTTAATCTAAATGGCCCCAAATTTGGTGAGTATCATCTAGACACGTGTGCCAACCAAAGTTGTGACTTTGTTTTTTGTTATCTTATCGGGTATGGGTGTGGCAAGCCTGTAACGAGGTGGCCATTTTTGTGAAAATAAAACGTCTCTTAACTCTCAAACGGCTTCTCGGATCGAGTTGGACCCAAAAAGGCGTTTGTGCACATTCATGACCTGAACACAAAAATATGTAAATAAAAGGGTTATCTTTAGAAATGGCTCTCCAGCGCCCCTACAAACTTATAATGGGACCCAAGAATTTAGTTTGTCATAGAGACATAAAATTTGGTACACACAACTCTTATGTCATGACGAGCATAAAAGCCAATGACAACCACCCCTATCTATAAATGTGTTGCCATAGCAACGTCCCAAATATTTGGAAAAAGTCAATGGGAAGTGAAAATTTTAGTTTGTCGTAGGCAAATGAAACTTGGTACACACATCCAGCATGGGCTTATGAACAAAAAGCCAATGGGGACCACACCCTATCACACACGGGAAGGCGGCCATTTTGAATTGAAAATGTGAACCGACTTAAAATACACCTCTTTTAAAAGAACTCAGAAAATAGCTGCTTCATTCCACAGACACCAAACTTGGGCAAAATGAGCTAAACACATGTATGTAAATGAGACAAGTGTTTTTCTAGACTTTTTGCTCGAGTTATATTTTTTTATTATAATTCGGTATATATTTTTTATTATAATTTTTCTGTAAAATGATCCTCAATTTAACCCAGTAAACGAACAACTAAAAGTCATTTTTATTGGTCCCAGACTTCAAGCCTGGCAAAAATTTATGTATTTGAAGTCACTAAAAAAATACGAAAATGACTCAGTGGCGACTACAAAAGTCAAAATACATTGGGCCTATGGAAAGTGAAAGTAACTTTTTCCAACGTAGAAAAATGAAACTTGGTATATCCATAGGACACCTCAGGGCAAACAGAAAAGTCAATGACAGTCACACCCTAAACTTAACAGGAAGTCCGCCATGTGGGGTGAAACGCGCGCCACTAAAATCGCACTTGCGCAGAAAGATGCAAATCATTGTGTTTTAATCTAAATGGCCCCAAATTTGGTGAGTATCATCTAGACACGTGTGCCAACCAAAGTTGTGACTTTGTTGTTGATATCTTATCGGGTATGGGTGTGGCAAGCCTGTAACGAGGTGGCCATTTTTGTGAAAATAAAACGTCTCTTAACTCTCAAACGCCTTCTCGGATCGAGTTGGACCCAAAAAGGCGTTTGTGCACATTCATGACCTGAACACAAAAATATGTAAATAAAAGGGTTATCTTTAGAAATGGCTCTCCAGCGCCCTACAAACTTATAATGGACCCAAGAATTTAGTTTGTCATAGAGACATAAAATTTTGTACACACATCTCTTATGTCATGACGAGCATAAAAGCCAATGACAACCACCCCTATCTATAAATGTGTTGCCATAGCAACGTCCCAAAAATGTGAAAAAGTCAATGGGAAGTGAAATTTTTAGTTTGTTGTAGGCAAATAAAACTTGGTACACACATCCACCATGGGCTTATGAACAAAAAGCCAATGGGGACCACACCCTATCACACACAGGAAGGCGGCCATTTTGAATTGAAAATGTGAACCGACTTAAAATACACCTCTTTTTAAAAGTACACAGAAAAAGCTGCTTCATTCCACAGACACCAAACTTGGGCAAAATGAGCTAAACACATGTATGTAAATGAGACAATTGTTTTTCTAGACTTTTTGCTCGAGTTATATTTTTTTATTATAATTCGTATATATTTTTTATTATAATTTTTCTGTAAAATGATCCTCAATTTAACCCAGTAAACGAACAACTAAAAGTCATTTTTATTGGTCCCAGACTTCAAGCCTGGCAAAAATTTATGTATTTGAAGTCACTAAAAAAATACGAAAAATGACTCAGTGGCGACCCTACAAAAGTCAAAATACATTGGGCCTATGGAAAGTGAAAGTAACTTTTTCCAACGTAGAAAAATGAAACTTGGTATATCCATAGGACACCTCAGGGCAAACAGAAAAGTCAATGACAGTCACACCCTAAACTTAACAGGAAGTCCGCCATGTGGGGTGAAACGCGCGCCACTAAAATCGCACTTTGCGCAGAAAGATGCAAATCATTGTGTTTTAATCTAAATGGCCCCAAATTTGGTGAGTATCATCTAGACACGTGTGCCAACCAAAGTTGTGACTTTGTTGTTGATATCTTATCGGGTATGGGTGTGGCAAGCCTGTAACGAGGTGGCCATTTTTGTGAAAATAAACGCGTCTCTTAACTCTCAAACGCCTTCTCGGATCGAGTTGGACCCAAAAAGGCGTTTGTGCACATTCATGACCTGAACAAAAAAATATGTAAATAAAAGGGTTATCTTTAGAAATGGCTCTCCAGCGCCCCTACAAACTTATAATGGACCCAAGAATTTAGTTTGTCATAGAGACATAACATTTTGTACACACATCTCTTATGTCATGACGAGCATAAAAGCCAATGACAACCACCCCTATCTATAAATGTGTTGCCATAGCAACGTCCCAAAAATGTGAAAAAGTCAATGGGAAGTGAAATTTTAGTTTGTTGTAGGCAAATAAAACTTGGTACACACATCCACCATGGGCTTATGAACAAAAAGCCAATGGGGACCACACCCTATCACACACAGGAAGGCGGCCATTTTGAATTGAAAATGTGAACCGACTTAAAATACACCTCTTTTTAAAAGTACACAGAAAAAGCTGCTTCATTCCACAGACACCAAACTTGGGCAAAATGAGCTAAACACATGTATGTAAAATAGACAAGCGTTTTTCTAGACTTTTTGCTCGAGTTATATTTTATTTTATTATAATTTGGTATATTTTTTTTTATTATAATTTTACTGCAAAATGATCCTCAATTTGACCCAGTAAACGCAACTAAAAGTCATTTTTATTGGTCCCAGACTTCAAGCTCGGCGAAAAATTTATGTATTTGAAGTCGCGAAAAAAATATGAAAAATGACTCAGTGGCGACCCCTACAAAAGTCAAAATACATTGGGCCTATGGAAAGTGAAAGTAACTTTTTTCCAACGTAGAAAAATGAAACTTGGTCCATCCATAGGACACCTCAGGGCGAACAGAAAAATGTATTACAGCCATATCGTAAACTCAACAGGAAATCTACTATGTTGGGTGTATGCGTGACCACCTAAATTTTACCCCTTGTGTCTAAAGGCTTTTCATCTAAACAGCTCCAAATTTGGTGAGTATCATCTAGACACGTGTGCCAAAAATTATCAATTTGTTTTGATAGATTTGTGGCTCTGGTCGTAATGAGTCTGTGAAGAGGCAGCCATTTCTTTGGGAAATAAATGCCATTTCCCAATTGCCAGGTTCCTTCCTTTAGAGGAGGCCCCTCCAGAGCCAAGGCTAGAGTCTTAGAAAACTCCTCAGAATCATTTGGAACTTGTAACCTTGTACTTTTCGACAAGTTATATTTACATTTTGTCTTTTTAAACAGGGGGGTGCAGCGATTCCTGAGTCATCTCAAATCTCCAGCCAGTACTTTGTTTTTCTCGCCTTAGCCCAAGCATAATCTATTATTTCCAAAGGTTCAGACAGCTCCCAGGAAAACCAGAGATTGTGGAGACCTTTAACTCTAAAGTTAGGTTACAAGGTGGTGTAGCAGGCCCAAGCAGTAGCCTAGCACAGGCCCAGTTATTTGACATTACCGTGAAGTTTACGCTTTAAAGCACGAAATGAAATCCTCCGAGTGCATGTGTCCCCGCGGTCTCAAGGGAGGCGAGGGCCTTTATCGCCGCTTGCGGCTTTAATTATTATTATTATCCTGCAATGGAAGTCAATGGCAGGCCATAGAACCGTTTGATAAAAAGTTGTGAAATTTGGTACACTCATTAAGGACAGTCCAGTCATTGATCTTAGTAAATTTGAAGTGTCTAAGTCAATACCTCTAGCGCCACCAACTGTCCAAAGTTGGACTTATAATTATGCTAATAACTTTTGAACCCTAAGGCCTAGAATAAAAATTATTTTTTCCACTGATTCCTTGGGTCAAGGCGATTCAATTGCACCCTATCACGTCATTTTCCGCCTAGATAATTTTTCCGCCATTTTGAATTTTACGAAAAACCTACTTTTGCGAACTCGTCCTAGGCCGTAGCTCAGATTTTCATGAAAATTGAACCAGATCATCTCCAGACTATGGTGACAAAAAGTTATGGAAAGAAAGTTGATTACAAACCGTTGTCGAATACCGCGCAAATGAAAATGACTTAGCGCACAAAATGAAAGTCAGGCTATATCTCTGCGATGCTTTAACGTATTTTAACCAAACTTAGTATGTTATGGCAATCGTGACTTGAGGATGCCTGCAGAGTTTTGGCGCAGCGCCACCTAGTGGTCCGGAGATACAAAAATGTGACCTTTTCGATTATTACTTCAGAATGCTTTGGCCAAAAATCACAAACCCGGTCTCTTTAGATTCGTGGCATCATGCCGAGTCGTAGCATATCCAATTTTCCCGTGTCAACTATTTTGGGAGTCGCCATTTTGATTTTTGTCAAAAGTTCTATATTTTTTTACGCATTGCCGAATCATTATGAAACTTGGTTTGCGTCTTCGCACCAAGCCCTGAAGGTATTCAAAAGTTTTGGGGCAGCGCCATTTGTTGTCAAAAGTTATAACCAAATTCACAAATATGCTAATAACTTTTGATTACGTTAACCTATTGTAAAACATATGGTCTCAATCTGTTCACTGGATCAAGCCGAGAGCACAGATAACACATATGTCCTATTCGCCAAACTTTCTGTTTGCCATGTTGTTTTACTTTAAAACCTACTTTTTCGAACTCCTCCCACACCGTTTGTCCAATTTTCAGCAAAATTGAATCATAACATCTTCAGACCATGCTGACAAAAAGTTATTAAAAGAAAGTTGATAACCGCTTTCAAATACCGCAAATGAAATTGACTTAATGCGCACAAAAATAAGTCAGGCTATATCTCTGATGCTTTAATATATTCTAACCAAACTTAGTACGTGTTATGTCAACCATGACTTAAGGATGCCTGCAGAGTTTTGGGCCAGCGCCACCTAGTGGTCCAGAGATACAAAAATGTGACATTTTTTTTATTATTACTTCAGAATGCTTTAGCCAAAAATCACAAACCTGGTCTCTTTAGATTCGTGGCATTATGCCGAGCCAGTAGCATAGTCAATCTTGCCATATCGACCATTTTGAATTTTGTCAAAAGTGCTATATTTTATGAACACATTGCCGTATCATTACAAAACTCGATGATGATTTTTCAACCATTTAGACTGAAGTCTTATTGAAATGTCTTTAGATGCTTACTCTGAATTTTTATCTTCAATTATCAAACTTGAAAATGTTCTGATACTGGGATTTTAACCTCCACATCGATGATGCTTCGTAATCTGGCATCTGAGTTTTTAACACTCACTGAAGCATTTCATTTGAAACAGCATGTCTCTGGTCCTACACATACAAAAGGCCACACTTTGGACCTTGTTTTCTCTTTAGGCCTGAACATTGACCAGTTGAGTGTTACTGACATTAATGTGACAGACCACTGTTGTATATTTTAACTTGTCTTCCAATGTGGACTATCTTCCTTTCAAACCGATGTCACAAAGACGCATCATAAATGGATCTACAGCGGAGAAATTTTCAGAGTTATTTGAACCCAGTGTTTTTGATGGCTGTCGTGAGCCTGAATCTTTATGCAGTCTTTTAATAACCACTGTTTGTCTGTTTTAAACAGACAAACAGGTTAAACTTGGTTG
The DNA here is from genome assembly GCA_024416835.2 of Perccottus glenii. Classification (NCBI taxonomy): domain Eukaryota; kingdom Metazoa; phylum Chordata; class Actinopteri; order Gobiiformes; family Odontobutidae; genus Perccottus; species Perccottus glenii. The sequence goes on from JALDQB020000103.1 coordinate 33,014, forward strand.
CTCCGCTAAAAAGTAAACACACCTTCCCTAAAAATCCCTGCCCTTGGATAAATGAGGAAATCTTATCTTGCAGGAGAAACTGTCGAAAATAGAACATTTGTGGAAATGCACAAGTTTGGAAGTCCACAGACTGCACCTGAAGGACCTCATCGTGTCACGAAATGATAAACTAAAACAGGCCAGATCTGCGTATTTCTCTAATCTTGTTGTTCTGAACAAGAAAAATCCTAAAGTCCTGTTTGACACAATATCAAGACTTGTCTCTCCTTCAGCTCCTCATGTACCAGTCCACTCAAAGTCTGACTGCAACAGGTTTTACATTCCTTTGTGAACAAGGTGCATGATATAAGAGCCTCTATAAACCCATCATCTGTAAACACATCTTGGGGTTTATCTCCTCAGTGCTCTTGGTCTACCTTCTCACCTGTCACTGAAGAGGACATTAAGGGTCTACTAAAAAAGGTGAAACCATCATCAAGCCCTCTGGATGTAATGCCAACTTCACTGCTTTTAAATGTATTTGATTTAGTTGGTCCATATGTTCTTAAACTGATCAACCTTTCTCTTTTAACTGGTTCTGTGCCCAGCTCTTTTAAACAAGCGGTCGTATTTTATGAACGCATTGCTGTATCATTACAAAACTCGATGATGATTTTTCAACCATTTACACCGAAGTCTTATTGAAATGTCTTTACATGCTTACTGCCGTTGGTCTGCTGATGTCTGGTCTTGATGTGTCATCTTGACATTTAATGGCCTCCTAAGTGCTTGGCCCCGTCATGGCTGCTTGCAGCTATATTTTCCACTTATATTTTTATTTTATTTTATATTTTGTATGTAAAAACTAAAAATATGGATTTTTTTCAGGTCATGTGACCTAGTCACTTCCACCCACCCTGTATTCATAGAGGTTGGCAACCGACGTCACAGCGCAGTGCATTCTGGGACGTAAACAAAAGGGCGCCACCATTTTGTGAGGTCGCACAAAAATTTATCAAAACAATGTTGAAAAGTGGATTAAATGAACTTATACCGAGGCTCAATTTCGTAATTTTAAATCTATGGAAGCCCACGTTCAGTTCACAAATGGCTGGGTCCATGACTTGGAAGCCTACAAATCGCTGAGTTGTGAAAACACCGTCGTCCGTACAAAGGTGAGTATCATCTTGCTTACCTACCTGTGATTAGTGAAACACACATCTTTACACAATATTTAATGTGCGTGATATACAGGCCTGCGTGCGCGATCACAAATGACCTATATATTATATACAACAATGTAATTTTCATTTACATTTTCATTAAATGAAAACCTTTTAAAAAATTATGTGAAATTAGCAACAGGACCCAAATATATATAATACTTGTGCCCACTGCTCTTTTCATTTACTGTTGTTCTGTATGTACACAGGTTATGCACTCACAGAGATTGAATGAGCCTCCTCTAAAGCCCTGGGTCATTGTGAGCAGCGCTGGGAAGGTGGAGTGTGCCCATTGTACCTGCATGGCAGGGATTGCTGAGACCTGTACTCATGTAGAATTGCACATAGGCCTACTCAGTTAAGAGTTTTTTTTTTTAATGTTTTACTTGACTCAGAGTATTAGCCTGTTACTTAAAACGTGTTAATTGAAATTCAGTGTTTCTAAGTAGTTCAATACAAGAAGCACAAGAAACAAAAACATTTGCAGGATCTTCTTTTTGTATTAAAAATTTTTTAATGTTCAAATTGTCATCTGAAGTATTTAATATACAAATAGCATACCATGTTCATTCTAAAGAAGGTACACACACCCCAAATACAAACATGTTCAATATCAGGAGGGTACCACACATTCACACACACCAAATTTCTCCAGGGACGAATGAGTGTCAGTAAAACCATTTGAAACTGTGACAGCTTCTTTGCAACTGGCAGGAAGGGCTTAACAGTATTAAACATTGAAAACAAAATTGCAAAACATGGAAGTCCCGTATAATATCGTACCTTCTCTGTATTATCTTTGAAAAACTCTTCATCCATCTTCAATTTGTTTAACTCAAACCTAAGCTCCCTATTTTCTTGCAAAAGGCGTGTTACTTCTGCACTGCTTTGCTCACAGAACTGGCATTCTACTCTTAGTCTCTTAGCCGCTAGTTGGTCTGTTTCTGTCGTTTCCTTGTATTCTTCCTCTTCCACAGCTGCCTCTGCTTGATCCCTATTTCCCTCTTCTTCTGCATCTTCTCTCTCATCTTCGTTCATGATGTTTTGATCATTGTGGCCTCCTCCCTCAGATTCTCTCAAATGATGTCTATGCTGTCTGTGGGCATGCCGATCTGACACTGTGGCTGTGACTTCAGAGTGACCCAGGTGCAGGGATGGAGCCCAGTCTGGATGAGACTCATCCATCTCATATGCTGGTTTACCTTTGGGGAGACAAAATTATCCGAATTGAAACAAAATATTGCAAACAACAGTGAAAATGCTATATACTTCAGTTCCAACTTAACTCATGTGGCAAACAATACTAACAGGTGGCACACATTAGATTAGATTCAACTTTATTGTCATTACACAAGTACAGGTACAAGGCAACGAAATGCAGTGTAGGTCTAACCAGAAGTGCAATAGCAGTAAAGTGCAGGATATATACAATGGTTGCGTATGTGCAGGATATGGAGATGTACAGGATTTACAGGTAATATGTACAGTGAATATAAATATACAGATGGTTATTACTATAAAAGGTGAGTGTGTGCCATAAATATAATTACAGGTGTCTCTTCTCTATAAACAGCATTTACAGGTGAATATGTACTCTAAATGTAATTACACACAACACACTCACTCACTCACATACACACACACATACACACACAACCATACACACATACACACACAAACATACACACACATACTCACACATACAAATGTTAAGAGAATTTATCGTGCTTCAGTCATAGTGATCAAAAATTGGTCTCTAGAATCGGCTGGATTCCCCCCCAGACATTCTGTGTGCTTTTTTTTTTATCACATTCATTTATCGTGACTTTATTTGAACTAGCCTAACTTAGCTTGCTCACTGTGCCACAGTGTCAACAGAATAGTGCTAAGTTAAAAAATGCAAAGGAACCTAAGACTACTCCACTCGGGAACAGAACAAAATAAGAACACATAATCATTTGCTAAGGGAAGTTTATACACTTACCCGAATGAAAATGCCTGGAACACACTTTCAGTGATCGTGGGATGTCTGCGAAGTGTATGTCCGTGCGTCTTATAGCGGATATCCAGGCCATCCGTCTCCGCTTGGTTACATCGGACACACGACTCCCTTGATTCTGTTTCCAGGCCGGAAAACAATAAAAAGAAAGTCCGTTGTCTATTTTTTTGCCCCTTCGATCGTGTGAACGGACCTTACATCCAACGACACAACATGTTCTTCCCATAGCTAAGATTAACAACAAGTGACCTCACAAAATGGCAATTTTTCCCATCAGCCACCGCGGCGCTAGATCAGTGACGTCACGCCCCCATCCCCTATAGCACTAGCTTAGTACCATGCACATGTATGGAAAAAAAAACTTGCCAGGTCACAGTCGGCAGCTGAGGATAAGAGCTGATGAAATGTGGAAACAGGAAGTGGAATGTGTGAATATTTATTTCTGTCAAGTTTTTGTTCTACACAGATGTATAATAGCTTCAGGTTTGAATGTAAAGAGATTTTTGAGTTTACAGTTCCTGTCGTCTACAATAAATATGTCCAACACTTCACTTTGTCAATTTGACAAAAATAAATGTCTGAAAAAACATTAATATTTGGTCTTTTTTATTTAACACAAGGTATAAAAAAATCACAAGTGCAAAAACTAGTCAGTTACAACCCAGCACAGTGTTCACAGCTAAAGATAGGAAAGATTAATTTTTTAAAAAGAGAATGAATCAAAACACAGGAAGTAGAATTCAGTGTTTGTCAGTCAGGTGTTGATGGAAGAGATGTTTTTTCAGGTGTTTTTTAAAGATGGCTACAGAATCTGCTGATCTTGTAGCAGCAGTAGATCATTGCACCAATGTGAAAAACTTGCAAACGATGTAGCATTTGGATGCATTTTAATAACAAACATAAAGGCAGAATGTAGAATTTAGTCAATATCTAGCTTTAATAATCTTTATATATATATATATATATATATATATATATATATATATATAAAGTGTGGTTTGCTTAGTATGGTTTTATTTTGGATAGTTTATATAAAATGTTCAATACACATGTTTAGGCTTAGTAGTGTCTGGTAGTTTAACTTTTTTAAATTCATAAAGTAAATTTTAAGGTGTATTTGATTACATTGATACGAATGCACATATTTTATGTAAATTATTCACATTACATATCACATTAATATTTGTCTGAATTTCAAAAGCCAGAAGTGGTTCTAAATGAAGAGCCGTTTGGAGCCGAAAGAGAGCAATCTGGTTCCATAAAAAAAGACCGGGTTCCATGTTGTTCAATGACAGACTGCAATGAATGTTTGCTTTTATCTACTTTCATGTTATTGAAAAGTTTCTTTAAAAAATTAATAAAAATAAAAACACTTTATACAAGTTATTAACTCGGTGCACTTCTAGTCCAGGCTCTTGTCTTGTCCAAACTGGATTATTGCAATGCTCTACTGGCTGGACTCCCTGCTGCACAACCAAACCTCTGCAGCTGATCCAGAATTCAGCGGCAAGAGTGGTCTTTAATGAACCGAAGAGAACTCCTCTCTTCATTAGGTTACACTGGCTCCTGTTGACGCCCGCATCAAGTTCAAAGCTATGCTCTTGGCCTACAAGACCACCACTGGTTCTGCACCCCCATATCTCCACTCACTAATACAGACCTACGTTCCTACCAGATCCCTGCGCTCTGCAAATGAACAACGTCTGGTGGTACCGTCCCAAAAAGGTAGAAAATCACTCTCGCGTACCTTCTCTGGCTCTGTTCCACTTTGGTGGAATGATCTACTGCTGCTACAAGATCAGCAGATTCTGTAGCCATCTTTAAAAAACACCTGAAGACCAAACACTGAGTTCTACTTCCTTTCTATCGATTCCTTTCTTAAAAAAAAATAAATAAATAAATAAATTCTCTTATCCTTAGCATTGTATACTGCGCTGGGTTTAAACTGACTAGTTTTTTGTGCACTTATGCTTTTTGTACCTTGTGTTGTTAAAATTGCTTCCATTGTTTTCCCACTTGTAAGTCGCTTTGGATAAAAGCGTCTGCTAAATGACTAAATGTAAATGTAATGTAAATATGAAGTGTATAAATCATGTCAGATTTAAAAGCTTGAAATACAGTTTAAATATGCCTTCAGACCTAGAAGCACATTAATAAATGGAGATTTGATTGAGTTTAAGTTTATTTAAAAGAAGCTGAAGTTGTAGATGGACCAGGATGTGAAGTGAGATGAAGCTGAGGAAGACGAGGCTGTGTCAGCTGTGAAGGAGCAGAGAGGACCAACAGAGCAGCAGACTGATAACTGGACTGGACTGGACCGACAGAGAAGCAGCAGCAGACAGGTAACTGTAGAGGGGCTCTGCAAAGACAGAACAAAGTAAAAACTTATGTTTAAAACAAGTCTTGCTGTTGGGACCGTTCACCTCTGTACATGAGATTTACTGTTAATCACAGAAACAAATGTGTTTTTCTCCAGCTCACTGTGTGTTACTGTGTGTGTAAGGACTGTTTTTTATCAAATAGTGGACTTTGATTTGAACTTACATTTGCCTAAATACTTTAGTAAATGTGAACTGTACTGGGTTAGAGGTAATGCATGCTCCTGCTGCTCCTGACACTTCTGTTTGCTCATGCCAGCTTTACTTTTCTTTTTAGTCATTTCCACCTTTAGCCAATGATTTTATAATCAACTTTTTACTTTCTTTTAATCTATCTATTCAACATATCTGGAGTAAAAACAACTACTACAAACTCTTTTTGACAAAATTGTTTGAACATGATGCCACCTGCATAAACTTGGTGCCCAGCCAAAGCAGCACTGGATCAGAAAAAAAGAATGCTGGCATCACAGAAGCATATGTAACATCAGCAAACATCCAGCTAAAAAACAGATTCCAACCAATGACTGAGCTAAAGGTGAATGAACCAGAAAACTCTGCTGTGACTGAAAAACATGGAGTAAATGTTACCTATTCTCTGGAAAACAGGAAACATGAATCTGTGGAAAAGCACCAGGCAAACAGAGACAGAGAATCTATGTCAAAAGTGAAGGACAGAGATATCCTGCTGCTTGGAGACGGTGCTGTCAGAGACAAACAGTAGATTTGTTACATGCATCTGTCCAAGTGCTACAGTCACTGATATAACAGCACTCCTCCCCCAGGTAATATCCAAACACACAGGGATTAACTCCACGACATATGCAATATCCATCCATCCATCCATCCATCTCTCCTGCTGCCATAGACCACTGGACTACTATATTCATTCATCACATTGTGTTTTTCTATTGAATAAACAGAAGCCCACCAAACGTACTTCTCAGTCTGGACATTGGTTCTGTTTAGCGTGTTATACCATAATCCCCCCCACCCTTAAGCAACTAAAATGGTAGGACATCCAGTCTGGTTTTCCGGCCTTGACCCTTACACACAGAGATTGTTCCAGATTCTCTGAATCTTTGGATGATATTATGCACTGTAGACGATGATCTGCAAAGAGCGCTGAGAGCTGCAAACTCTTTGTAATTTTTCTCTGAGAAACTTCTTTTTGATATTGCTCCACTATATTTTGCCACAGCATTGGTGATCTTTTGCCCATTTTGACTTCTGAGAGACACTCTGAGAGGCTCTTTTTATTCCCAAGCATGTTGCCAATTGACCTAATAAGTTACAAATGTGTCCTCCAGCTGTTCTTTATATGTGCATTAAACTTTTCCGGCCTCTTATTGTTACCTGTTAGTGTTTTATAATAAGAAGCACTCTTATAACTTTTCTGTTTGTTATTTGCACACTTTGCATGCTACACTGCACCCTAGATTAGGACACTAAATACCTCATCTGTTGAAACCAGTTAGAACCAGTTGGTCACCCCTGGCTGGACACTTAGTGGAAAAGTACTGAAACTGGGACAGGAAGTGCCCCCTCCTGTGTGAGGTGGGGCCAAAGGTTATGACCTTTAGGGTATTGAGTTGAGCAGACGCACAACACGTGGGCTGACCTCATGTTAGCTGCGGCTTGTCTAACAGCGCTGGACTTTTGCCTTTTTCTGAGTGGAATTAAACAGACAAACTTTACATTGGTTTTATAGTTTTTATTCTCTTAGTCTTAGCTCCAGCACTCGTCCCCAAAAGAACCGGGAGATATTGTTTTTAGCTCTCATGAAATCCAAAATAAGGCAATATTTGTCATTACATTTCAAAATGTTTGAGAGATAACATTTTATTTGTTATTCCTTATTTATTCACAATTTGTACAGAGTCCAAAATCTTTGGGAATCAGGTTTTTAGATTTTAAACACAAAGAAATTACAGCAAAGAAAAAAGTGTGAAATAACTCCAAACATGTTTTATATTTTAGATTCCTCAAAGTAACAGTCTTTGCTTTGTCGACAGAGCTGCAAACCCTTGGGCCTCTCTCAGTGAGCTTCAGGATGGAGTCACTTAAAATGGGGTTTCCAGGTTAAAAGTGGAAACACAATGTTGTGTTTGTGTCTTATTTAAAAGTAAAAACATGGAGGATTAGGGAACATAGATTTAAGGCTAAAATGAATGCTAGCCTTTATAAAAACACATCATTAGACTTTATAAGAAATGCACGTTGGGCGAGAGACAAAAAGTGTTGGAGGAAGAGAGTGGACGAGCACGTCAGGACCAGAGTTTCAATTGTTGTTTGGTGATTTTACTCATAAATATGTCCTGGATTGGAACGGTTTAACATCAAAAAGGCTTTTGAACAAACTTAATGACATTGTTGTGGGTGGTTTTGTCTTGTATAAATATTTAAATGAGGATGAATGTGCAGCACTGATAAAGCACCTGGATTGTAAAGACTCTGATGAAAGTCTTGGAGATATAAGAGGCTTATATCAGTGACCAGACTCGCTCAGAGCCACTGTTTCATGGAGTTGTTATGTAAGCACCAAAACTGTTCTGAGGACGAGACCCACACACATTTGTTTTAAGACTGCTGTCACTCAAAAGAAATGTGGACCAAACTAAACGGACTTGGACTCACTTTTAATGTAAACTTCTGCTCTGTTCTGTTTGGACTCATGGAGGAAAGATTCACACCGAAACAGTTCAAACTCATTCAACTCATCATCGCAGTCTCCACAGTTAAAATATGGAAAACAAGGACAAAAGTCACCATTAAACAAACATTCATCAACAGCTGCTATTTTTTTACACAAAAGACAAACAAACAATAAAACTACTTTCACCATGTCCTACATTGAACTCAGTAACTGTAACCATTTTCTTGCATTTCTTATTCTGTTGTATTTTCAGAAAATAGACGCAGAGTCCATCTGAAAAGCTCCAGTGACACCATCCCAGAACAGAGCAGTGTGACTCTGAGCTGTGAAGTCGAGGCTTTAAAGGAACTTATGAATGGTTCAGACTAAAGTCAGCCTCGGACTCTCAGAGGGAAACAATGAAAGAAAACTCAGCTGGTGTCAGTGTCTCAAATAGAGGTGTCTACTCCTGCAGAGGATGGACCAACACATCGTCACAGAATCAACTAATACTGTCACTGTTTTACAAACTGATGAGTACACTTGTGTTTTTAAAGATAGATCTGAAAGAAAAATAAAAGTCAAAGCAACAGCAAGTGAACAGTTAAGAAAAAAAGTTATAACACATTCAATTTATTTATTATATTCTTTCTTTAACCTGGTGATATCCTCATTGAGATCAAAAATCTCTTTTCCAAGAGTGACCTGGCCAAGACGACAGCATTACACACAGTTTGTGACAAATACAAGAATTATCAAACACACAGAGAACAATATTTACTCTCAATAGTTACAAAAGAGTTTAAAAACAGTTACATTTACCAAGCTCCTTGAGTTGACGCTTCTTTAGGGTAGATTTAAATTCTCCTAAAGTAACACGTTCAGATGGATTGAAGTCCTTTTGCAGGTCAGTCCATGCACAGGAGGCAGCCACTGAAATACTGCCTTACCCAACTCCGTTTATTAAATCTGAAATCAAGCACTTGTAATCAGTCGGTGTGTAGAACAGTTTATTTTACTGCTGTTATTTAGACTGTTTTGTTTCTCAAACTAAAGAAAAGAAATAGGGGGGCGGCAGTAGCTCAGTGGTAGAGCGGCCGTCCTTCAACCGGAAGGTAGTAGGTTCGATTCCCGCTCTCCCCACAGTTCATACTGTCGTTGTGTCCTTGGGCAAGACACTTAACCCACCTTGCCTCGTATGAATGTGTAAGAATGTTGATGGTGTTGGTCGGAGAGTCCGTAGGCACGGAATGGCTGCCACGTCTCTGTCAGTCTGCCCCAGGGCAGCTGTGGCTACAGATGTAGCTTACTACCACCAGTGTGTGACTGTGGAGTGAATGAATAATTGATATGTAAAGCGTCCTTGAGCTCTGGAAAGGCGCTATATAAATATAACAATTATTATTATTAAATAGACACAACACTGTGGAGCAGAGAGACCACACTGGAAGAACTGAGTGAGTCTGGACAACTCTTCATTTTCATATTTATATTTCTTTTTTCTTTAATACACTCAAATAAAATGTCTTGATTTAGTTCTTTTTTTGTAACAACGTGTTTGATTAAAGTGAGAAGAAAGTGGACACAGCTGCTTCTCTAAAAGTGATTTATTTAAACTGATCTGTTTCTTTTGGTTTCATAATGTGATGCAGAGAAAAAGCAAAGGCCACAGTGACTGGTGACACAGAGGTTCAGTCTGGAGGCACACTGACTCTGAGCTGCTCTCTTATATTAGTGTTTTGCAGATGTTGAGTCCCCAGTGTCTCTCACAGTGAGTCCTGACACATCACAGCACCTCACGTCTGACAAAGTCTCACTGAGCTGTCGATCCAACTCCACTAATGGAGAGTGGACACTCAAAGGCTTTTCTCAGAACGGCCTTTTCTTACCACAATGTACTTCCTACTGGACAGATACATCTAAATGTGACTTTTCCCCAAAAGAGAAAACTAATGCAGTGTTTTGGTGTGAGTCTGGATCAGGAGAACTGAGCAATGCCCTCAACATGACTTTTTCATTTCATTTTTCATAGAATAGATGAATACAGCCATCCTCTTCTTTTTATTGCTGTGATAATGTAATAGTCCAAGTGTGACTTTTCACAGGTGATGTTGTCCTTGTGAGTCCTGTTCATCCTGTGACTGAGGGACCACCTGTTTCTCTCGGCTGTAAACTCAACACATCTACTGCTCTTTCTTCTGTCCTTTTCTATAAAAATGGAAAACTAATCCAAAATGGAACCCAAAGTGAGTTCAACATCTCTGCAGTGTCCAAGTCTGACGAGGGTTTTTATAAATGTGAGGGACAAGAACAAGGCCCAAGATCTCCACACATTTGGACTTCTCCAGAGAGTTGGATCTCACTCAAATGTGAGAATTATCTTTTTAATTCAAAAAAGAAACACAAAGTTGGAGGTTTGTTGGAGGTTTGTCACTGTCTGTCTCTAAATGTTAGCCCTGCGACTAACTAACCACTGTCCAGGGTGTACCCCGCCTCAGGCCCAAAGCTGCTGGGATAGGCTCCAGTCACCCGCGACCCCTAACGGGACCAAGTGTAAGAATATGAATATTGACAATATTGATAAAGGTCCATAGTTTTGGATCAAATACAAGATTAAATAAAAAAATGATTTATATTTCTTCTCAGGAGATATTTAAACCTGTTGAATTTTATTAAAATCCAAGTTACATAATGATTTCTAAATTTTATTATTGTCCAAATTCCAAATCTGTGAAGATGTTTGGCCTTGTTTTTCTGCCTCACATTTATAAAAACCCTTGTCAGACTTGGACACAGTCTAGAGTTCTGTGGAAGAGTCCAAGACACACTTGTGCCTCTTTTAACTTTGTTGTACAATGATATTATCTCAAATCAGTCAAAGCCAATAACAATGTGATCTGCTCTAATTTCTCTTGTTCCAAAGCCAGGCAAGGATCACGTTTAGCCTCAAAAAATATGAGAAGACTATTTCATCAAATGTCAAAGGATTCATCTTTTCAGGGTCCAGCAGTAGCTGTGTCGCTGGAAAAGCTTTGGATCGAGTGGCCCTTCTTATTTTATGTTCTCTCTAAATTTAGGACCATTTACATGAAATGGACCAAGGCTCTGTCCCATGAACCACTTGCACGAGTTAAAACTAACCGTATAATATCACATCCTTTTCAAGTCTTTAGGTCCACACGGCTTCCACCAGCTTTATTTCTCCGAGCACTGGAGCCGTTAGCCTGTGCTATTGGGGCAGATCCAGGTGGACAGGGGATTAACATGGGAGGATACCATTTTAAAAGTAACCTCTATGTGGATGATACAAACCCCATTCCCAAAAAAGTTAGGACACTGTACAAACTGTCAATAAAAAATCTCATAAACTTATATTTTATTCACAATAGAATAAAAAATAAAACACATGCTTGACAATAAACTAAAATCATCGCTGCACAAGTCTCTCTAAGTCTGCTTTAGACATTATCCCTTTGACTTTGGAAATGTTTTGAAGGTGATAAAATGCTGATGATGTAATAAATTCAAGTCTGAGTCCAGGATGAGTCCTAGATTCCTAAACACTTGTGATCACCTGCTCATCTCCAAAATGTTTTTCCAGGAGTCGTTGTGCCTCTTTTAATTCAACAGTGTGTTCAAACGCTCTGATGAAGGCTTTAAAGGTCAGGGGTCACCTTTAAAAACAGGAACATCTTTTCTAGGTAACTGTGACTGCTGCTCCCAAATCTGGTGTAGGTCAACACTGAAAACATGAGCACATCAAACACTTCAACACTGCCTTAAAAGTGCTCTTTCAAACATCATTAGTGACACACAAACAGGTTTTATTCAAATTCTATCAATATTTATTAAAATAAACTGAATATTATTGGAATTAACATCTTCCAAAAAGAAATAAAACTCACACAATTGGCAGATGACACAGTTCTATTTTTAAAAGATAAACTTCAGGGAAAGTCATAAAACAAATCAAGAACTTCTGCTGCATCTGGTTTTATATTAAACACATCCAAATGTGAGATTCTGACTTTATATGATTGAGCTGAGAGTTCAAGTTGTGGTATTTTAGTGAAATAAGAGGTTAAATATTTAGAAATACATATCACAAAAGATGGAGCAGAAAGAGAAAAGGTGAATTTTGTCCCTAAGTTAAAAAAAACTAAACAATATTAAATGTATGTCTACAAAGAGACAGGTCCATTTGAAGAAGAAGTTTATTGACAAAAGCAGAAGGCGTGTCCAGATTTGTTTACCCTGCCTTGTCACTAGAGGTCAGTGAAGACACATGCAAAGAAATCAATCAACTATTGATAGACTTCGGATGAAAAATCTATTTTAACCAGTTCCAAGGATGTGGAGGTGTTGAACTTTTGGATTTAATAGATTTAAATGATATCTTTAAAATCAAATGGATTGAACAAAGCCTGAGGAACCCAGACTCACTCTGAAACTTCATCCTTTGAATATATTCAAGAGGTTGGTGGTCTACAGTTTCTATTCCAAAGTCAATCCAGTGTTCAACATGAGCTCTAAAACGATCATCTTTCTACAGCAGGCTCTACTAGCATGGAAACTGTCAGAGCCACAGCTTCTCCTGCACAACACTCTTCTATGGAACAAGGAAGACTTTACAAAACCAAAGAAGTCATTAGAATCAACAAAATGGAAACACAATCAAATTATTTTTGTACAAGACCTTTATGAAAATCATGGAGAAATACAAAAATAAAATAAAAAATATTTCAAACAATTTTCAAATAACTCCCCAAGAATATATTTATGGCATAAAAAAGTATTTCCAAAGAAATATTTGAACCAATAAAAGGATTTAAAATTATATTTCAGAAAATATATTTGTTAACAGAATACACATTAAAAATAAAAATGTATCAATAAACACTTTTAGAAAAAGCCTCCAAGATTTGACTCGTTCAGTTGCTGCTTGTATAACCGGCTGCTCAGCACAGTTTTCTAATATTAAATGTGATAAAACATGGATTATGGCTTTTAACTATTGTATAGAAAACAAAGTAAGACAACTACACTGGAAACTTTTACATAATATCTCCCACACCAACATATTTATTTTAATTTCATATTTATTTATTTATAGAAAATCACCAAACTGCCTTTTTTATAAAAACATGAAGAAAATTGTTTTGTTGAAAACAGGAAACCATTATTTAAACTCTTTTCAATTGAAACAAATAATTATATCTTTTCACTGAACACAATTACAAATAGAAAATCTACTAAAACTATTGAAACGTATGAGTTCTTTTGTTTAATGGAATGTAATAAAAGTATGTGATGTTTAAAAAGGTTTGGTCCTGTGTGTTTATAGACTTTATATCGACACACGTCTCAAAGTGTCACTGTGAGACACAACTGTGAACTGACACTGCCATGTAGGCCTACCTTTATCATTTACACCAAACTCATGTTGCCTTTGTTTCTTCTTTATGTTTTATGTTTATTATACATTTTCAGTTGCAATGCTTTATTTTGTAAAGTTATATATTTTCTATATTGTATTGTTAATAAACCTTAATAAAAAAAATAGATTGGATCAAAACAAAGGCTTTATGTTTAACATGAGGTCATTATCATTTGTCACAAATACGATCTGAGGCCTAACAGGAAGTTCAAATAAGCACATGTTTAGGACTTGAGCAGTTTTGTTAACACTGTGTGTCTTTGTGGATGAATAACACAATAAGACACAACAATAACACAACAAAGCCTCTCTTTCCTTTCAGCTCTCTCGTCTCAGGTGCAGCAGAAAAACTCACAGCTGACTCTTTCTTCCTTCACACTTTGGATTCTGTTGTGTTTAATGTTGTTTATCGACTCAAAGAACTTGTTTCCAGGTTTGGACACATTACATTGGGCCCAAAGAGGGAGGGGTTCGCAGAGACACTGAAAAATTAAACATTCTTACAAATCATCAAATGTTTGTGTTGTGTATGTCGCCTTCTCTTTTTCCTCAAACACTTTGAAAAAAGAAATATAAACAAAAAAACAAAAAAACAAATAAAAACTAAATTTAAAAAATTCGATGGAACAACAGAATTATAAAATCCTCTTGAAACTAAGGGTGGCTGAGTATTTGCATCATTTTCCATTATTCTTAATAAATATTTATCTGTAAAACACTGAACTTTAAAGACTATAATATTTCTACAGCTTTGTTCAGACCATCATTTTGAAACTTACTGATACAAAGAAAACAAATGTAGACAGTGTCTTAACAAAGGTCCCAGAGATGAACAACAGACTCACACTCAACACTTTACACAGCTTCACCTCTGTCCAGGTCAGGACTCAGCTGGTCCTAGTCTGGTCCTAGTCTGGTCCTAGTCTGGTCCTGGTCCTGGTCTGGTCCTGGTCCTGGGTCTGGTCCTGGGTCTGGTCTGGTCCTGGTCTGGTCCTGGTCTGGTCCTGGTCCTGGTCCTGGGTCTGGCCCTGGTCTGGTCCTGGTCTGGTCCTGGTCCTGGTCTGGTCCTGGGTCTGGTCCTGGTCTGGTCTGGTCCTGGTCTGGTCCTGGTCTGGTCCTGGTCTGGTTTGGTCCTGGTCCTGGTCTGGTTAAATCCTGAAAAGACAAGAGAGAACAGAGTGTTTACATTTGTTCTAAAGCTGAGACAAAATGATTATATTTATTGGAGACAGTTCTGGTCGAGACTCAATATTTGAGGCACAGGTTGTGCTTGTGTTTAATGCAGTGAAGACGATAAATACAAAGTTTAAATTCATGAAGCCAGAGCCGAACGACACTGACTCTGTTTAAAACCACAAACAGCTGTTGAGAAGAAACACTTTGTCATGTTTTCTGTTTGAATATGACCTTTATCACAACTATAAGCCTTCACACTGATCCAAACCCTTGGAGTGGTTCAAGAGTTAGGATCAGTGTTACTGCTCCAGATGAACCTCGTGCCACTAAAGCTGCTCCGGGACGCCTGAACTCTGGGACAGTTTGATAAAAGTGAACCTTTGGTCTGGCCCTGGTCTGTTCTGTCTGCATCAGAGGAAAGGAAAGCTCTGTGCAGTTTCTGTGGATTCAGCAGAGGTTTGTCTCCAGAGACACTTTTATAGATTTTACAGAGAATCAGACGAGGCTCTGATTGGCCTCTGTTCACTACAGCATCTACTCACTTCAGAGTCTCCAGTCGACACTGAGGACTCTGTTGGAGTTCAAGCAGCTCCTGAACATCTGACTCCTTCAGGTCCCAGTTACCCCACAGATCCAGTTCTCTCAGATGTGAGGGGTTGGACTTCAGAGCTGAGGCCAGAGAAGAACAGCTGGACTTTGACAAACTGCAGCCCCACAATCTGAATATAGAATAAATGTTAGAGGTTAATCCAATAATAATCAAGGCACTCAGTTATAAAGAATACAAAGTCTTTATTTCATTTGTCTGGAGGTTTCCACGTCTTCAGGTCACACAGGGCCGTTTGAAGGAATTTGGGGGCCCCAAGCAAAATGGACATGGAGGCCCCACCCCCAACCCCCCGCACACACGCAAATCCTACAGGAACCACAGCATAGCCATACAGTTTAAGTTCACCCACACTTTATATAAATAAAAAAGGTTCACAGTGCAAATACTGCTGTTGCATATACTGTGCATAAATAAAAAAGGTTTACAATGCAAATACTGCTGTTGCATATACTCTACATAAATAAAAAATGTTTACAATGCAAATACTGCTTGAAAAAATATTTGAAATTTGAGCATTTTCAACCATTGAACATTTGCAAAAAAACACCACTGTACCATAAAATCAAACATACATTAAAAAGTGCACAATAACTAAATACAACATACTTACACACAAACACACACACACACACACACACACAAACACACACACACACACACACACACACACACACACACACACACACACACACACACACACACACACACACACACACACACACACACACACACACACACACACACACACACACACACACACACACACACACACACACACACACACACACACACACACACACACACACACACACACACACACACTCACATTAACATTTTTCAGTTCTCACAAACATTTGCAAATTATCTAAAACTGTTGCTTGCGAGCCTTGTTTTCTGCAAAGGCAATCACAATGTCCTCCATGTCCAAAGACTGGCGAACATCACGCTCAATTGACATGTTCCTTTAGAACTGCCCAGTGTTACACAGAGGAACTGAATAAGTTATAGAGTATTTGCAACACACCAAAGAAGGAGATGGACAGAACTGAGGACTTGGCAGCATCTGACACAACCAGGTAAAGTGTATGACTGCATCAAGTCTTGTTGTCTTTGGTCTATGGTTGTATAGGTTTGCAGTCTCCTCTGCAGCTCATGCCAGTTTGTCATATTGTCACAATGTGCCTTTGAATATTCGTGTTCTTTTAAATGATGACCTAGGTTTCTCCATGTACGGAAGCCACAGTTGCTTAAGGCATTGTCACGCTTCCCAAAAACAGGGCAGGCAAAACAGAACACAGAGTCTGTGCTCATGGAATATAACATCCATGATCGAAGAATTTTTTCACAATTTTTCATGCTTCTCATGTAATTGTCATTTGTGAATCTTCGAGGTGGATTCTCAGAATTTTGGGGAAAAACAATGTTTGTGACTTGTACTGGTCCTTTTTTAACAATTTGACAGCGCACACAATCAGTCAGGACTGCTGGCCACTGCGCAGGGTCATCTGCTATAATGACAGTGCTTGTGGTACCTTGAGCTGTAGAGCAAACCTCAGTGTTGGGAAGTGGTGCAGACTCAATTTCTGTTCTGGATGCAGTGTCTTCCACTGTGAGAGATGGTATTGACGGTGTAGCTGGGGAAAAATATTGTTTTTATTAATATAATCCATTTACATTTACATTTATTCATTTAGCAGACGCTTTTATCCAAAGCGACTTACATTACATTACCAGTGTTACAGTCACTGGAGGCAAGGTGGGTTAAGTGTCTTGCCCAAGGACACAACGACAGTATGAACTGTGGGGCGAGCGGGAATCGATCCTACTACCTTCCGGTTGGAGGACGGCCGCTCTACCACTGAGCTACTGCCGCCCCGTATATAATCCATATAATCCATATGTTCAGGTACAGAATGCATCAGTGAGAGTCTGACACCTAGAAATTTGACAGGCACTACTGTATATTAAAAATTCTGAACTGTCCATGGGCAAAAGTGACTGGTATTTACACAGTTTGGTGGGAATTCAATAGTGATTTGCACAGTTTTTTTTCTAATAATATGACAGCACACTTATCAGTTTAAACTCTGGGCTGTGCAAGATATCAACTATAATATATATATATATATATATAATATAATAACTATAGAGGAAACATCATAAGAAGTGATGCATCTGTTGATGTTGTTGTAGCTGGGAAAATAATTGAAAAAAAAAAATCTGAAATTACCGGTGGAGTACGTTTTACCATTTCACTGTTAGCATATTGAAAGAGGTCACTATTAACAGCTCAGTGAGAGAAATTCACTCTACCTTCATCAGTGGAGGTATCCTTAGGAACAGCCTGAGGGCTGAGAAATTTAAGCAAAGCACCTTGAGGGAGAAAGAAAACATGGTAACACTTTGTAATAACAATCATTAATAGATGGTAAATTGATAGTTAATTAATCTTTAGTTAATTGTCATTTAACTGTTAGCAAACAGTATTATTACTTATTATAAAGTTTACCGTTAGCAATGTTAGCATTTCCATATTTTGCAGGCAGCTGCTTACCATTGCTTAAAAATATCCCAAGCTAATGTTTGATGCACGGAATTTATTGTGTGGTTTTCCTTTCCTAACCCCCATTTGGTAAATAGATTATCACGGTGGAAAAGTATAGCATGCTATTTGCGATGCCACTTTCATCAAAACCTATTACAAAGCTACAGCAATGTCATGTCATTAAACACGATAAACAGTGATTCTGGAACAGATCTGCGTCTTCTTTATCCCGTTAAAAAACATATTACAGTAACCATATTCCGTCCATTCAAAAAAAAAAGTTGCACTAACGGAACTGTATCCTGAGTCGGTCACTATTATCTTGATTCGGACACGCCCCTTATTGTGCAGTTTCCGTTCATTTAACGGCTAATTTCTTAAGCAATCACCGTCAAAGGGTAAGCCACGCTGTTCTACACATATTAACCCATTTGTATGTCGATTTTCAGGTATTTTTGTCAATATTTAGGTGTCTAATGTTTGTATTAAAGTCATTTTCTTTGAGCAAAAGCGTAAGAATGCTCAAGTTGCTCTCGGGCAACGCTCTGGCTAGCTGATAGCCTATAGCGTACAGTGTGGTATCTTATCAATAACTGGACGATTAGAGCTGAAAGAAGTCCAGTTTCTAGCTAGTTTGACTCCCACCTGATGAAAGATCAGGCCAGTGTATGACACAAGCTTTATGGTGTTTTTTACTCTGTGAAGTAAAAAAAATACTGCCGCGAAAAGGCTTTGGCAACAGTCTCGGCTATGCGAGTGTCTGAATCAGGGTGTGGAAAAAATAAAAATTTTCATAAAAAAAAAGAGGTGGTAAAATCAATTTGAGCAACAGATTGATGTGTTTCTAAGTTAGACAAAATATGTTCTGCTTTTAAAATAACTGGAGTTATTTTTACTACCAGACAGATATGTTTTTGATCATAATATCCTGTTTAAGCAAAAAAGGAAAAAACAAACAAACAAAGAAATATAATGATCAAATGTGTTAAAATATGGCTGGACATGTCCCCACAAGTGTCAGGACATGTCCCAAACAGTATCAGGTCATTTACAGTCTGTCCTGAAAACGATCAGATGATAATTTGTTATTGTTGTCCAACTCTTAATTTTGAGTTTAATGGACGGTGCGTTTGATTGTGATGTTGCAGATATTAAAGCAGTGAGATGCTCAGTAAAAAGAGCTGTCAAAAAGTTAAATTAAACAATGATATTAACTGACCACTTGTCCAATATTGTTACAGTTTTTTATAACAGTGTTAAGCCTTGCTTTAACTCTGTAATATTATAACTAGGGCTTTTCTTGTTGGAGTCATGTCCCTGCCTTCTTACAAGTACAGTGTATTTGTCTGTTGTTGTACTGTGTGAATGTTATATTGAAAATCTGTTTTTGTTTTGGGTAGAAGAAAAGCTAAGTGGGACAGAAAAATAAAAAAAGAAGAGTGCAAACAATAAAAAAATATGGGTAAGTTTGTGCAAAAGGTGTGAGATCTATTTTGTTCTCAGGAAAAGAACAGTAAATGTTAATGTTAGTGTGGTTTAAAATCTTTAACCACATTTTTATAACAATATACATACAGAATATAATTGTTGAAACATAACTTCTAAACTCTATTCTCGTTAATTAACAGATGCAAAACAAGTGGCAGCTCAGAAAGAAAGTCTGGCCAATGGAATCCAGAGTCCACGGCACAAACCCTAGAGGAGGTAGAGAAGCTCAGCATCAGCCCTGAAGTTCAGCCTAAATCAAATTGTATTTATATAGCCCAGTATCACAACAATTGCCGCAAAGGGATGAACAAAAAACTGAAGACAAACAGGCTGAACTAGACAACATCCCCTGTCCTGAGACCCTCCATCAGGGTCAGAAGAAAAACTCATAAAAACCCAGCCAGGGCAAAAGAGAAACCTCAGGGAGAACCACAAAAGGAGGATCTACTCCCAGGACGGACAGGCCGTGCAGTGGATGTGTCCGGGACAGACACTGACAAATAGTCAAAATGTACAAAATGACAATAAATCAGTTTTAAGATGGTCTTTAACTGTACCAGGCCAATGGAAAGTTCTCAACCCTGAAGATGAGTTGACAATACGGTCCACGCTATGCCAGTTATCACTGAGTAGCCATGTGTAGCCATTATATACAGCAGGTGCTCCTTAACATGCCACACACTACAGCAGTGACTGAGGAGCACAGGTCCTGAATGTTCAGATCTTATACACATCCACAATAGAGCGGCAACACCAGCAGGAATGGATCAAGCTTTGGCCAGAAGAGACTAGGATGCCTGGACAACACAATTTTTCCAGATTGAATTCTCCACATTTTTTTTTGCAAATTAGGAGTGTCCCCTCAGGTTTCATCTCCTGCTCTGGGCCCCTTTTAAAGCCTCTGATGGTTTCCAGCTGCCTCCAACAGAGAAGATGGTCCATTTTCATCAGGAACTTTTAGTAGTATTTGTAATCTCATATTATTTCTTAGTGCCATTAACACCAGCAGGGAGTGCCTCTGTGGGTCCTGAGCTGCTTCCACTTCCTTCAAGTAAGCATCCATTTAACTGGTAACATGAAACAAATGTTCAACAGGACCTTAACTACAGTAAAAGTTAAACTAGATAGACTTTAAATGACTGGCCAGCCATTGTAATTTTTCCTCTTACACAAAAACATCTCTTATTTGGAGTTTGATTTCCAGTCGGCAGAACAAGTAGAGCAGATTAAAGTTCCTCTGAATGCATGTGGATAGACACAAGTTATCAGAAAACATGGCAGTACCTGCATACTCTGGACAATCTAAAAAGAATACAATCAATCAAAAACCAAAGTATTGCATGCTACATTTTAGGTAAATGTTTAGGATTTCTTTTCAATTAAATAGTTACCAGACTACTTTAACTTTGTTAAGTGGTTAAGTGTGGGGCGGCAGGTTAAACACTTTTGTGTGTCAATTCTTTTGAACTACTCAGCTTCAGGAAAACATTATGTTTGATATCTTTGTGAAATATTTCAGTGATGAACTGAAACAAAGCTTATGCCCCTTTACTTTAAAGAAGTTTGTGAATGGACAGTTACTGTTGAACACCTGACTCATGGCACATCAAAATCTTTGCTTTTTACTTGGGAATGTATTGTACAGCACAGTTTCTTTTATCCAACTGTATACATCATTCTTCATACTTATACTACTAATGCCTATTAAACTCTACCGACCGATACTGAACACTTTCTTCTTTTGTCTGCAGCAAACCACAGTCATAAATGAAGCTGAGCGTAAACACAACCAGGAAGACTTCTCCCCTTCATCTACAGCACGCTGCATCTTCTCAGCCGACGGTCTCTCTCTTCCTAAACAACCCTCCACCTCAAGCTTTTAGTAAATTATCAAACAGCTGACAAAATCTAAAGCACCCTTTCTCTTTGTTATCAGCTGTTTGTGCTGCTGCACCACCTCCGCAGCAGTGTGACCCTCTCTGTCCACAGCATCAGCAGCTCCTCATGTCTCTGTCTCAGCTCCGGGAGAGATCTACTCTAAATCTACTCTTGCCCTCCATCGCATCCCACAATGTCAGGGCCTCTCCTGTCAGGGCCCTTTTAAATCTATTAATAAATAATTCATTTGCATCATGCTTTTCTTTGAGTCTCTCAGGTTGAAATGGTTTCATGTGTTGGCTTATGTTCACTTCACAGTCACTGGCCACAAGGGAAATTAAAGAAAATTATTTATTTTGTTTGTGTTAGAATATTCAATATATTATTTAATATTATATACATATTGTATTTTAGAATACAATATATATATATATATATATATATATATATATATATATATATATATATATATATATATATATTAAATATGATAGGATGTTATAATGGATTAATATCTTGTGTTTTAGAGTTCTCTGAGTAAAAAAATACACTTGACACAAGTGTTGACGCTGTTTGCAGATCATTATAACATCATTTTGCTTTTGACATAAGCTAAAGTATTATGGTTTAACTAAACTTAAACTCAAACTCAATTTATAATGATTTCATATTCAAATAGGAGTGTATAAAACATACGATTTGTAAATAGAAATTGGTAAGAAATGAAAAACTATTTCACAAAACACCCAGCAGGTGGTGTTACAAACGCCTTTACATTAAGATTTCATTGTGAAGAATTAGACAAAATAAGTAATTTTATGTTGAAAGGCAGAATCAGCCACCAGATGTGTTAAATAAGAACAACAGCTTGATCCCAGACTTAAAATAAAGCTGAAATAGAGCGAAAAGGTGAGTGTCCGATTAAGGATAATAGTAGTGTCCGAATCTGGATAATAGTAGCTTCCGGCCAAAAGCTCGGACGATAGCGCTCGTTTTACGGCCACGGTAAAAACATTTCGCAAAGAAATAATTCAAACAATATATGGTTAGAAACGTAAGAAATTACACTTCATTTTAAGACCAGTTAGTTGACTGAACTCCAGAGACAAACGACGTGATCACCCGTTAAAGACAAAAAAGTTAGCGAATTTTAGCTCAAACCGTCCGACTCAGGATACACTTACGTTAACTGTTCGTTACAAGCAGCATTTGCCGTCAGGCAGGTTAACGTTAGCTAACATAAACATATTTTTGCTAGCCTAACCTGCTGCATAATTACACCATTTGTACAAGACTGACAAGTAGAGCTATTTTATCCAGTGTAATTTATCACTTACCACTATCTTGTTTTTTCTTATCCTCCTCTTCCTTTCTCTTCTTTCTCTTCTGGCTTCCTGAAGCATAATTCCTCTTCATGACTGCCGAGGAAGTTTTGTATTTTGCCGGCTGCAGAGATCACGTTGGCAGGCTGCTGTCAGCGACTACTGAGAGGGGCCCCCTTAAGGGGG
Source organism: Perccottus glenii (assembly GCA_024416835.2). NCBI lineage: Eukaryota > Metazoa > Chordata > Actinopteri > Gobiiformes > Odontobutidae > Perccottus > Perccottus glenii. Next base: position 55,870 of record JALDQB020000103.1, read on the forward strand.
ATCCCGATAACAGTGTCATTGCACTTTACAGCATTGACGATAAAAGGGGCACTCACACAGTGTTGTTGCATTTATTCTTAACCGGTCATTGTCCTGGGGCCCGAAGACCAGCTCGGGGCCCCAAGCAATTGCTTGGTTTGCTTGCCTTGTCGCGACGGGCCTGAGGTCACAACAATGATTGTAAATATAGTGGAAGCTCATTGGTCCCAGTTCTGGGACAGAGAGGGTAGTATCTGAACTGCTCCAGGGCTTTCAAACGCACCGTTCAGTAAACACGGCCCTCATCTCAGAGCCCGAGCTGAACATGCTAACGGCTGCAGAGGCCTCTCCACTCTCGACTCTCAGCCTGAGGCAAGTAAATCTTTACAGCAAAGTTTATTTCAGCTCCTGCTGTTAATGTCAGATCATTATTAGGCCCGAGCCGGTGATGACCGGGAGGGCCTATTGTTTTTGCTCGGATTTTTTTTTTTTTTTTTTTAATTTTTTTTTTTTTGTATTATTATTTTTTATTTTTATTTTCCACCTATGATCCTAAATTTGACCCAGTGAACATGCACGAAAAGTCATTTTATTGGTCCCAGACTTCAAGCTCGGCGAAAAATTTATGTATTTGAAGTCGCCGAAAAAAAAATACGAAAAATGACTCAGTGGCGACCCCTACAAAATCAAAATACATTGGGCCTATGGAAAGTGAAAGTAACTTTTTTCCAACGTAGAAAAATGAAACTTGGTGTATCCATAGGACACCTCAGGGCAAACAGAAAAGTCAATGACAGTCACACCCTAAACTCAACAGGAAGTCCGCCATGTGGGGTGAAACGCGGCCACTAAAATCGCACCCCTGCGCAGAAAGATGCAAATCATTGTGTTTTAATCTAAATGGCCCCAAATTTGGTGAGTATCATCTAGACACGTGTGCCAACCAAAGTTGTGACTTTGTTTTTGATATCTTATCGGTATGGGTGTGGCAAGCCTGTAACGAGGTGGCCATTTTGTGAAAATAAACGCTCTTAACTCTCAAACGCCTTCTCGGATCGAGTTGGACCCAAAAAGGCGTTTGTGCACATTCATGACCTGAACAAAAAAATATGTAAATAAAAGGGTTATCTTTAGAAATGGCTCTCCAGCGCCCCTACAAACTTATAATGGACCCAAGAATTTAGTTTGTCATAGAGACATAAAATTTTGTACACACATCTCTTATGTCATGACGAGCATAAAAGCCAATGACAACCACCCCTATCTATAAATGTGTTGCCATAGCAACGCCCCAAAAATGTGAAAAAGTCAATGGGAAGTGAAATTTTTAGTTTGTTGTAGGCAAATAAAACTTGGTACACACATCCACCATGGGCTTATGAACAAAAAGCCAATGGGGACCACACCCTATCACACACAGGAAGGCGGCCATTTTGAATTGAAAATGTGAACCGACTTAAAATACACCTCTTTTTAAAAGTACACAGAAAAAGCTGCTTCATTCCACAGACACCAAACTTGGGCAAAATGAGCTAAACACATGTATGTAAAAGAGACAAGTGTTTTTCTAGACTTTTTGCTCGAGTTATATTTTTATTATAATTCGGTATATATTTTTTATTATAATTTTTCTGCAAAATGATCCTCAATTTAACCAGTGAACATGCAATTTAAAAGTCATTTTTATTGGTCCCAGACTTCAAGCTCGCGAAAATTTATGTATTTCAAGTCACAAAAAAATTACGAAAAATGACTCAGTGGCGAATTCTACAAAATCAAAATACATTGGGCCTATGGAAAGTGAAAGTAACTTTTTCCAACGTAGAAAATGAAACTTGGCATATCCATAGGACACCTCAGGGCAAACAGAAAAGTCAATGACAGCCACACCCTAAACTCTACAGGAAGTCCGCCATGTGGGTTAAACCGCATGCCACTAAAATCGCACTTCTTGCGCAAAAAGATGCAAATCATTGTGTTTTAATCTAAATGGCCCCAAATTTGGTGAGTATCATCTAGACACGTGTGCCAACCAAAGTTGTGACTTTGTTGTTGATATCTTATCGGGTATGGGTGTGGCAAGCCTGTAACGAGGTGGCCATTTTTATGAAAATAAACGCTTTCTTAACTCTCAAACGCCTTCTCGGATCGAGTTTGACCCAAAAAGGCGTTTGTGCACATTCATGACCTGAACACAAAAATATGTAAATAAAAGGGTTATCTTTAGAAATGGCTCTCCAGCGCCCCCTACAAACTTATAATGGGACCCAAGAATTTAGTTTGTCATAGAGACATGAAATTTGGTACACACATCTCTTATGTCATGACGAGCATAAAAGCCAATGACAACCACCCCCTATCTATAAATGTGTTGCCATAGCAACGTCCCAAATATTTGGAAAAATTCAATGGGAAGTGAAAATTTTAGTTTGTCGTAGGCAAATGAAACTTGGTACACACATCCAGCATGGGCTTATGAACAAAAAAGCCAATGGGGACCACACCCTATCACACACGGGAAGGCGGCCATTTTGAATTGAAAATTTGGTCCGACTTAGAATACACCTCTTTTTTAAAAAACAACAAAAAATAGCTGCTTCATTCCACAGACACCAAACTTGGGCAAAATGAGCTTAACACATGTGTGTAAAATAGACAGGCGTTTTCCTTGTTGTTTTTGCTCGAGTTTTATTTTTTTTTATTATAATTTGGTATATCAATTTTTTTTTAATTTTTCTGAAAAATGATTTTCAATTTGACCCATTAAACGTGCAACTAAAAGTCATTTTTATTGGTCCCAGACTTAAAGCCCGGCAAAAATCTATGTATTTGAAGTCCCCGAAAAAAAAAAATTAAAAATGACTCAGTGGCGACCCCTAGAAAAGTCAAAATACATTGGTTCTATGGAAAATGAAAGTAAATTTTTCCAATGTAGAAATACAAAACTTGGTACAACCATAGGACACCTCAGGGCAAACAGAAAAGTTTATTACAGCCATACCGTAAACTCAACAGAAAATCTACTATGTTGGGTGGAATGCGTGACCACCTAAATCGCACCCCTTGTGTTTAAAGGCTTTTCATCTAAACAGCTCCAAATTTGGTGAGTATCATCTAGACACATGTGCCAAAAAAGTTATCAATTTGTTTTTTGATACATTTGTGGCTGTGGTCGTAATGAGTCTGTGAAGAGGCAACCTTTTGGAAATAAATGCCATTTCCCAATTGCCAGGATCCTTCCTTTAGAGGAGGCCCCTCCAGAGCCACGGCTAGAGTCTTAGAAAACTCCTCAGAATCCTTTTACCGTGAAGTTTACGCTTTAAAGCACGAAATGCACTCCTCCGAGTGCATGTGTCCCCGCGGTCTCAAGGGAGGCGAGGGCCTTTATCGCCGCTTGCGGCTTTAATTATTATTATTATTGACCACATTATCCATATCACAAACAATCTATTAAACTACTACTGCATCAGATTTAACTTCAGCAGTAACATTTAACATCCAACATAGAGTATATGGTGACACTTGTTTATTGTTCCCAGCCTTTGTGTTCTCATCAGATCACATCCTTCTGTTGCTCACAGGTCTAAGCTAACATCTGTCCTCAGTCTCACCTGGTTCTGTCTCTGTCTCTTAGATCACCTGCTCACTCTGCTCTCTTCTTTCTCTCACTTCCTCTTTCCCTCTCTGAGCTCTCACCAACAGGAAATTAAAGATTAATTTAAGAAAATGTTCCAAAATACAAATGACACTAACAACCAAGAAGATATAAGATTAACTTTTTGAGATATGCCACTTTAATATGCAAGGACCCCATTACTTATTTTAACAATAAAGAATACATTTATTTTTAATTTCTAGACAGGTTTCTGTACTCGCAGCTTGTTATTCTTAAAATGAGCAGAATTTCAGAGTGCATGTACATGTCAGATGTTAAAGGCAGTGACAAGAGGAGCACGGAGCCCAACCAACCCACAACAGCCTGGCTGTTCATATCTATTTCTTTCACCAACATATGGTCCATACCTGAGAGTGTCCAGTCTGCAGAGGGTCCTCCTGTAGAGCAGACAGGAGCTTTACTCCTGTGTCTCCTGGATGGTTGTAGCTCAGATCCAGCTCTCTCAGATGGGAGGGGTTGGACCTCAGAGCTGAGGCCAGAGAAGCACAGCCTTCCTCTGAGATCAGACAACCTGAGAGTCTGCAAACACACAACATTATACAGATCATCAGTAACAGGTCTAAACATAACATAACAGATCAAACTCCAGCACATTTAGTTCAGTACATTGTGTTTAATATTTGTTTAGTTAAAAAAACTGAAATCAGGCTCCGGACCATGAGTTTGTTTAGTAAAAAAAAAAAAAAAGATTAACTATTTTACAGAGCAGACGAAGGTTTTTAATAATACTCTAAGCGTCTGTCTTTTCCATTAGGATGGTGTTTAAAAGCCTAATAGTGAGTAACATTACAGTAAAGTTTTAGACTCCTGACCTAAGTTGTTCCAGTTTACAGTGAGGACTCTTCAGTCCAACAGACAACATCTTCAGCCCTGAGTCCTTCAAGTCATTGTTACTGAGATCCAGGTCTCTCAGACTAGAGGACTGGGAGCTGAGGACTGAGGACAGAGCTTCACAGCTTCTCTCTGACAGGTTACAGCGGCTCAGTCTGGAGAAGAAGACAGGGACAGGGTATGTAAATAACATCAAACATTTAAATGATTTATAATGACACTTAACCCTCCTTGTCTACAGTGACAAGGCTCTGATGTATGAATGTGTGAGAATGTGGTACAACGGATGGAAATTAGCCTAAGGCTACAATCCAGCATGTTTACATTCATGTGGCTGAGTCTCATGAATGTTCATCAACATGCACTGTCTTAATCAAATATATGCATGTATTTAATGTTATTTTGAACAAGATAAATTTATTCCTATGTCTGACACAGCACCATCTATTTATCCAGGCTTGAGACTGGCACAAAGTTACACTACTTTGTAACAAATTGTTGCTATATTTTTAGTGCCATGTGTTTGTATTAATAAAGCACACATTTAATAAAATCCAACCAAACCTGAGTTGTTCCAGTTTACAGTGAGGACTCTTCAGTCCAACAGACAACATCTTCAGCCCTGAGTCCTTCAAGTCGTTGTTACTGAGATCCAGTTCTCTCAGACTAGAGGACTGGGAGCTGAGGACTGAGGACAGAGCTTCACAGCTTCTCTCTGACAGGTTACAGCTGCTCAGTCTGAAGAAGAAGAAAGGGACAGGGTTCATTAAAGTCTTGTAAAAATATAATTGTGACTGAAGGCCCACATTTACAGAGCTCTCAGTCTAAAACACTTCAGAGTTCAGCAGAAGGTCCTTTTGTAATATGCTGTAAACATGAAGGGATTTTTAAATGTGTTTGGATGAATGCTCCATGAGCAGGAGCCAAAGTGAGGCTTATTACTGTCCTCTCTTTTCACTCATTTCAGATTTATGCTTCATTCATTTCAGCAACATTGTGCATTTTACAAAGACACTGACAAAAACAAAAGAAAAAAGAACAAAAGACAGAGAAAGTCACCCTCTGGGAGAAAGTGTTAATTTTGTTGACAAAATCTATGCCAAAGATTTTTCATCAACAAAGGCTTTTTGCCGACAAAAACAAAACAAAAACTAAATAAAAAAACTTCATAATGACTAAAACAGTAACTAAATAGACTGACATTTTGTCAACGAATAAAACGAGACGAAAACAACTTGTGACAAAACCAGTCAGGAGAAGGGAATGATGAAGTGGTACGGGCGGGATAAGTCAAGAAAGCCAATCAGAGCGCTCCTTGTTACGCGGTGGTGCCAAGAAATTAATTGGAGACGACAGAGCAACAACTGGTGCAAACTGTGAAAATGAAAGGTTTTGGCGGCTGGAAGTGAGAGAAAGAGACTGACCTGTGTTCTCATTTCAAGTTTGAGAACAAAGAAAACAAATTAAATGTAAATAAATGTTTGCATTTGATGTTTTTGATGCCAGTGTTTATGTAGCATAAGGAATATCCTCCTGTTCAATGCACTTTATTTAAGTTCAAAGATGGTTTGGATAGTATGTTTATTATTTTAATTATTTGGTTTTCTTGGACTGTAAAGGCCTTTTGACGTTTGCACATTTATTTATTTATTTGATTTTATTAAAAATAAGCTGTTTTTGCATCTCTTTGATACACATTGATGTCTTTTTGTTTATATTAAAATAGACAGCAAGATTTTTTTACTATTGGTGTTGTTTTTCATTGATTGAAACTATATTCAATAAAAGCAGTAGTGTTGAAATAAACAGTGTGAAATGTGTTTGCACATTTAAATCTCAATTCTAAAACAAATATAGTTTTATGTCTGAAACAGAAGGTCAAATGAATGACTCATTAAAATGTTTTGATTTTAGTCGACTAAAACTAAAACAAATAAGATGACTAAAACGAGACTAAAACTAAATATTATGTCACTTAAAAGACTAAGACTAAAACTACATTAAAATTCCTTGTCAAAATTAACACTGCTGTGAGGTTGGGGTGTAAACTTTCACAGTTTAACCCTGGGACTGTCTCACTGGCCATTATTTTTGGGAGTTCTTGTTTCACAAAAAAAGAGAAATAAACTGTGGAGGAGAGTATTTAAATGAGGCACAGCTCGATTTAAGAAGGTTTGAGACTCGGAACAAAACACTTGATATGAACTTTGTAAAAGAAGCAGAAAAAAGAGAAAACTCACACATCCCCTGCACGATTATCTCTACATTTGTGGAGTTATCAGTTTTATACTTTCATTTCCTCGTGTGTTGTTCTAATGTTTTCATAAAATCCTCAAAGCTCTGACTTGTCTCAGGACGAGACGCAGCTCAGTTTTTCAGGAAAATACCACAGTTTGTAAAAGTCCAAAGTCTGCCTCCATCAAACACTTTCTTCATTTACGTTTGTCCAAGACACAGTTTCTTTTACATTCAGATGTAAATGAAAATGTGACTTTTTAAAGTGATCTGGTTCAAAGAGAAGCTCTGGACTTTTATGGATCAAAAAAAAGAGGAGAAAATACAACACACTATTTCTGAGCTCGGTGGATTGGAAAAAGACTGACACTGATTTACTGAAGACTTTTCATTTGTTCTTTGGCCAAGCATCCCTCTCATAAACATGATACAGTGTGACTTTATGAGCTGTTTGTTCAAACCCAAGAGTCAGTGAAAAGAAGAGAAGGACCAGTGACTGACCTCAGAGTCTCCAGTCGACAGTTTGGACTCGCTAGTCCTTCACACAACTCCTTCATTCCTGAGTCCAAGTCATTATAACTCAGGTCTAGTTCTCTCAGGTGAGAGGGACTGGACTTCAGAGAAGACAGAACTTCACAGTCAATCTTTGAGAGTCCACAATTAGAAAGACTGTAAACACAGTGACATTAAGTCAAACATTAGAGATGTAAAGGTTCTCAGTCGTCCAGGTCACAGAACTACATTTATTCACTTTAAATTCAAAGTTTAAAACTATCTCCAGCTGCAACAGATACAAACATATTTGACTGTTTTTCATTATTGTCCCAACCTTTTCTTCTTTGTCAAAGCTCCTTACACTAAACTAAATATTAAAAACACTAAATATCTCACATCTGTTGAAAAATCAGACAAAAAGCTTCATAAAGTCTTGTAAAAATATAATTGTGACTGAAGGCCCACATTTACAGAGCTCTCAGTCTAAAACACTGCAGAGTTCAGCAGAAGGTCCTTTTGTAAAATGCTGTAAACATGAAGGGATTTTTAAATGTGTTTGGATGAATGCTCCATGAGCAGGAGCCAAAGTGAGGCTTATTACTGTCCTCTCTTTTCACTCATTTCAGATTTATGCTTCATTCATTTCAGCAACATTGTGCATTTTACAAAGACACTGACAAAAACAAAAGAAAAAAGAACAAAAGACAGAGAAAGTCATCCTCTGGGAGAAAGTGTTAATTTTGTTGACAAAATCTATGCCAAAGATGTTTCATCAACAAAGGCTTTTTGCCGACAAAAACAAAACAAAAACTAAATAAAAAAAACTTCATAATGACTAAAACAGTAACTAAATAGACTGACATTTTGTCAATGAATAAAAGACGTGACAAAAACAACTTGTGACAAAAACCAGTCAGGAGAAGGGAATGATGAAGTGGTACGGGCGGGATAAGTCAAGAAAGCCAATCAAAGCGCTCCTTGTTACGCGGTGGTGCCAAGAAATTAATTGGAGACGACAGAGCAACAACTGGTGCAAACTGTGAAAATGAAAGGTTTTGGCGGCTGGAAGTGAGAGAAAGAGACTGACCTGTGTTCTCATTTCAAGTTTGAGAACAAAGAAAACAAATTAAATGTAAATAAATGTTTACAGTTGATGTTTTTGATGCCAGTGTTTATGTAGCATAAGGAATATCCTCCTGTTCAATGCACTTTATTTAAGTTCAAAGATGGTTTGGATAGTACGTTTATTATTTTAATTATGTGGTTTTCTTGGGCTGTAAAGGCCTTTTGACGTTTGCACATTTATTTATTTATTTAATTTTATTAAAAATAAGCTGTTTTTGCATCTCTTTGATAAACATTGATGTCTTTTTGTTTATATTAAAATAGACAGCAAGATTTTTTTTACTATTGGTGTTGTTTTTCATTGATTGAAACTATATTCAATAAAAGCAGTAGTGTTGAAATAAACAGTGTTAAATATGTTTGAACATTTAAATCTCAATTCTAAAACACATATAGTTTTATGTCTGAAACAGAAGGTCAAATTAATTACTCATTAAAAATGTTTTGATTTTAGTCGACTAAAACTAAAACAAATAAGATGACTAAAACAAGACTAAAACTAAACATTATTTCACTTAAAAGACTAAGACTAAAACTAAATTAAAATTCCTTGTCAAAATTAACACTGCTGTGAGGTTGGGGTGTAAACTTTCACAGTTTAACCCTGGGACTGTCTCACTGACCATTATTTTTGGGAGTTCTTGTTTCACAAAAAAAGAGAAATAAACTGTGGAGGAGAGTATTTAAATGAGACACAGCTCGATTTAAGAAGGTTTGAGACTCGGAACAAAACACTTGATGTGAACTTTGTAAAAGAAGCAGAAAAAAAGAAAACTCACACATCCCCTGCACGCTTATCTCTACATTTGTGGAGTTATCCGTTTTATACTTTCATTTCCTCGTGTGTTGTTCTAATGTTTTCATAAAATCCTCAAAGCTCTGACGTGTCTCAGGACGACACAGCTCAGTTTTTCAGGAAAATACCACAGTTTGTAAAAGTCCAAAGTCTGCCTCCATCAAACACTTTCTTCATTTACGTTTGTCCAAAACACATTTTCTTTTACATTCAGATGTAAATGAAAATATGACTTTTTAAAGTGATCTGGTTCAAAGAGAAGCTCTGGACTTTTATGGATCAAAAAAAGAGGAGAAAGTACAACACACTATTTCTGAGCTCGGTGGATTGGAAAAAGACTGACACTGATTTACTGAAGACTTTTCATTTGTTCTTTGGCCAAGCATCCCTCTCATAAACATGATACAGTGTGACTTTATGAGCTGTTTGTTCAAACCCAAGAGTCAGTGAAAAGAAGAGAAGGACCAGTGACTGACCTCAGAGTCTCCAGTCGACAGTTTGGACTCGCTAGTCCTTCACACAACTCCTTCATTCCTGAGGTTATTTCATAGTTATAACTCAGGTCTAGTTCTCTCAGGTGAGAGGGACTGGACTTCAGAGCCGACGACAGAGCTTCACAGTCAATCTTTGAGAGTCCACAATTAGAAAGTCTGTAAACACAGTAACATTAAGTCAAACATTAGAGATGTAAAGGTTCTCAGTCGTCCAGGTCACAGAACTACATTTATTCACTTTAAATTCAAAGTTTAAAACTATCTCCAGCTGCAACAGATACAAACATATTTGACTGTTTTTCATTATTGTCCCAACCTTTTCTTCTTTGTCAAAGCTCCTTACACTAAACTAAATATTAAAAACACTAAATATCTCACATCTGTTGAAAAATCTGACAAAAAGCTTCATAAAGTCTTGTAATAATATAATTGTGACTGAAGCCCCACATTTACAGAGCTCTCAGTCTAAAACACTTCAGAGTTCGGCAGAAGGTCCTTTTGTAACATGCTGTAAACATGAAGGGATTTTTAAATGTGTTTGGATGAATGCTCCATGAGCAGGAGCCAAAGTGAGGCTTATTACTGTCCTCTCTTTTCACTCATTTCAGATTTATGCTTCATTCATTTCAGCAACATTGTGCATTTTACAAAGACACTGACAAAAACTAAAGAAAAAAGAACAAGTGACACAGACAGTCGTCCTCTGTGAGGTTGGGGTGTGTGTGTTTAAGCCCGTCCTGTGGCCGACTGTGGCTGAGACATGAGACGAGAGCAGAGCTACAGAAATAAATCAAGTTTAAAAAGATTGAAAGAACAAAAGCAGTGGCACATAAATCATCTGGAAATGATTGACACCAAACTCAGTGACCCACATAATCCCTGCAGCTGTTCAGTCAGAAAACTATGACAGATCCCATAATGTGCAGTGCTTCAGTTTTATTACAGTATCGTTTAAAGCTGTGGCCTGACCCTGAATCAGATATCTAATGTTTTAAATGATTTTCATTAAATATTAACACAGTACTTACAGAGCCTTTCTGCAGTTCCTCACGGCCGGGATCAGTCTCCGTTGTCCTTCAGCTGAAGTGTTGTACTTCTTTTAGGTCCAGCTCATCCAGGACCTCCTCTGACATCCACAGCATGTAGGCCAGAGCTGAACACTGGATCTCAGAGAGCTTCTCTGATCTGTTCTTTGACTTCAGAAAGTCCTGGATCTGCTGATGGACCGAGTGGTCGTTTAACTCTGTCAGACAGTGGAAGATGTTGATGCTTCTGTCAGGAGAGATTCTGTCTGTGTTTATCTCCTTCAGGTTGTTGATGACTCTTTGTCTTGTCTCTGAGTCGATCTGTGTTGGACCCAGCAGAGCTCCCAGAAGCCTCTGGTTGGACTCCAGAGAGAGGCCGTGAAGGAAGCGCACAAACAGGTCCAGGTGGCCATTTTTACTTTTAAAAGCTTGTTCCAAAGCTTTTTTCAGGAAGTGATCTAGTGTTGAACTTTGGTCCAAATTTCTCAGAAACCTCTTCAGTTTATTTTTTTTGTTCTCGTTAAAGCAGTGGTGTCTGTAAAGCGCAGCCATAAACTCCTGGACGCTCAGATGAATGAAGCAGTAGACTGATTTGTGGAAGTTGAGCGTCTCTCGTTTGAAGATCTCTGTACAAAGTCCTGAGTAAACCAAGGCCTTGGTCAGGTCCAGACCCACCTGCTGCAGGTCTTCTTGGTAAAACATGATGTTTCCTTTCTGCAGATGTTCAAAGGCCAGCCTCCCAGCTTTAGAAGGACTTCACAGTCGGCCTGTGTCAGCTGTAGATGAGTGGAATGTTGGTACTTGAGCCTCTTCCTGTGAGTCTGCACCAGCAGGAAGTGTGCGTACATGTCGGTCAGGGTCTGGGGCAGTGGTCCTCTCTGCTCGGTTTCCAACATGTGCTCCAGGACTGTGGCTGTGATCCAGCAGAAGACTGGGATCTGGCACATGATGTGGAGGCTCCTGGACGTCTTGATGTGGGAGAGGACTCTGTCACACAGCTCTTCATCTGTGAACCTCTTCCTGAAGTACTCCTCCTTCTGGGCCTCAGTGAAGCCCCTGACCTCTGTGACCCTGTCCACACACTCGCAGGGATCTGATTGGCTGCTGCCGGTCGGGAGGTGATCCATATAAGGGCAGAAGGAAGCAGTGTGCCTCTGATGAGGTTTACCAACAGCATGTTGACCTGTGACCTCTGTGTGACCTCAGAGATGACCTGACATTTGTGTAAATCCAGAGGCAGTCTGCTCTCATCGAGGCCGAAGATGAACAGGAGTTTCCTGTCGGCCAGCGTCCTCTGCCGTCCAGCTTCTGTAGCGTTGGATAGAAAACCTGTATCAGCGTCAGCAGACTGTAGTCCTGCTCTGTGACCAGGTTCAGCTCTCTGAACGACAGGGGCACCACCAGATCCACCTCCTGGTTCTCTAAGCCCTGGGCCCAGTCCAGAGTGAACTTCAGAACCGAGAAGGTCTTTCCCACTCCAGCCACTCCGTTGGTCAGCACCACTCTGATGGGCTTCTGATCGGACGCTAACGCTTTAAAGATGTCGTGGCACCTGATTGGAGCGTCGTGGACAGTCTTCTTGGACTGAGTCTCCAGCTGCCTGACCTCATGTTGGGTACTGACCTCTTCACTGACCTCTGTGATATACAGCTCAGTGTAGATCCTGTTCAGAGCCGTTCTACTTCCTGTTTCAGTTCCTTCAGACACACTTTCACATCTCTGCTGCAGACTCCTCTTATGCTCACCTGGAACAAAACAGCTTTAAATTAAATGAGTTCTTCTCACTCTTTTATTTTCATATTCTATTCATACAAACATATTTTAACAAAACAAGTTGTTTTGTTCTGACTTCTTTTCAGGCTGTCTCAGAGGCCGTTTACAGGGAACACTGGACTGGAAAACACAACAGTCCTGTTGAAGCTGATTCACGTTCAAAGGACAACGTTACGACACAATCCTTAAGCTCATGTGATTGTCATTGTCTCTAAATCAGAATAAAAGATTTAGTTTGAACCCTGACCTTATGGCATTAGACCAGATGCACTTTAACTTCAGCATTAACCAAAGACACAAGCCTTTGTGAAAATAGAGAGTTTTGAAATAGGTCTATGTTCATTTAAAAAGACTGGACCTGCAGCTTTTACTGGTGGAATCAGGAGGAGTTTTATTTGTGACCAGAGTCATGTTAAACACAACACAGTGGCTGCAGGGTTTTCTGAAGAATGAATGGTCTTACTGTGAAGAGTGTAGTCCAGTCTTGGTCTTTTTCCACACTGGGGACAGGGCTGAGGTGAACCAGACTGGTCCCAGTTTGAAGAGAGACACTGTCTGCAGAAGCAGTGTCCACAGCTGGTAGAGACTGGATCAGTCAGGACACTCTGACACAGACCACAGGACGATGAGCCGTCACCAGGACTCTCTCTGTGGACATCAACACATTCATTAAAACAGCTTTACAAAAGGTCACAGCCTGGTCCCTGCTTTTGGACAAAAATACTGACCCCTCCATTTGACCTGTTCCTGGAAATGGAGCCATTAATGAAACTAACTCATTTGACTGGAGTCATATTGTGTCTCATCCTCTCACTTTAAATCTGAGCTCAAATGAAGACATTAGAAGTGAGTTATTACTGACAGATAAAAACAGCTGACAATAAACAGGACAGTCTTCCTTTGGACTGAATGTGTCCAGTCTTCAGTTTTACACAGTTTTTATTTTAAACAGTGATGGAGAGATGACAGTGGTTCAGTGAATATATCTGCACTGATCAGCTGCTGATGAAGTCAAAATAAATGATATTAGTGCATCACTTACAGTCGACTCTGTGGAGCTCCAGGTTCATTACTGAAGTTTGGAGGGACGGCCTTGGACCAGTCCCTCACAACACTGTGGCCTCTGGAAAAGCAGCTGGAGGAAAAGAGAAACAGACCCAGAGCTCATGTGATTATTAAATACACTCTATAATTATATTGAACTGTGTTCATGTTGTTGGACAAATACTTGAGACTAAAGTCTAAAGTCAGGTGCACAGTCACAGTTTAAGCATCACTGCCTCAAAGAAAGAGAGATGGTATTTTGTTGACATTGTCCAATACCATTCAATCTATTTCTCAGTTATTAAATCTTTTAGAAACATTTGTAAACTTTCAGGTTCTAACATTAACAGCAGTAAAAGTGAAGTTATCCCTCTTAACCAGTGTACATTCTAATCTCACCTGGGACCGCCCCCTTTGTCTGGAAATCACAAGGAATAAAATATTTATAATAATAAAATAAATATATAAAATAAAAATTAAAACTCCACTTAACAAAATATTTGGATTAAATAAAAAAAAACTGGTATTTCTTTAACCACATGCCCATAACCCTTTAATAACTGTTGGTGGGAAAACGAGGACATTATACAAATCAATCACATTGTTAAGGACGGCCATTTTATACATTTTTCAGAGTTTAAAACCCAATTGAATCTAAAGGAATCCAAGCTCTTTCAGTTTCTCCAGCTTAAATCTAGATTTAAAAAAACTAAAGTCAAAAGTAAAAGAAGCTGTCTAAGTGATAAATAAGTTCCTGATGCAGTCACTTGTGTGACAGTCAGGTGTGTTTCCTCGTTCACCTGCTTTGGTCGTGTCCTGTTGTGGACAATTTCTGGAATCTAGTTATTTACTTTGTACAAATCTGTTTAATGTGAATAAACCTAAACATCCTGATGTGTGCGTCCTTGAGAATACCACACACAATACCAGGTCAAAGGTTAAACAAAGGATTGCATCATTAGGTTTTATGTCAGTAAAAAGAATTAAACTAATAAAGTGGAAAACACACAACCCAGTTTTAATATCTACAACTGGCCCAGAGACTTTATGGACTTGTTCTCAATGGAAAGTGTGAGGCCACTCCTCAGAGAACAGTGTAGCACACAGACTGATGAAATATCATGGTCCCACAGAAAACTGACACATTCACTGAATAATATACATCTAATATAAAAGATCTAAATGTTTAAATGTGATTACATCCTTTGTACCTGTTTTATCAATAATATATAAAATTGAGATTATTGAAATAAATGATGATATGAATAATAAATTGAAGATTGGAAACTGGAGTTTCTAAATATAAATGATATTAGTGCATCACTTACAGTCGACTCTGTGGAGCTCCAGGTTCATTACTGAAGACTGGAGGGAGTTCCTTGGACCAGTCGCTCTTCAGAGACACACAGCTGGACACTGGAGACACTGCTCTCTGTTTGTGACACTCATCTCTAAAACAACAGGATTTATTGTACAGTGAGTGTTAATAAGCAGCAGTGAGCACTTCCTCTGACTCTGTTCTGTTCAGAAAACACACACTTTACAGTTTCCTTCAGACACTATATTCTTATTTTTGGGCCTGAGCCTCAGTTAAAGCAGTGGCTCCATGAATGTGTCCTGTGCTGTTTCAGGTGAACCACAGTGTTCTTAAATCAAACACAAACAGCTGATGATGCTACTCACTGTGTTGGAGCGGGCCCTGGCTCGCTGCTGCCATCTGGAGGTTCCTTCATGAACACACCTCTCTCTTTATAATGGCTCTGTGAAGACTGGGCCTCCTCTTCGTCCACACTCACATTATTCATGTTCTGTCTCAGTCTGAAAGGTGAACGAGTCAAACACAGTGAGCTCTGATCATTTTAATAAAGCACCTTATGAATAATTATCACATGGAGCTGGAGCCAGATGTTTCTAATGTGATTGATTATTGGCTTTATTTCATGTTAATGTTTAGATGTTGGTCTTAAACCTCTCCAGATGGGCCTCTGCCTTTATTCAGGAGAACTGTTCATATTTGGGCCTGTGAAGGCCTCTGGGTAAAGTCTCCACAGTCCTCCATAATCTGTTCTGATCTGAAGCTTTCTCGCCTCATTTTAGCCTTTTCTGCCCAAAACAAACTGGTTCATCATTTACTCTAGAATTCTGAACTTTGTTTATGGGACCAACACGTTTTCCTTTAAAATCTAGACAAACTCTCCAAATGTGACAAAAGTGTTCAGACTGCTGTTGAATACAGACAACACACTTTAAAACCAACTCATTAAGAATATGATCATCTATAGGATTTATTATAAACTAAATGCTACATACTCTACAGTTAAAGAGTTTGTATTATGAGGTGTGTGTAGGAGACAGAACATGTGTGCACTGTGTGTGTGTAGGGGTGTTGGTCTAGGGCTGAAGGGGCGGAGCTCACGGGAGCGCATGCACGTGCACGTATGTCTGTAAAGATGTGCACTTTCCTGAGGCCAGGGGCTTGAGAGGATAGGTTGGGTAGCCATAATTTTTGTTAACCGCTAAGGTTCTGTTTGTTTGGTTTTCGTCATTATTAGTTTATCCATACGTTTGTCTTTACCACCAATAAATCACAGTAAAGCGTCTCTGTTTACAATACGGATTTCAATAGCGTGTCACGAATATATGTACAGGTCCCACCTTAACCTCTCAGCAGCAATAGGAAGTACGCTACAGTGTGTTTTAGAAATAAACCAGTGCTGAGTTAAACACTGGCTTTGAAAAAGGAGAATGTCCCTAAACTGTTAAAGGAGTTTTATCAAACAAATAAAGCCTCTATAAAATCTGTGTTTATCTCAGAGTCTTTGTTCTAAACATCCGGGGTTTAAGTCTCGGTAAAAGGCCCATGATCCACAAACAGTTCTGTTCTGATGCAACACTAAACAAGAGGAAGTAACGCAGTGGAAATACAGCGCAGTAAAAGTCAGCAGCTGTCTGTCCTCTGCTCTCTGTAACAGTCCACACTGAGACAACAGCTTTAATCAAGTCAAAGAACACTAATGTCACACTCACCTCCTCACACCACGACACAGCAAAACGCAGGCTTTCTGAATACTTTCACTTTCGTTTGAGTCACGTGATAGCAGCCCCTTGTTTTATCGGGGGCAGAGCCTGTGGAGACTGAGTTAATGGCTGGAACAATCAGGAGTAGATACGGCCCTTTATGACTTTATTATGATATTAACAATTTTTTTCAGTTTTTCAATAATTTCTGTTATTGAAGTTTTAATGTCCTTTTTGACTTATATTACACAGAAAAAGGAAAAAAATAAGTTAAGTAGTTAAGCTGCTGCTAATGGCTCTGTGTTTTCAACGTTTTCTGTTTGTAATCATGTTTTCACATAAAAGGAGCTTATAGGTCTTATAATAACGTTTTTGAGCATCTGCTTGTTGTTTATTTGCAACGTTAACGCTCTCGGTGTGTTTTTCCTGCATTAGCTCTGTTACAGTCATTGACAGCTTCTGCTCTTGTGTCCAGCTGCTGTCGCTGGTGAAGAACAGGATAATGCTTTGTTAGAGTTAGACCAACTGTGGAGACATTTTACAGAAATAATAAAGCCAATAAACATTTAAAAACTAAGAGGATATTAATCACAGTAAAGGTCTGCAAAGTGTAAATAGAGAATAAAAGTGTGACACACAGTAACACATACACAGACTGTTGCACTCAGGGGTTTTGTTTATGAAATGAAGATTTAAACTTACAACTTCAGATTTCTTTGGTACAAGTTCTCAGATCGACCTCAGATCGCAGTCTACACACACAACATTTCTACTTTCATCGTAAACAGGCAGGTCCTGGACAAAAGGAAACTTAGATAAAATCCTTAAAGAATAAATATCAAAAGCCAAGGAAGACAACAAACTACTCCAGGCCTTGACAAATAGTGTAGTTTTAAAGGCCTTGGACTTTCTGCAGATTTCCCTGTAACATGTATAAAACACTTGGTCGGCTGCAGCCCTGGAGAAGAGAAAATATCACTGTTTTAACTTTATATTTGACTGAAAACAAAACAATACTTCCCTTCTTCCTCAAACATATGTGGCTCTGTGGTAAATATTAGGGTCAGACTAAATATTTGACAAATAAAAGCTTAATTCAAATCCTTTAATGTAATAAATAAGTCACCGGATTATAATAAAAGTAAATGTTTCTTTACTTAAGACAATAATCAGTGACAAACATTTAAAAAGAGACTTAAGTTCATGTTTCTGTTTCTAAAATATAAAGTAACTCTAAGTTTGCATTAAAACAATTAGAAGTGAATAATAAATAAAATAATAAATTATTAAATAACTATTCATTATTAACATGTTTTTAAAGAACATGTAATATGATGAAAATTCCTGTTTTATATGATTTATTATTTTGTTTAAATGATTGTATCGAGAGGTGTTTCAATGATTCCACTTCCTTCACTGTTCCTCTTTGTTCTCTTTGTGATTGGTCAGTTGTTGCAGTCGGTCAAGGTTTTAGTGATGAAGGAAGAAGAGGAACAGGAAAAAGACGAGGAACAAAGCAGTGAGACCAACGTTTAGTACGAGCTGGGACTAACAGGAGGCAGAAAACTCCTCGTCTGGTTCAATACAACTGTCAAACTAAACATTATAAAACCTTCTGAACAGTAACTGACCAAGTTACAAACTCTATTGTTCTTCTGCCAAAAGTAAAAAAACATTTCTCCAATAGGTCTTAAAAACAGTTCCATCTTTTACAGTCTTTATTTCTGTTTTTAGAACCTTATTGTTTTTAATACAAAACGTCTTCTCGACACGTCCCACAGGTCAATCATTTCTATGGATCAAAGAGTCTCTGAGTCTGTCCATCTGTCCATTCTTCTTTTCTGAAGAGTCACCATTTGTGAATAACAGAGGATACGAGCCGTTTGTTACCAATGATCCAAACTCCAGCTGCTCTTAGTGCTGTCATGTGACGAGCCTGATGAGCTGCCTTTTCATATTTTACAAGAAGAACAACAACGTGGAGAGTGTGAGGAATAATGAGAGGACTCGTCTTTTGTTAGATTTGTGTCAAGCGTCCCTCGATTCTGAGTAAACTATCCTCATCAATGAATGGGTTGAACTTTTTTAGACGACTGATTCGACAGTGGTTGCTTTGTTTGTATGTCCCTGAACTCATCTGTAAACACTTTGTGCTGTACAGTGGAAATAATAAGCTTTGTAGCTTCAGAGAGTTCATCAGTAAAGCTGGTCTGATTAAAACTCTTCCAGCCTCTACATTTTGTCTGGACTGATGTTTTCTTAAATGATGCTGCTACACTTTTTATCTAACCTAGTTTTTAATGCCCTGATAATCTGAAACATTTGGTCTTATTTTTGCGTCTGCCTCAGGAGAGTGAAGATGTCTAAACTGGACTGTGTCAGAAATGACGGTGAAACCAGTTTGTGTGTGAGATTGTTTTCTGTAGAAATGTAATGGCTCTGAGCAGGTTGTGTGCACTTCCTGATTCAAGTCACGTGATTAGCTACATAAGTGTAAAACCTCTTGGTGATGTTGTGTGTTTAGTCAAGAACAATTTTAGTGTCTGTGAAAAATCTACTTCAATGTCCCTCTGATCTGGGATCAGTTCATACACCTCCACAGCCAAAACAGTAGCACACAACTCCGACCTCGGGACAGTGGGAGCTGGTCGTGGGGCGACTTTAGACTTGTTCACTACTTGTTGTTTTACTGCTGGCCTGATCGTAGACTCATTGTTGATAGATGTGTTCTCTTGAATGTTGTGCTGCACTGATGTCCTTTTACTGCTGTCCTCGCTGTGAGAGGGCTTCCTTTCCTTTGTAATATATAATGTAAAGAATACTCACGGACAAATACTGTCCCAGGACACAATGTTTAACACACAGAACACACAACACAAGTGGTTTCCCTTTGTCTCTGTTTTTCTTTCGAGTTAAAATGACTCTATTTGAGTTGTTCTTGTCTTTTCACACGAAGCCCCGAGCAAGAAGGAGAGGCCAGCTCCTAACCCCAGGACGAGGAAGAAGGACACGAGAGAACCGGACGTTTCACAGTCTTTACTTTGATGAAGTTATATTTTACAATATTTTGTCAGAATTCATTTTTCTATTCTTACTTCATTTATTTATAATTAATACATTTAGTGATATTCATGACTATTTCCTTTGTAGATTCTCACTGAAGGCATCAAAACTATGAATGAACACTTATTGAATTAGTAAAGAAATTACAGCAAAGAAAAAAGTGTGAAATAACTCCAAACATGTTTTAGATTTTAGATTCCTCAAAGTAACAGTCTTTGCTTTGTCGACAGAGCTGCAAACCCTTGGGCCTCTCTCAGTGAGCTTCAGGATGGAGTCACTTAAAATGGTGTTTCCAGGTTAAAAGTGGAAACACAATGTTGTGTTTGTGTCTTATTTAAAAGTAAAAACATGGAGGATTAGGGAACATAGATTTAAGCCTAAAATAAATGCTAACCTTTATAAAAACACATCATTAGACTTTATAAGAAATGCACGTTGGGCGAGAGACAAAAAGTGTTGGAGGAAGAGAGTGGGACGAGCACGTCAGGACCAGAGTTTCAATTGTTGTTTGGTGATTTTACTCATAAATATGTCCTGGATTGGAACGGTTTAACATCAAAAAGGCTTTTGAACAAACTTAATGACATTCTTGTGGGTGGTTTTGTCTTGTATAAATATTTAAATGAGGATGAATGTGCAGCACTGATAAAGCTCCTGGATTGTAAAGACTCTGATGAAAGTCTTGGAGATATAAGAGGCTTATATCAGTGACCAGACTCCCGCTCAGAGCCACTGTTTCATGGAGTTGTTATGTAAGCACCAAAACTGTTCTGAGGACGAGACCCACACACATTTGTTTTTAGACTGCTGTCACTCAAAAGAAATGTGGACAAACTAAACGGACTTGGACTCACTTTTAATGTAAACTTCTGCTCTGTTCTGTTTGGACTCATGGAGGAAAGGTTCACACCAAACAGTTCAAACTCATTCAACTCATCATCGCAGTCTCCACAGTTAAAATATGGAAAACAAGGACAAAAGTCACCATTAAACAAACATTCATCAACAGCTGCTATTTTTTTCACAAAAGACAAACAATAAAACTACTTTCACCATGTCCTACATTGAACTCAGTAACTGTAACCATTTTCTTGCATTTCTTATTCTGTTGTATTTTCAGAAAATAGACGCAGAGTCCATCTGAAAAGCTCCAGTGACACCATCCCAGAACAGAGCAGTGTGACTCTGAGCTGTGAAGTCGAGGCTTTAAAGGAACTTATGAATGGTTCAGACTAAAGTCAGCCTCGGACTCTCAGAGGGAAACAATGAAAGAAAACTCAGCTGGTGTCAGTGTCTCAAATAGAGGTGTCTACTCCTGCAGAGGATGGACCAACACATCGTCACAGAATCAACTAATACTCTCACTGTTTTACAAACTGATGAGTACACTTGTGTTTTTAAAGATAGATCTGAAAGAAAATAAAAGTCAAAGCAACAGAAAGTGAACAGTTAAGAAAATGTTATTTATTATATCCTTTCTTTAACCTGGTGATATCCTCATTGAGATAAAAAATCTCTTTTCCAAGAGTGACCTGGCCAAGACGACAGCATTACACACAGTTTGTGACAAATACAAGAATTATCAAACACACAAAGAACAATATTTACTCTCAATAGTTACAAAAGAGTTTAAAAACAGTTACATTTACCAAGCTCCTTGAGTTCACGCTTCTTTAGGATAGATTTAAATTCTCCTAAAGTAACAAGTTCAGATGGATTGAAGTCCTTTGCAGGTCAGTCCATGCACAGGGGCAGCCACTGAAATACTGCCTTACCCAACTCCGTTTATTAAATCTGAAATCAAGCACTTGTAATCAGTCGGTGTGTAGAACAGTTTATTTTACTGCTGTTATTTAGACTGTTTTGTTTCTCAAACTAAAGAAAAGAAATAGACACAACACTGTGGAGCAGAGAGACCACACTGGAAGAACTGAGTGAGTCTGGACAACTATTCATTTTCATATTTATGACTTAGATTTCTTTTTTCTTTAATACACTCAAATAAAATGTCTTGATTTACTTTTTTTTGTAACAACATGTGTTTGATTAAAGTGAGAAGAAAGTGGACACAGCTGCTTCTCTAAAAGTGATTTATTTAAACTGATCTGTTTCTTTTCGTTTCATAATGTGATGCAGAGAAAAGCAAAGGCCACAGTGACTGGTGACACAGAGGTTCAGTCTGAGGCACACTGACTCTGAGCTGCTCTCTTATATTAGTGTTTTGCAGATGTTGAGTCCCCAGTGTCTCTCACAGTGAGTCCTGACACATCACAGCACCTCACGTCTGACAAAGTCTCACTGAGCTGTCAATCCAACTCCACTAATGGAGAGTGGACACTCAAAGGCTTTTCTCAGAACGGCCTTTTCTTACCACAATGTACTTCCTACTGGACAGATACATCTAAATGTGACTTTTCCCAAAAGAGAAAACTAATGCAGTGTTTTGGTGTGAGTCTGGATCAGGAGAACTGAGCAATGCCCTCAACATGACTTTTTTCATTTCATTTTTCATAGAATAGATGAATACAGCCATCCTCTTCTTTTTATTGCTGTGATAATGTAATAGTCCAAGTGTGACTTTTCACAGGTGATGTTGTCCTTGTGAGTCCTGTTCATCCTGTGACTGAGGGACCACCTGTTTCTCTCGGCTCTAAACTCAACACATCTACTGCTCTTTCTTCTGTCCTTTTCTATAAAAATGGAAAACTAATCCAAAATGGAACCCAAAGTGAGTTCAACATCTCTGCAGTGTCCAAGTCTGACGAGGGTTTTTATAAATGTGAGGGACAAGAACAAGGCCCAAGATCTCCACACATTTGGACTTCTCCAGAGAGTTGGATCTCACTCAAATGTGAGAATTATCTTTTTAATTCAAAATAGAAACACAAAGTTGGAGGTTTGAAGGTGTATTTATAAAGCACTGCTACAATGTGAGTTGTAAATATTAACATGAGATAAATTCTTGCAGCAAAGGAACATAGCTCTTCATTTCCTGTCATGTTGATCATTGGACTTATCTGTGCAATAGTTGGATTAATTCTGCTGCTGCTTCTGTGACGCTGCACAAAGTCAAAAGATAAGACTATATCAGACACAAACACTGTATTTGTTTTTTAAAACAAATGCCTTTAATATTATAATTCACTATTGATTTGTCTTTGTTTGTTACAGTTTTGTACTTAAGGTCTGTGAGAACCAATCAGAGCTCTGCTGAAGATCACATGACCAGCAACAATTACACCTCTCGTCCTATTGGTCAGTCTCAGCTTCTTCTAACTTGACGACTTCCTCTAAGGCAAGAAGAAGGAGTTTTATTTTGAAGAAAACCAAACTGTCTGTAATCAAAAGTCCAAATCCAGAAAAAATACAAGAGTTCACACAAAGTCTGTTCACAATGAAAGTGTCACTATGGCTTCTTTTTCTTTTGCACTAAAGCAGTAAAAACACTGTCCACTGTGAATGAAATGAAATGTTTCTTTACAGATGCCACAGATTCTGTGCTGGAGCTCAAAAACATCAAAAGGGGAGTCTCTTGTTTCTTTCATTTGATACGTGTGATAGTGTGTTATTTTCTTTGTGATTTTTGCTGATCATGTCAAATTAGTGTCAGACAATGACTTAAATCCACAAACTAAAGCATCTGTTTGTGTCAAATCTAATGTTTGTGCTTGTTCTGCTGCGTTGGTCTGACACATGAAGCCGTCTGAGTCGAGCTGTGAACAGAGCAGTGTAAAAAACAAGATTAAATACAAATATGATTTATATTTCTTCTCAGGAGATATTTAAACCTGTTGAATTGCATTAAAATCCAAGTTTCATAATGATTTCCAAGTTTTATTTTTGTCCAAATTCCAAATCTGTGAAGATCTTTGGCCTTGTTTTTCTGCCTCACATTTATAAAAACCCTTGTCAGACTTGGACACAGTCTAGAGTTTTGTGGAAGAGTCCAAGACACACTTGTGCCTCTTTTAACTTTGTTGTTCTATGATATTATCTCAAATCAGTCAAAGCCAATAACAATGTGATCTGCTCTAATTTCTCTTGTTCCAAAGCCAGGCAAGGATCACGTTTAGCCTCGAATATGAGAAGACTATTTCATCAAATGTCAAAGGATTCATCTTTCAGGGTCCAGCAGTAGCTGTGTCGCTGGAAAAGCTTTGGATCGAGTGGCCCTTCTTATTTTATGTTCTCTCTAAATTTGGAACCAATTACATGAAATGGACCAAGACTCTGTCCCATGAACCACTTGCACGAGTTAAAACTAACCGTATAATATCACATCCTTTTCAAGTCTTTAGGTCCACACGGCTTCCACCAGCTTTATTTCTCCGAGCACTGGAGCCGTTAGCCTGTGCTATTGGGGCAGATCCAGGTGGACAGCGGATTAACATGGGAGGACACCATTTTAAAAGTAACCTCTATGTGGATGATACAAACCTCATTCCCCAAAAAGTTAGGACACTGTACAAACTGTGAATAAAAAATCTCATAAACTTATATTTTATTCACAATAGAATAAATAATAAAATACATGTTCGACAATAAACTAAAATCATCGCTGCACAAGTCTCTCTAAGTCTGCTTTAGACATTATCCCTTTGACTTTGGAAAATGTTTTGAAGGTGATAAAATGCTGATGATGTAATAAATTCAAGTCTGAGTCCAGGATGAGTCCTAGATTCCTAAACACTTGTGATCACCTGCTCATCTCCAAAATGTTTTTCCAGGAGTCGTGTATTGTTACAAACATAAATAATATACATAATATACAGCATGATATATAAAATGTATATATACTATGTATATATACCTATATATACAGCATATACAAAAACAAAAAAGTATATCAAGTATTACAGTAATATAGTGATTGCACTAAAAAAAAAAAAAACAACTACAAAAACAACAACAAATTGCACATATTATTGCAGTGAAAAAATAAAAAAAATAAAGGATCCTTATTATTTGTTCTCCAACTTTGTGTCAAAGATGTGTCTCACAGTGCATTCATCAGTTCATTCTTTTACCTTCGCGGTGGATCAAAGGCATTCCAGCGTAATCCAGACATTACAATCCTCAGCAACAGGTCGAAACTCTGTGTGCTCCCAAATCTGGTGTAGGTCAACACTGAAAACATGACCACATCAAACACTTCAACACTGCCTTAAAAGTGCTCTTTCAAACATCATTAGTGACACACAAACAGGTTTTATTCAAATTCTATCAATATTTATTAAAAATGAACTAAATATTAGTGGAATTAACATCTTCCAAAGAGAAATAAAACTCACACAATTGGCAGATGACACAGTTCTATTTTTAAAAGATAAACTTCAGGGAAAGCCATAAAACAAATCAAGAACTTCTGATGCATCTGGTTTTATATTAAACACATCCAAATGTGAGATTCTGACTTTATATGATTGAGCTGAGAGTTCATTTTGTGGTATTTTAGTGAAAAAAGAGGTTAAATATTTAGGAATACATATCACAAAAAATGGAGCAGAAAGAGAAAAGGTGAATTTTGTCCCTAAGTTAAAAAAACTAAACAACATTAAATGTATGTCTACAAAGAGACAGGTCCATTTGAGGAAGAAGTCTATTGACAAAAGCAGAAGGCGTGTCCAGATTTGTTTACCCTGCCTTGTCACTAGAGGTCAGTGAAGACACATGCAAAGAAATCAATCAACTATTGATAGACTTCAGATGAAAAATCAATATTAACCAGTTCCAAGGATGTGGAGGTGTTGAACTTTTGGATTTGATAGATTTAAATGATATCTTTAAAATCAAATGGATTGAACAAAGCCTGAGGAACCCAGACTCACTCTGGCACTTCATCCTTTGAACATATTCAAGAGGTTGGTGGTCTACAGTTTCTATTCCAAAGTCAATCCAGTGTTGAACATGAGCTCTAAAACGATCATCTTTCTACAGCAGGCTCTACTAGCATGGAAACTGTGTCAGAGCCACAGCTTCTCCTGCACAAGACTCTTCTATGGAACAAGGAAGACATTACAAAACCAAAGAAGTCATTAGAATCAACAAAATGTGGGTTTATCGATGACCCCACTGTTTGAAAGGTGCACATAAAAAACATTTTAAAACAATATTTGCTTACTTTAGATCTGTACATTGTTATAACGAGCCTTGAAGGACAGTGTTAATGCAAAGTGTAAATTGTAAATAAGTACATTTTCTTGTCATGAACATATTTAAGTAATAAAACAGAGAAAATGTACTCTTTTAGTTTATTTATAAGATGATTACTTAAGTAAATGTAACAGAGTAAATATATTTAGTTACTACTCACCACACACAGAGCCTGACCCCCACAAAGACATTACAGTGCTCAAATATAATGTGTTTTTTTGTATGAAGCCTGAGCTTATCTGGGCTCTGAAAGTATGTGGAACATGTCTGGGAACAAAAGCTCGTCTGAGGCGGGGAGTGGCTCTGGGGGGGTCTCTTTCAGCGGCCACAGATTGCCCTGTGTTTTCTTAATTGACAGACCTGGCTACATTTGATGGAAATGACGTGCAGCTGCAGGGCGCCCCGGGCCGAGCAGGTAGACCACCTATCAGCAGGAAGTCCTCACTCCACTTCATAAAACAGTCTGGTGGAGGTCTCCGGCCGCGTCATCGGGCCGCTCAGGTGAGTTCATGGCGGCAGTAGCTCAGTGGTAGAGTGGTCGCCCTTCAACCGGAAGGTAGGGGGTTCGATTCCCACTCTCCCCACAGTTCATACTGTCGTTGTGTCCTTGGGCAAGACATTTAACCCACCTTGCCTCCAGTGACTGTAACACTGGTAATTAGAAGCTCATTGTAAGTCACTTTGGATAAAAGCGTCAGCTAAATGAATAAATGTAAATAAATGTAGCTTACACCTGTGTGGGAACCCTGACTTACTCACAGTGGGGGGTCAGTCACAGTTGAGACTGGACCATAAGCCCTTTTAAGGAGAGTGGATACATAAACAATACTTCAAAGTCAAGGGTGGAGCACACTTTAGGGCTTTTAAATCTTAGGCTCGTGTTCAGGGTATGTTGTCCCGGGCCTTGGCCTGTGGTAAATGGTAAATGGTAAATGGTAAATGGTTAATGGTTAATGGTTAATGGTAAATGGTAAATGGTAAATGGTGTGCATTCTCGGCTCTCACATGATGCTTCCATTCACACACACTCACAGCTTTGCACTCAGAAGCTTTGAGAGTCTGACAGTGTGAAAACCATTTAGAACATTTACATTGAACAACTTTAAATGCTTTCCATGAGTGAGGTCAAAAGTTTGAGTAAATAAGTCACAATTTTGGGCACATCAACAAGAGATTATGTTATACTATACTGTTTTTTATGGAGAAAATAAAAACCTCTGAAGTTCAAGGCTGAGTGCTGTTCAGTGCCGTTACACTAACTTTTGTATTTTGGTAGCTCAGTGCTAATACAGCAGTGTTTAGCTTTCTGAGCTAACATAGTTTCTTTATAAAGTATATTAACAGTGGTGTCAAACTCAATGTGGTGAGCAGGGCCGGCCCTGGCCAATTTGCTGCCCTAGGCAAGATTTCACCTGGTGCCCCTGGAATTTGTAAACTGATGCTGAATCGCTGGGCGGTGCTGAGATGGAGATGTCTGCAACAGGTGGCCCAGGGTTTGCAGGGACGGGGTTCAGATATTTCAAAAGTGCATCTGAAGAGAGAAGAGGAGGATTATATGTGACCATTGGGTGTTACATTTTATTATTAAAAAGCTGATGATAGTGAAACTATAAAAATATGGCAGCACCTAAACCACATTATAGCTTAAACGCACAAACAGCAAGAATAATTACATCTGGTATTCATGCACAAAACTCTATTCATTGAGCACTTCTCTAGCATACAGTAGTTACATTTTCAAAATTAATTTTGAAAGTGTTTGTTTCTCCAGTATATCTGGCATGGCAGCAATGTCCTACTAACTACACTTTATGATGTTATAACCATGAAACAGAGGAGAAACGTAAATCTTTATTTAAATTGAATTTTAAGGTTGCTAAATCCATATATATAATACATATATATATATAAAAACATTTTATGTAGGACTCAGTCATTTTAAATAAAGATTTACGTTTATATAGCAACATTTTATGCAGAACTCATTTTAAATAAAGATTTATATGTCCTCTCTGCCTGTGTACTCGTTGTGTTTTCTGGATCATCCTTCATTAAAGCCTGCGTTTGGATCACCACTGTCTGTCTCTACCGTTGCAGTTCATGACACTATGTCATAAGCTAATTCAAATTAGCGATAGCGAACGTTACAGGCATCGTTGAACTAACTTAATGCAACATAGATAAACTGATCATCATTACCTACCTCTGTCTTTTTTCGCGTTTTTCCTCTTCTCTTCTTTTTTTTTTTCTTCCCTGGGCACCAGATGGCCGGTCTTTTGACATAATGACAACTTATCAGTGTCAGTGAATTCGGCCATCTGTCAGTGACAATCACACACAGGTAACGGATGTTTTTTTCAGCAGGGCGGGGGACGGGTGGATCGGGATTCGGGAATTTGGGCGCTGGCGCCAATGGCGGAGCCCTTAGCATTTGCCTATTCCGCCTATGCCCAGGGCCGGCCCTGGTTGCACTTCTCTTCTGCGTTCACTGCACCAGGTTTGGATTTTTTTGGTTTGATCCAAACTTACTCAAATCTGAGTTTGTTCAACTCTCTTCGTGCAACAGCCTCAGGATCCTTCCTTCAGAGGCAGCTCCAGAGTCAGGTCTGAAGTCAAGGCTAGAGTCCAACTCCACATTCCAAATAAAATGACACTTTTAATGGAAATCTTTTCTTTCTTTAAGAATTAGTGACATAAACATCTGTCTTTTCTGATGAATGCAGTGTGTTGTGTTTAAGTGATTTAGAAAAGCTCAGATCATATTTGACACATTTATTTACAGCTCAACAATATAGTCTCAGTAAATGGTCAACTGCAACACCAACTGAAAACTCAACTGTGTCATTTATGACACAAACAATATGACAATAGAATATTTCCATTGATAGAACAAACAGACACTTGGATTTAAACTGAAAACCTCCGTCTCTAAGCACTTCCTCTCGTATTGGACTTATTTTCCAAAGACTCGTGGTGCATTGTGGGAAGGTGATGAGTTCAGCTAAGTGCTTTTCTACATTTTGGGGACAATATAGTGGTTTTGTAAGACGTCCCACATGTCCATAAATCCCAATAATAACAGGTTCCACATGAACAGCAGCAGGAATTTGAGGCCTATATTTTGAGTGTTTTCTCATTTCACTTTATTGTCATTTCTCACAGGATTTCAACCCAAATCACATTTATCTCTGTCATATTTCAAATCCACCTTTATATTAATGAAGTGTACAGAAGCACTTGTCGAGACAAATGCTGTGATTGATCCTTCTCTACAAACACAATGAGACCAACATGAGATTGATGTCATCAGTTTGTTTCTGTGTGGATCTGTCTCTGTCAAAGAAACTGGAAAAGAACTGTTCCTCTGTTTTATCCAATCAGACCAGCTCAAAGTAAAAATACAAAGTCCATCTCTGATCATTGAAGTGTGTTTGGAGTCTTTTCTAATCTTTTCTAACATGTGTGAGTGTGTGAGGTCAGGTAGACTGGACTATCTGATCAGCAGTGAGGATGTTTCTCTACAAGAGGACACTCTCAGTCCCTCAGAGTTAACAACGACACTGAGAGTCAGACAGGCCAGAGCCCAAACCCAGGAAACACAGTCTGAGTGAATGTGGTGTTGAAGGTGTGGAGATGGGTCAGTTGGTCAGAGGAGACTGTGTAGAAGGACAGAGAGCCAGCAGGACAGTCCACATACACTGCTACTGTCCCAGAAGAGGACGGTGAGTGAGGGAGGGGGGTTTTGCATCGATTGTTATTATGACAAACATAGTAACCAACTTCAGAGCACTCCAGACACCAGGATTGATCGTTGTTTCCAAACTCACAGTCATAACTGCGTCCTTTCCTTCCGATTCCTCTGTAAGACACTGATATATAAACCCTTCTGCTCCACTGGACCTCCCAGTAACAGCGACCAGTCAGACCAGTCGAACACAGCAGCTGATGCCAGTTCTCAAATCTGTCCTGATGATCTGGATATGGCTGCTCCTCTTTCACTCGTGTCACCTTCTTGTTGTTGTCAGACAGTTTGAGGCGTCTGTGAGCTGTGTTTGGATCCAGTGTGAGTTCACAGAAATCTGATGGAGAGAAGAAACAATACAGCTGCAGTTAGTCCTCTGTCCTCTCTGAACACATGAGATTAACACAAATGTACAAGATTCACAACACAACTACAAGATTCTGTTTGATGGAAAAGTCATATTAGAAGAAACACTTGTGTTTGGAGGAGCTTTAAACTCTTCTTCTACTGTTTATTGCTGTAGGACATAAAGCAGCTCCTAAAGCTCCAGCCTCTGACGTCACTACACAGGAGTTTATTCACTTCTCTGTGCTTCATGGAAATGTACATCAGTCACATTTCTTTGACACATTTGACTCAATAGTTGTTCTATTCTCTGGAAACACAGGAACAAAGTTGGTTGAAGCTGCAGCAGTCGTTCTGATGGTGCTTGGTGCAGACAGTGGCTGAGAGCATGTGGCTCTGTGTTGCAGGAGATTGTTCACTGCTGCTGTCATTTTGCCAGTGTTTGTGTGATATCTGCTGTTGTTCTAGTGATGAGGAGGACTGACAGCAGAGGCACAGCTCAGAGGAGAACAGCTTATTGTCTCCAGAAGAATCCTTCACATGACTCTTCCTACATGTTTGATCGAAAGGTTAGTGCAGTTAAACAGCTCCAAACTGGACTCTTCAGGAGCTCCTTTAATAAGAACTCTAGAGTCAGTTCTGACACCTGTGGACTACACAGTAAAGGTCACTGCTGTCCAAGGCTCAGGAAAGAGTTAAGGCACAATCACACATCAATGAGCTCCATGACACAGGTTTTTATACAGGCTTCTCCTTCCCATAATGCCTTGTTTCTCAGAATAAACTAAGCAGCAGCATCGTCCTGGCTCTTTTCTATGTGTCTGATAGATTTAACACTAAGGACCTATGGCTTACTCTCAAAAGCCACCAGACAATAAGCATCCTTACAGCTTCTCAAACAAAGTCAAAGTATGGCTCACACAGCCATGAGCTTCAGAACAGTGTTGATTATGACACTGATTATTAATAGATGCATTGAAAACAGAGTTGATTCCATTTAAAGAGCTGTTGTCTGGCTCAGATCTAAATATTCATCTGTTCTGAGGCAAATACATACATCTCTGTGAGACAGTCTTTATCACAAATGTTTCAATCAGATCTGGTTCTGACTAAAACCTCAAACAGACACATTCACTTTTATTGTGGCGTGTGTAAAGCGTGCCTTTATTTGATTTCTCTCATTTTGTCCAACAGCGCTGTGCTCTGGTATCGATAAGTCACTGACACAGCTTTAATCCAACACATTTTCTAAGGTGTGTTCCTGCTGCATTGAGGCTTGTGTTCAGGTCTAAAGACACACTGGGGGTGAGTGTGGAGAGGAGCAGCCCTAACTCTGCTACAGACACACTCTCATACAGCTCCAGCTTATACAGGTGTCTGCAGGCCTCTATGAGTCTGAGTCACACTAACTCTGCAACAAACTACTGCTGCATCACTTTTACAACCATCACTGTCTCAGAGTCACACACACACACTTTTCAGGCCAATGTGGAAAATACATGACTTTTGTCCCTGAATTTGTGTCTGGCTCAGAGTTTGGACAGAGACAGATCATTGTAAGTCCAGTAAGTCCAGTAATGAATAGGGTTTGTCTGAGTGAACAAAGGTCAGGCTCAGTGACACATCAATGACAGCATTTACAATCATTATTTCTCAGAAAAAACTCACTTTACATCAAGTGGAAGAGAAGAAACATCTGCAGTTTGTACAAAAGACAAACTGAGCTTCTCCAATATTTCTGAAGCATCTTTCTGTGAGTTTAGAGCAAAGCCTGTGGTTCAGAGATGTCTTGGTCTAAATCAATGAGACTGTCACACTTACACTTCCTGAGACCTGGTCTGATCCAGTGGACTCCAGCAGGATCCAGTCTGAAGGAAAACAGAGACATTACATCAGTCTGATCCACACAAGCTTTTCTTTTCAATCTCATTGTTCCTCCTGAAGCACTCTTTGAGCCTCATTTATCAAACATGTGTTCTCTGACATTTATCAATCTGAACTTCAGCAGAAGTTCACTCAGATCACATGCAGCTCTGAGCTCCAGTCAATTTAACACAGTTTTACAGGATTTTACACTAAACTCTAATTAAACTATAACAATTCACTTTAGAAAGTATTTAGAATATACTTTGATTTTTGGTTCAGAAATGATTTTGCTGTTTTGAGGAAAAGGCTGCCACACATTTCTTCAAAAGAAACAAAAGAAAAGATAGTTTTGTAAAAACTCAGAACAGTGTGTATTTCATTGTCTCTGGGTCGGCTTTAGTTCTTCACTTCATTGTCCAACTTGGTCAAAGTCACTTTAAAAACAAAGTTGTCTGGTGCCTTCAAAATAAAAGCCTAAGTGCTAAATCACTAGGATTGATAAAAAAATGAGCCAGTGTTTATGGACTTTAGTTTTGTTAAATACAGGTGTGTATTATTACGTTATGTCTGTAACATATTTATATTCTTGTGTTTATTATTCATTTTTACTTTGATTAACATGAGACCATTACACTTAAATACTGCAGTAGTTACTGACATTAAACTCATCTTTTCTTTTATTTAAAGGATATATTTTCTGATAATATTGTGCCATTATTTGTCCACAGTTCTCTGATAATACTCCACAGATCCAGGGCCAGCTTCTTTCTGTGCCTTCAGCAGTTTTTCTTTAAAACATCAAAAACAAAACTTTATTCTTCCAAAAGGGATTTAGAAATATCACAGTTCCGATTTAGAGTTAGTTATTGGAGGATTTAAAAGAACTCTGACATAATTATGCTTGTGTTTATCTCTGATATTGTACAGTTCTTGTAAAAAACATGAAAAGTCCAAGTGCAGCAGTCTGTGACTATTCCAGTGTTGAAAGAGTGTGAAATGATAGAAGAGCATGTGATGTATGAGACTGAGGCTCTGATTGGTCAGTGAGTGTCTCTTCCTCAAACTGCAGCAGCTGCTGAGCTTTTAAACACACATATAGGTTTTATTTCACAAACAGGACTTCAGCCTCTGTCAGCCTCTGTGTCAAATCAAACATTCTTTAGACATAACAAGGAACAAGAGTTAAAAACATGTTTGTCTTCATTAGTCTCATGATGTTGGAGTTTCCATCAGACAAACATGTTTCCCTCTAACCTTGTGTCACACATGGATTGAACTCAGTAGTGTTAAATGTGTACACTACACTGCACTGGGATGAATGCATCTGCACAAACAGCAGCTCAACTCAAGAACATCTTAAAGAAGGAGTTATTTATAAAACCTTAAAACAACCAACTCCCAAAAACATCTAAAAAATGTTCACCAACAGAGAAGGAGGTAGAATTTAAGAGGAGAACATAATTTAAAATGGTGCAATGGGGTGATGATTGGTCCAGATGGACTTAAAGGCAGGACACTGCAGTGACTTCATAAAGCTTTAAAGTATTCTGTTTGTTCTTCTTCACATCCTGTTATTGACACACTTTCTCTCGTCAGGATCTTGAAGAAAGCCAGTCCTGAATGTCGCAGTGTTTCTACCTTTGACTACTTTGAGGACTGTTACAGCTGAGCCATGCAGAGTCTGTGAAACCTCTGAAGAAACAGCGCTGCCAGAAACTCATCAGATTTAAAATGAGAATCTTTAGTTTATCAAAGGAAAAATAAAATCGACGAAAACAAAGATTTGTTTAATCATTTAACCCTTGTGCCCTCCTCACATTTATTATTTTAAAATATACAGTCATAGCGACTTACATGAAGCTTCCATTCACCAGTGTTAACACCACTGTAGGCAAGTGTTAAGTGTCTTGCCCAAGGACACGACCGTATGAACAGTGGGGGAGAGCGGGATGTTGTGATGGACCTATATGACTAATCTCGGAAAGCCTCTGTCAAACTGAGCATTTTTTGCCGTCGCTGACAAATGAAGTTTTAAATCAGGGGCTGCAAAGTGTGACAGGATCAAAGACAGCCACGATAATATCTCACGATAATAAAACCAAAGAATGCCCAACAAATCAAAATAAAACTGTCCTGACTTTGACTAGAGTAAGCTGTCAATGTAACAGCTCAACAGGAGCAAAAATCACTTATTATTATTGACACACACTGAGCCTGTGAGTCTAAACTCAGGGTAAACAAACAGATCCAATCACAGAAGCACAAAGCTGACATGGCAAAACTGTAGCATACACATGATAACACACATATTAGCACCAGAATATATCTCTGACATGCTAGTTACTTATGAACCTCCTCGGACTCTGAGAACATCTGGGACAGGCCTTCTGCTCGTGCCCAGAGTTAGAACTAAACAGGGTGAAGCAGCGTTTAAGTTTCATGCAGCAAAAACCTGGAACAGCTTCCCAGATGAAGTAAAACAAGCCTCAACTTTAACAATGTTCAAGGGGAGGTTAAAAACCTTCCTCTTTAGCTCCGCCTACACTACAACCTAAAGTGTTAGTTTTTTCTTTTATCTGCACTCTTCTTTTAAAATGTTTTAAATTTTTCTTATGTTTCTTAATATAAATCTTGTAAATTGTCTTTTATTCCTGTAAAGCACTTTGAGTTACCCAGTGTATGAATTGTGCTATATAAATAAAATTGCCTTGCCTTGCCTTGCCTTTTACTCTCCATCCTTTCCCAGGTGAACAAAAAGAATACCTACAGTGTTATTTGATCTGGGGTCTTTGTCTCCCTCTTGTGGCAGCCTTGTGTACATGTTGGGGAAGAACACCTGGGCGGAGCGCTGGCCCTCGTCTGAAGAGTGCTCCAGTCACCCCAGCCCGCCATGGCCGACGAGCTGTCCAACAACGCTTGCCGACTTTAAGGACGGACATTTAGGAATAAAACACTGTCCTACTCTGAGCTTTGTCTCTGTGTAAACACAAAGACTCGCTCACAGCAGACGTCTTTGTCCGCCTCCCGCTGCAGAGTCACAGTCTCGTCTGGGACAACGCCTGCAACAATCCAGGTTTGTCCGTGCCTTTGTCTGTTTGTGAGTGTGACCACATTTTAAAAGGGTCGTGTTTTAGAGGCTTTGCTGCAGAAAAGTGTAAATGTAGTCAACGAAGAAACTGGCGGAGCTAACCCCGTCTTTACTAGCGTTACACGTCTATGGAGTAATCCATGTTCAAAATGACTACATCTGCAGAGTTTGAGCAAAACCACAACCACGAGGGCGCTTGGCCACTTTTAAAATTGGCCGCCATTGTTTTAGCTTCTACGAAAACAGTCCGGCCACTTTTGTAAAAGCGGCCAGGCCAGCATGGGTGCAGATATATGACGGGACCTTAATTAATTAAGGTTTCATTCCACTTTACATTACCTTCTTATTGCGAACTTCACGTTCGCGAAATGAATCGGACATTCCAACACTAAATCACAATAATAATCTACCAGTAACCATTATCACTACGCTGTTCTGTTGTCAATGAACACACGACGGCGCTTCTGTCATCGCCGTTTGACGTTCTCTCTGTGTGCGTGCTTCAACCGGCTACGACTCCAGATCCCAGGACCTGGTAGCTGCATCAATTTAACCTGTAACGGTAACCATAACCATAGTGGCCTTATAGTATAAGGACCATAGTAAAAGACTTATACTTTGGTCTATGACTAAGCAGGTGTTTTTTTCCAGACTTTTACTAACTGTAAAAAAAAAAAGAAGAAGAAACAAAAAACAACCAACGAACAAAGTAACTAAATATTCTGCAAGCTGCTGACTTTCCCAAATGTGGCATAATATTTTTTTATGGGGAATAGCTAATGTGACAATGAGATTTTGCATCAAACACAGTGAATGAACACAAAGAGAATGGTTGGATAAAAAAAATGTATTGTCATAATAATAATAAGCAGTAGTGGAGGAAGTTTTGTACTTAAGTAAAAGTACAACTACCCTGCAAAATATATACTTAAGTAAAAGTATAATTACTACATCAACATCTTACTTAAGTAAAAGTCATAAGTACATACTTTTAAATTTACTTTAAAGTATTTTTTTAAGTAAAAGTACAATCAGTTGTATCAATGTCTGGGCTGTTCAATTGTAACAATCACAAACAATATCTATTGTGTACTGGAAAGAGTTGTTGTGCAATACTGACACAGTAAAAATCTGGTTATTTACTTATTACTCATTAAATAATAATTACGCTAAGCCAATTATGACATACAATTTATTTTATTTTTACTATACTATTAAGAGCAGTAAAAAAAAATTCAAAAGTACACAGGTGAGTGCTATTCTGAACACTTTAATCAAATTTGTACGAAAAACAACTGTCATAGTTCAAAATTGTTCACAATCGAATCAAACCAAGATATAGTTTTGCCTGCATGCTTACTTGTGAATGTCTACTAAATACCCAATGTTGTATGGTAAAGAAGCTAGGGGCCGACGCCGTATAAAAAGTTTGAACATTTTTTCATCGAGTCAAAACAAACAGCTATTTTAGCCAACTACGAATGTACAGATATAGCAGTAGTTTGCTCATCTCCAAAAATGTAGCGTACTAGCAAGCTATCGTCCCTGCTGTGCTAATAACCAGCTAAAGAAGTTGCCCTGTTAGGGTACCACTAACTTACGTCAAACAAATATTATACTGGTGTGATATTTTTGTTTATGTTGACATCCGTTTTTCTATAACAGTCATAGCACTGTCATAGCAAGTTTGTAAGTTAAATATTAATAACTAGCATTGCATGTCTTAACTCTATATGGTTTCTAAATTAAATTTGAAGGGGAGTTTTTAAACGCCAACAGTTCTTTGCGTTGAGGTAGGCACTTGACACATTGAAAACGCCAGGAGTCATTCTTTGAACCTTTAAATTCAAATAACTTGCTTAAATAAGGCCAGGGATGTCTCTCAGAATCAGAGCTGCAGGGAACAGGCTCAAGCTCAGTCGACGTTGTTGGCTCTTCGTCCATGTTTGATATTTGGTGTCCACCGTGTCCTTTTCTTTGATTTACATCAGTTCCGCTTGTGTTGTTTCAAAGCGCTGGTGAGCGTGAGTTCTTTGACCAATCAGATCTCCGATCTGTTTCAACGTGCATTGGCCAGCAACGCCAAAACGTCAGTCCACCAAAAATTTTTTATGCAAGATTCGGAAGGATGTAACGACACACATTTTAATAATGTAGTGGATTACAAAGTACAGATAATTGCTGAAAAATCTACTTGAGTAAAAGTATAAGTATGCATTATTTTTTTTACTTAAGTAAAGTATAGATACGTAAAAATTTACTTAAGTACAGTAACGAAGTACAAATACTTCGTTACATTCCACCACTGATAATAAGGAACAAAAGTTAAAAACATGTTTGTCTTCATTAGCCTCATGATGTTGGAGTTTCCATCAGACAAACATGTTTCCCTCTAACCTTGTGTCACACATGGATTGAACACAGTAGTGTTAAATGTGTACACTACAGTGCACTGGGATGAATGCATCTGCACAAACAGCAGCTCAACTCAAGAACATCTTAAAGAAGGAGTTATTTATAAAACTTAAAACAACCAACTCCCAAAAAACGTCTAAAAAATGTTCTCCAATAAAGAAGGAGGTAGAATTTAAGAGGAGAACATAATTTAAAAGGTACAGTGTGTTGGTGCTACACTAAAGAAACGGTGTGTTAGCAGAAATACTCTGATACTATGGACTGGACTGGACAGTAATATGAAGAGTCCAATAAAGAAGGAGGTAGAATTTAAGAGGAGAACATAATTTAAAAGGTACAGTGTGTTGGTGCTACACTATATTATCTGTTTTGTTTTTTCTCTTCTGTTTAGTGAATGGAACTTATTATAATTGTTTTACTGTTTTGTTTCGATGTTTAGCACTTTTATTTAAAAGTTAGAAGAATTAGTCACAATAAGTCTTGACTTCAGCCTAAAATCCTTTTGGTTAATGTTTTATATTTAATGAAAATGTTCTGTTCTTTTGTTTATTTTATGACTAATAAAAACTGAAAAAAGGATACATTTTTTCTTTTAGAATATTCAAACCAGTTTTAAAGCAGCTTTGTTGAAAGGCTCTTTTTTTGTCCCAAACTGATAAAAGAGGTATTTTGACAACATTAACTGTTTTGGGATCAGTGTGTTTGTCTCAGAAATCAAGAGACTGCACAGTCTTCTGCAAATGTAGATAATCCAAGTGTACATTATTATTAATACATTATTATTATTATTATTATTGACCACATTATCCATATCACAAACAATCTATTAAACTACTACTGCATCAACATCCAACATAGAGTATATGGTGACACTTGTTTATTGTTCACAGCCTTTGTGTTCTCATCAGATCACATCCTTCTGTTGCTCACAGGTCTAAGCTAACACCTGTCCTCAGTCTCACCTGGTTCTGTCTCTGTCTCTTAGATCACCTGCTCACTCTGCTCTCTTCTTTCTCTCACTTCCTCTTTCCCTCTCTGAGCTCTCACCAACAGGAAATTAAAGATTCATTTAAGCAAATGTTCCAAAATACAAATGACACTAACAACCAAGAAGATATAAGATTTACTTTTTAAGATATGCCACTTTAATATGCAAGGACCCCCATTATTTATTTTAACAATAAAGAATATATTTATTTTATTTATTAAATGCTGTAATATCCATCTGGCTTGTTGCCTACAAACACACAAGTTAATTAAACTTTGTAGACTGTTAATAATATTCCATCTCATTCATTTGATAAAAACAGATTTAAAAATACCTTTGACATATTTCATAGCCTACTATGAAGTTTTAAAGTTCTAATGACAATATTTTCAGCTAAAACAACCCCATGCCTCGTGACTGCTGCAGCTGTTTCCTGATCAGTGCAAGAGTGATACATACCCTTCATAACAAGAAACACAAAATTAACTCCCCTTAAAAAGGCCTCGAGTAAGAGCGCCATCGATATACCTCTGTCCACCAGAGGGCAGACTCCAAAAACGGCAAGATCATATTAACAGCCTGAATGGGGAATAATGCCTCCTTTTTATTATTGCTGGTGCAATATTATTTATTTATCAATAGTGTCTCTGTTTGCTCGTTTATATTTAGTTTTGTGAGTTTTATTGATCACAGTTTTAAATAAAAACAGTCTTACTGTTCAAAGTATAATCTCTGGGCCCCTGTGTAAGAGACACATTTAGGGTTTCCACTCAGTTTAGCCTCAGCCTCTTCTCTCGTAGGTCGTAGGTCACAGGTCGGGTCAGGAGTCCGTCAGGCCTACATTAGTGCAGTCCACGCGTCTGAGTGACTCTCACAGGCACAGTGAACCATTCCCACAGTTTCTTTCTGCGTCAAAGGCTAAATACTGTCAATCCTCCAAAGTGAAGCTCATTACCCTCCTGCTGACAGACCCTGGTGGTCCCGGCTCCACTCGTTTCTCCACTCTGCAGGCGCTGCACCAGCTCAGTGACAGAAGCTTCTGCTAGCTTACTGATCCGGCCCGGTGTTAGCCCATGCTTTACCGCCGCTGGTGGTTTGGATGTTTGTAACCGCGTCTGTGTTTGGGCCTGGGTTAAGTTGGATGTCCCTTGCTAACAGGACTAGGAGAAAGAGAAATACTGTCGAGCGCACACAGTCTCTTTTCCTTTCACTCAAATCTGTTTTGGTGCATGACATTACACAAGTGTTTTCTAACTTCAGGAATGAGTAGTAGATGGTTAAACAACCATATCCAAAGTTGTTCAGGTATGGTGTACAACAAAGTAGGGTTTAATTGTTCTTGAATTCTGAGTAAAAGAAATCCAATTTTTAACAGATAAAGAAGCCACACCAAACAGGTAAGTAGCAGGTGTACTCCCTGATGCTGTGTGTTTGAACCAGGACATTTCAGCTGTTTCTCCTCAATACATATTGAGGCTTTTAATTTCTAGACAGGTTTCTGTACTCGCAGCTTGTTATTGTTAAAATGAGCAGAATTTCAGAGTGCATGTACATGCCAGATGTTAAAGGCAGTGACAAGAGGAGCACGGAGCCCAACCAACCCACAACAGCCTGGCTGTTCATATCTATTTCTTTCACCAACATATGGTCCATACTTGAGAGTTTCCAGTCTGCAGAGGGGGTCCTCCTGTAGAGCAGACAGGAGCATTACTCCTGTGTCTCCTGGATGGTTGTAGCTCAGATCCATCTCTCTCAGATGGGAGGGGTTGGACCTCAGAGCTGAGGCCAGAGAAGCACAGCCTTCCTCTGAGATCAGACAACCTGAGAGTCTGCAAACACACAACATTATACAGATTATACATCAGTAACAGGTCTAAACATTAACAGGTCAAACTCCAGCACATTTGGTTCACTACATTGTGTTAAATATTTGTTTAGTTAATAAAAAACTGAAATCAGGCTCCTGTCCATGAGTTTGTTTAGTGAAAAAAAAAAAAAAAGATTAACTATTTTACAGACCAGACAAAGGTTTTAATTAATGTTTTAAGAGTCTGTTTTTTTCCAAAAAAGGACTTAATCTATTAGGATGCTTTTCTGACAGACTAATAGTGAGTTTAAGTAATGTTTTAGACTCCTGACCTGAGTTCTTCCAGTTTACAGTCAGGACTCTTCAGTCCAACAGACAACATCTTGAGCCCTGAGTCCTTCAAGTCATTGTTTCTAAGATCCAGGTCTCTCAGACTAGAGGACTGGGAGCTGAGGACTGAGGACAGAGCTTCACATCTTCTCTCTGACAGGTTACAGCTGCTCAGTCTGGAGAAGAAGACAGGGACAGGGAATGTTAATAACATCAGACATTTAAATGATTTATAATGACACTTAACCCTCCTTGTCTACAGTGACAAGGCTCTGTTGTATTAATGTCTGAGGGGCAACAGATAGAAATTATCCTAAGTTCACAATCCAGCATGTTTACATTCATGTGACTGAGTCTAATGAATGTTCATCAACATGCACTGTCTTAATCAAATATATGCATTTATTTATTGTTATTTTGAACAAGATACATGTCATAATAATTGTATATTATATATTATGCTCTCACCTTTGCTCCAGTTCATATGCTTATCCACATACAAGTATGACTTAATGTCTTGTAGCTGTGGCTCCTATTGGCTCCAGGCTAATCCAAACAAGACAAAGACATGACTTTGCACAACATCTAATCATTGTTCAGGGACACTCTGTCCTGTTCACTTAGAGGCATATACATGTAACTTATTCACATCTATGACTGACAGGTCAGCTCAATACACGTCCATCCATGACCTGGAGCTGAGAGGCGGGCATAATGTACACCTATAAAAGCTTCATGTGTTGTAAACATGTTCAACAAATCACCGTGTACCATTATACCATGTGATTTGGTTCATT
This sequence comes from Perccottus glenii, assembly GCA_024416835.2. Taxonomy (NCBI): domain Eukaryota; kingdom Metazoa; phylum Chordata; class Actinopteri; order Gobiiformes; family Odontobutidae; genus Perccottus; species Perccottus glenii. Next base: position 96,955 of record JALDQB020000103.1, read on the forward strand.
CTTGCAAGAATTAAACCGGTCTTCCATTCCTAAATTTACCATGCACGGTCTCCGTTGTCTCGTTTGTGATCCGAACCTAATACTAATTATTTTAACATTTTGGCGCCCGAACGTGGACCCCAATATTCTGCTTCCATGTTTCCATTTTTTTTTTCAACAAACAAACGAATCTAACTTGCGTGTAGTAAATTTAAAACTGCGTCGTTCAAATGGACCAGGTTCCACATGGGTCACGGGGCAGTGACGGGGCCATCACAAAACGAGGGACAGACACCTGCTACAAAACGGACTATTGGCTTTCGATTAAGGCAAAAACAGCTGTTTAAAATACTCATTTAAAGGTCGCATAGAACCGTCCGACGGGGGACGTGGAGAAAATTACCCGCTAAAGTATGTGTTTTTCGTTAAGATCTATTCCAACAAAAGTGAGACTAAAACGAGTAAATTAGTTTAAGCTAACTAACTTTCTTAATAGTACTTATACAGTCTGTGAGATGACTTACATAAAAAACTCCGTATCACGTTAAAAGGAAGGAAAAACTGCGTTGGATGCAGAAGAATATAAATGGACCTAAAATGAGAAATAAAATTAAAAAAAAGTGTGAATGAGTGTGATTGTGTTAGTTACAACAGTAACAGGCTGGTTATTTTAAATTTTAAGTAAACTGTGAATAGTTATTAAAAGTGCATAAAAACCTGATAACACTGACAAAATGTAATTTTTTTTTTTTTTTTTTTAAATGCTTCCTCCTGTGAGCCTCTGGGTCTCTGCCTCGCTCAAAAGCAGCATGCCGTCTCTGAAGGACGGCCCCTGAACAGTGCCCTCCCACACTGTTGCTTTGAATGCTTTGTTGGAAATGTCAGTGACAGAAAAAGACTGCACTGATCTGATATGTTAAAGAAAGGTTTATGATACTTACTTTAGAAAACTGTTGACCTTCTGACAGGTCTGTTGATATGAATATAGTCCACATTTGAGTTTTATTGAATCTATGGAAAAGTTTTTTGTAAACTAAACGACAAAATTAATGGGATTAAATATTGTTTGAGAAAAATATTGTTTGTGTATTTAGAAAAAATGAAATAAACAGTTGAAAATAAATAGTAATCAAGGGTTTATTAAAATGGTATTTAATAATAAAAGGTACAATACCTGACACTAAAACAGACGCTGACGAGTGTCATCTATAAATACAGATTTAAACTGTTATGTAAATTTTCAATCTGGTGAGTTAAAACATATTTATATGTTAAAACTGTTAAAACAATCTTGGAGGATTGTAGAGGTGTTTATTTGAGAAATTTAAAGTTAAGTAGAAATAAATAAATAAAAAGGTAAATTGTTAAAGTTTAAGAGCATATGCCCAGTTGCTCTCTGTGTTTTAATCAATGTTTGGAGTTATTGATTTATTTTCATTTAAATGTTTATTTGTTGGATTTATTGATTAGAATGTTTTGGATTATTAATTATTGTGAGAACTAGGAGGACAAACACAATAGTCTGTCCTTTTGAACAGAATTAAATAATTTTCTTTTGCTAAACCCTTAGAGGTGTTTAATGTGAACACTGCATCAATCTTTGGAACATAAAGAGAAAATGTTGAAACGTTACATTCAGCTTTTTTTAATGAACAGTAATGACTTTTACTGACTGAAATTTTGGTGAATTTGAATACATAAAGAGAGACACGTTATTTTCAGTTTACACTTGATGTTTTAGTTTATATTTAACATTAAGTAAGGTGCATTCTTTAGTGGAAACAGAAACTTAGCAACTGATAATCTGTTTGAATATGTTACGGTTGAGGTTAATATGGGAAAAATGCAAAAACAAAATGGTTTATTGTATTTATTGAGCACTTGGTGCTAAAACAGAGTTCTTTATAGACAGTATGGAACAAATCTTACTGAACAAAATCCTAAAGATATTTTCATATGTGTGGATTTTAAAAGAATAAATAAAGCACAAACTTACACAGAGCTTTGTTAATATTATGTTTAGTCTTTCCTGATAAACGATAATCACAAGGATGATGGTGTTTCGGAGGAAAACAGTGAGGCCAGAGCAGGACAAAACCTGGAGGCTGTGTGATGAACACTGCCCAGTTACTGCAGTGAGTCTGGCTCATGGAGGACAAAGAAAATGCAAAAGTAAAAGAAATGATTAAAGATTATTTTAAAAATTGAATTAAAGGAAATAATACAATATCCTGAGAATATTTCTTTCCCTAATAAGATTATTTAAAGAGATAATATGAAAAACATTGTCAATTTGAAGACTTTTCAAAAAGCTTGTGAACCAAAACCATTCAAAACTTATAATTTACATAAAGAATTTGTATCAAATAAGTTAAAAATGATCATATTTGTGGATAATACCACTTACAGTTACAGTTAAAGAGCTACAACTAATGGTAACTGAGATTACAACAGAGCTGAACAAAATGAAGGAATTGTTCAACAGTAATAAGTTCTCATTAAAAATAACTTACAAGGATGATGCTATGTGGAGGACACAGCAGAAATATAGAGTTACTAAATGATGAATTAACAAATATAAAGATATAATGAGCAAAAAGAGTTCTTGTATTTTATAGGACCTCAATTTCTTTTCGTTTATTGAGCCATGGTTACCCCATGTCTCAACTGGAGAAGAAGATTTAAACAAGACAGTATTAATGTGATGAGGCTTGGTTAATCTGATGCCTGGTTAACATAATACTATAACAACAGTGGTTTAATAAAGTTAAAAGATGAGTTTAAAAGAAATAATAAACTAAATAATAGTGACATGACTTTTCTGGAGAAGCACTATTTAGTCTAATTAAATTGTACCTTTCAGATTAAAGTAGATATTCAGCAGTGGTCCAGCAGACCCTCTCTGTGGAAACAGGTTATGCTTCTGCTGGCCCACTTTTATGTTTGGATCATTATATGGTTTGATATGATAAGGACCTTTGAGGTACCTTTCTAACTTTAAAATGTTTCATGTGATGATGATTTTATTTGTTTGTTCTTTATTTGGATGGAAGCCAACTACGACATGTATACCAGTTCTGAAAAGAAGCTTTGACAATTAATATAGTCACCAGAAAGGGCCAATACTAAAATAGCTCTTTAAACTAATATTAAATCATCTTGGTTTACACCTGTGAAGGGAAATACACCTGTGAGCTGGACTAGTGACGGGAGTCACATGACTTCCTGTGACATCACTCTGAACTTGACAAACGGAGAGATCAGGGACAGGTGCAATGCAGGATGGACGTCTAGAGGTTTTGCGAAGGTAAGACCATTAGACCAGTGTTGCCTGCTGACTGGACACATGCGTACCTCATTTAATTGATCCTCCTGTTATGTGTTCACATACAATGTGACGGAGAACACCGTGAGCAGAGACTCACACCTTAGGAGCAAGAGAGCAGCTCCCTCAGGTTCATTTGAGAGCCACATGTACATCGACGACAGAGGTGTCCTACGAAGTTGTCCTTAATGAATATAATGCTAGAAATTAGAGAGCAGAATTTATTTTTGTTTGAGACAATTTATACAAATGTGGATTGGATTAGCTTTATTTATTACAACCAACCAGGCCTTTTAAAAATGAACTTCACACTCAGCAAATGAATGAGTGTTCTGTTGTAGAGGACTTAATCTAGACCTGGTTTGACACAATGTTTGGAGAATTGATTGGGATTTTAAAATCTGTATTGATATACATGTACTTGTTGTTGTTGCACTTCCATGTCTGATAACTTTTGCTTGTGTTGCATTCCATGTATTCGGAGCTTGTTGGTGAGATCGATGGACATCATCGTTTACATGTACACCAACGGGACAACAGCTCCATGACTGATCATACTAAGTCCTAAAGGGGCGTATGGTTCACTGAATTTATTATGCTTAAGATAATTGATTTGAATTATTCTGAATGTGCATATGTCTCACTCCATGTTTTGTTTCTTTTCGTTTCAGGGACAGAGATGGATAGGCAGGGTCAGGCCGGAGCTCTGAGTCCGAATGGGTCGACCAGTTCATCTCCGGCATTTCTGATTTTTATTTGTTGTTTTGGAGTGATTCTGTGTCTCTGATTTATTGAATTTTGATGTTACCAATGGATTCATCAGTTTTACTTTCTTGTCTTGGTTCCTATAGTGGTTACACTGCTAAAATAGTAACCCTGTTATACATTGATGTATTTATTGTCTTTAATTTTATGGTCAAACCTCCTCAAAAGTGAATTGACACCGCCTACGGCAGATGAGGTGGGCAGGAGAGTTTTCCCCAGCGAAAGGTCATTTACCTCATGGTCAAATGTACTTAGGCCAGGTCAACTGCCCTGCTGGGTTTTCACTCCTGCCATAAAATACAATTCACACCCAAGCTAATATTTTGTTTTATGCTAATGTTTTATCAGCATAAAGAGGAGGAAGATGACATAGTAATTGTATATTAGATATTATGCTCTCACTCCTGCTCCAGTTCATATGCTTATCCACATATAAGTATGACTTAATGTCTTTAGCTGTATCTCCTATTGGCTCCAGGCTCATCCAAACAAGACAAAGACATGACTTTGCACAACATCTAATCACTGTCAGGGACACTCTGTCCTGTTCACTTAGTGACATATACATGTAAACATCTATGACTGACAGATCAGCTCATTACACGTCCATCCACGAGCCTGGAGCTGAGAGAGACATAATGTACATCTATAAAAGCTTCATGTGTTTTAAACATGTTAAACAAATCACCTTGTACCATTGTACCTTGTGATTTGGTTCATTCTTGCAAGAATTAAACCGGTCTTCCATTCCTAAATTTACCATGTACGCTCTCCGTTGTCTCCGAACCTATTACTAATTATTTTAGCACATTTAAATCTCAATTCTAAAACAAATATAGTTTTATGTCTGAAACAGAAGATCGAATTAATTACTCATTAAAAATGTTTTGATTTTAGTCGAGTAAAACTAAAACAAATAAGATGACTAAAACAAGACTAAAACTAAACATTATTTCACTTAAAAGACTAAGACTAAAACTAAATTAAAATTCCTTGTCAAAATTAACACTGCTGTGATGTTGGCGTGTAAACTTTCACAGTTTAACCCTGGGACTGTCTCACTGACCATGTTTTTGGGAGTTCCTGTTTCACAAAAAAAGAGAAATAAACTGTGGAGGAGAGTATTTAAATGAGACACAGCTCGATTTAAGAAGGTTTGAGACTCGGAACAAAACACTTGATGTGAACTTTGTAAAAGAAGCAGAAAAAGAAAACTCACACATCCCCTTCACGATTATCTCTACATTTGTGGAGTTATCAGTTTTATACTTTCATTTACTCGTGTGTTGTTCTAATGCTTTCATAAAATCCTCAAAGCTCTGACGTGTCTCAGGACGAGACACAGCTCAGTTTTTTCAGGAAAATACCACAGTTTGTAAAAGTCCAAAGTCTGCCTCCATCAAACACTTTCTTCATTTACGTTTGTCCAAGACACATTTTCTTTTACATTCAGATGTAAATGAAAATATGACTTTTTAAAGTGATCTGGTTCAAAGAGAAGCTCTGAACCTTTATGGATCTTTATGAGCCGTTTGTTCAAACCCAAGAGTCAGTGAAAAGAAGAGAAGGACCAGTGACTGACCTCAGAGTCTCCAGTCGACAGTTTGGACTCGCTAGTCCTTCACACAACTCCTTCATTCCTGAGTCTATTTGTTCGTTCCCACTCAGGTCTAGTTCTCTCAGGTGAGAGGGACTGGACTTCAGAGCCGGACAGAACTTCACAGTGAATCTTTGAGAGTCCACAATAAGAAAGTCTGTAAACACAGTAACATTAGGTCAAATACCACAGTTTGTAAAAGTCCAAAGTCTGCCTCCATCAAACACTTTCTTCATTTACGTTTGTCCAAGACACATTTTCTTTTACATTCAGATGTAAATGAAAATATGACTTTTTAAACTGATCTGGTCTGGACTTTTATGGATCAAAAAAAGAGGAGAAAGTACAACACACTATTTCTGAGCTCGGTGGATTGGAAAAAGACTGACACTGATTTACTGAAGACTTTTCATTTGTTCTTTGGCCAAGCATCCCTCTCATAAACATGATACAGTGTGACTTTATGAGCTGTTTGTTCAAACCCAAGAGTCAGTGAAAAGAAGAGAAGGACCAGTGACTGACCTCAGAGTCTCCAGTCGACAGTTTGGACTCGCTAGTCCTTCACACAACTCCTTCATTCCTGAGGTTATTTCAAAGTTCCCACTCAGGTCTAGTTCTCTCAGGTGAGAGGGACTGGACTTCAGAGCCGACGACAGAACTTCACAGTGAATCTTTGAGAGTCCACATTTAGAAAGTCTGTAAACACAGTAACATTAAGTCAAACATTAGAGATGTAAAGGTTCTCAGTCGTCCAGGTCAAAGAACTACATTTATTCACTTTAAATTCAAAGTTTAAAACTATCTCCAGCTGCAACAGATACAAACATATTTGACTGTTTTTCATTATTGTCCCAACCTTTTCTTCTTTGTCAAAGCTCCTTACACTAAACTAAATATTAAAAACACTAAATATCTCACATCTGTTGAAAAATCAGACAAAAAGCTTCATAAAGTCTTATAAAAATAGAATTGTGACTGAAGCCCCACATTTACAGAGCTCTCAGTCTAAAACACTTCAGAGTTCAGCAGAAGGTCCTTTTGTAACATGCTGTAAACATGAAGGGATTTTTAAATGTGTTTGGATGAATGCTCCATGAGCAGGAGCCAAAGTGAGGCTTATTACTGTCCTCTCTTCACTCATTTCAGATTTATGCTTCATTCATTTCAGCAACATTGTGCATTTTACAAAGACACTGACAAAAACAAAAGAAAAAAGAACAAGTGACACAGACAGTCGTCCTCTGTGAGGTTGGGGTGTGTGTGTTTAAGACCGTCCTGTGGCCGACTGTGGCTAAGACACGAGACGAGAGCTACAGAAATAAATCAAGTTTAAAAAGATTGAAAGAACAAAAACAGTGGCACATAAACCATCTGGAAATGATTGACACCAAACTCAGTGACCCACATAATCCCTGCAGCTGTTCAGTCAGAAAACTATGACACATCCCATAATGTGCAGTGCTTCAGTTTAATTACAGTATTGTTTAAAGCTGTGGCCTGACCCTGAATCAGATATTTAATATTATAATATACCCCCTTCTTAATGACAGTTCCTGTTTGTGACTAAAGTGGTTTTCCTCAAGACTAACGATTATTAGTAAATATTTACACAGTACTTACAGAGCCTTTCTGCAGTTCCTCACGGCCGGGATCAGTCTCAGTTGTCCTTCAGCTGAAGTGTTGTACTTATTTAGGTCCAGCTCATCCAGGACCTCCTCTGACATCTGCAGCATGTAGGCCAGAGCTGAACACTGGATCTCAGAGAGGTTCTCTGATCTGTTCTCTGACTTCAGGAAGTCCTGGATCTGCTGATGGACCGAGTGGTCATTTAACTCTGTCAGACAGTGGAAGATGTTGATGCTTCTGTCAGGAGATATATCATCTGTGTCCATCTCCTTCAGGTTGTTGATGACTCTTTGTCTTGTCTCTGAGTCGATCTGTGTTGGACCCAGCAGAGCTCCCAGAAGCCTCTGGTTGGACTCCAGAGAGAGGCCGTGAAGGAAGCGCACAAACAGGTCCAGGTGGCCGTTTGGACTTTGGAGGGACTCCTCCATGGTGTCTCTGAGGAAGATGTCTAGTGTTGAGTTATGTTCCCAGTTTCTCAGAAACCTCATGAGTTCCTCTGTAATGTTGTTGTTGCTAAAGCAGTTGTGAAGGTAAAGCGCAGCCAGAAACTCCTGGACGCTCAGATGAACAAAGCAGTAGACTGATTTGTGGTAGTTGAGCGTTTCTTGTTTGAAGATCTCTGTACAAAGTCCTGAGTAGACCGAGGCCTCGGTCAGGTCCAGACCCACCTGCTGCAGGTCTTCTTGGTAAAACATGATGTTTCCTTTCTGCAGATGTTTAAAAGCCAGCCTCCCCAGCTTCAGAAGGACTTCACAGTCGGCCTGTGTCAGCTGTAGATGAGTGGAATGTTGGTACTTGAGCCTCTTCCTGTGAGTCTGCACCAGCAGGAAGTGTGCGTACATGTCGGTCAGGGTCTGGGGCAGTGGTCCTCTCTGCTCAGTTCCCAACATGTGCTCCAGGACTGTGGCTGTGATCCAGCAGAAGACTGGGATCTGGCACATGATGTGGAGGCTCCTGGACGTCTTGATGTGGGAGAGGACTCTGTCACACAGCTCTTTATCTGTGAACCTCTTCCTGAAGTACTCCTCCTTCTGGGCCTCAGTGAAGCCCCTGACCTCTGTGACCCTGTCCACACACCTCGCAGGGATCTGATTGGCTGCTGCCGGTCGGGAGGTGATCCATATAAGGGCAGAACGAAGCAGTGTGCCTCTGATGAGGTTTACCAACAGCACGTTGACCTGTGACCTATGTGTGACCTCAGAGATGACCTGACATTTGTGTAAATCCAGAGGCAGTCTGCTCTCATCGAGGCCGTCGAAGATGAACAGGAGTTTCCCGTCGGCCAGCGTCTCTGCCGTCAGCTTCTGTAGCGTTGGATAGAAAACCTGTATCAGCGTCAGCAGACTGTAGTCCTGCTCTCGGACCAGGTTCAGCTCTCTGAACGACAGGGGCACCACCAGATCCACCTCCTGGTTCTCTAAGCCCTGGGCCCAGTCCAGAGTGAACTTCAGAACCGAGAAGGTCTTTCCCACTCCAGCCACGCCGTTGGTCAGCACCACTCTGATGGGCTTCTGATCGGGCGCTAACGCTTTAAAGATGTCGTGGCACCTGATTGGAGCGTCGTGGTCAGTCTTCTTGGACTGATTCTCCAGCTGCTTGACCTCATGTTGGGTACTGACCTCTTCACTGACCTCTGTGATGTACAGCTCAGTGTAGATCCTGTTCAGAGTCGTCCTACTTCCTGTTTCAGTTCCTTCAGACACACTTTCACATCTCTGCTGCAGACTCCTCTTATGCTCACCTGGAACAAAACAGCTTTAAGTTCTTCTCACTCTTTTATTTTCATATTCTATTCAGACAAACATATCTTAACAAAACAAGTTGTTTTGCTCTGACTTCTTTTCAGGTCGTCTCAGAGGCCGTTTACAGGGAACACTGGTCAGGAAAACACAACAGTCCTGTTGAAGCTGATTCACGTTCACAGGACAACGTTACGACACAATCCTTAAATAAAACTGTCAGATCGTGTGACTTTGCTCACAGCTGATGGGTCCAGTTTGAGTTTGTCTCTAAACCAGAAAAAAAGCTTCAGTCTGAACCCTGACCTTATGGTGTTAGAGTCAGACACACTTTAACTTCTTCATTAACCAAAGACACAAGCCTTTGTCACAACAGAGAGTTTTGAAATAGGTCTATGTTCATTTAAAAAGACTGGACCTGCAGCTTTCACTGGTGGAATCAGGAGGAGTTTTATTAGTGACCAGAGTCATGTTAAACACAACACAGTGGCTGCAAGGTTTTCTGAAGAAAGAATGGTCTTACTGTGAAGAGTGTAGTCCAGTCTTGGTTCACACTGGGGACAGGGCTGAGGTGAACCAGACTGGTCCCAGTTTGAGGAGAGACACTGTCTGCAGAAGCAGTGTCCACAGCTGGTAGAGACTGGATCAGTCAGGACGCTCTGACACAGACCACAGGACGATGGGCCGTCACCAGGACTCTCTCTGTGGACATCAACACATTCATTAAAACAGCTTTACAAAGGTCACAGCCTGGTCCCTGCTTTTGGACAAAAATACTGACCCCTCCATTTGACCTGTTTCTGGAAATGGAGCCATTAATGAAACTAACTCATTTGAGTCATATTGAGTCATATTGTGTCTCATCCTCTCACTTTAAATCTGAGCTCAAATGAAGACATTAGAAGTGAGTTATTACTGACAGATAAAAACAACTGACAATAAACAGGACTTCCTTTGGACTGAATGTGTCCTGTTTCCAGTTTTACACAGTTTTCATTTTAAACAGTGATGGAGAGATGACAGTGGTTCAGTGAATATATCTGCACTGATCAGCTGCTGATGAAGTCAATATAAATGATATTAGTGCATCACTTACAGCCGACTCTGTGGAGCTCCAGGTTCTTTACTGAAGTTCAGAGGGAGGGGCATGGGCCAGTCGCTCTTCAGAGACTCAGAGCTGGACACTGGAGACGCTGCGCTCTGATCTCTGAAACAACACGTTTCATGAACACACTGATTTATTCTACAGAGGACGGTTGTCACTGTCATCATCAAATCAAAAAGAACAGATGTGTTCAAAGGGTTTCTTTAACACAACACTGTGACCTCTGGAAAAGCAGCTGGAGGACAAAAGAAACAGACCCAGAGCTCATGTGATTATTAAATACACTCTATATTTATATTGAACTGTGTTCATGTTGTTGGACAAATACTTGAGACTAAAGTCTAAAGTCAGGTGCACAGTCACAGTTTAAGCATCACTGCCTCAAAGAGAGAGAGACAGTGTGTTATAAGAATTATATATCCTTATATTATCCAGTAAGACATGGAGACAGATTATATTATAAAAAGCGAAAGGCCAGGTTTTATTCTTGCAAGAAGAAGCAAAGACAAGTATCAAAGGTATAGAGTGGGGGCTGTTAGAGGGAGGTGAACACCGTCCTCCAAGGCCTCAGCTCCAGGTGCAGAAGTCCTGTGGCCAGCCATGTCTATCTAGTTATGTCTACTCCATTCTTGGACTAGCATGGAGGACATGACATGATTTGACATGACCTGTAGAGAACTATGAGCACCCAGTAACTATAAACAATATAAACAATTATAATAAAATTATTATATTATGTTATTTCTGACCAAGCACCAGTGTACATTCTAATCTCACCTGGGACCGCCCCCTTTGTCTGGAAATCACAAGGAATAAAATATTTATAATAATAAAATAAATATATAAAATAAAAATTAAAACTCCACTTAACAAAATATTTGGATTAAATAAAAAAAAAACTATTTCTTTAACCACATGCCCATAATCCTTTAACAACTGTTGGTGGGAAAACGAGGACATTATACAAATCAATCACATTGTTAAGGACGGCCATTTTATACATTTTTCAGAGTTAAAACCCAATTGAATCTAAAGGAATCCAAGCTCTTTCAGTTTCTCCAGCTTAAATCTAGATTAAAAAATCTACAGTCAAAACTAAAAGAAGCTGTCTAAGTGATAAATAAGTTCCTAATGCAGTCACTTGTGTGACAGTCAGGTGTGTTTCCTCGTTCACCTGCTTTGGTCATGTCCTGTTGTGGACAATTTCTGGAATCTAGTTATTGACTTTGTACAATAATGTACAATGTAATCTCTGCCTTACAACGCGGTGGTGTAAGGCAGAGATTACGGAGAAGGGCAGAAAGGCCACCACTACCCTCAATGCTTCTCTGCAACACTCGCTCCCTAAGAAGTAAAGCTGAGGAGCTAAGAGTCAATTCCAGAGTTCGACATGAGTACCGGGATTCATGCCTGCTTGTGCTCACTGAGACTACTCAGTGGCTACGAGATGACGTGCCGGACTCGCTCGTTGCTCTGGAAGGCTTCTCGCTTGTACGCTCTGATAGGAACAACAACTCAGGCAAGAGCAAAGGGGCGGCATTTGTGTATATGTCAACCAAAATTGGTGCTGCAATTTACTGTGAGAGAGCGGCTCTGTAACTCTGACATTGAACTGGTATGTTTAAGCCTTGGCCTTTTTATCTTCCACGCGAGTTTGGGAACATTTTAGTATGCACTGTTTATATCCCACCGAGTGGGAATGCTGCAAATGCAGCTAAACTTACAGCAGACTGTGTCCATAGACAATTGAGTCGTACCCCTGAAGCACCTTGTTTCATTTTAGGGGATTTTAATCATTGTAAAATTGATACTGTGTTGCCTGCATTCCATCAATATGTGGATTGTAATACAACAAAAATATTTTAGATAAATGTTATGGGAATGTTAAGAATGCCTATATAGCTAAGGTTAAACCACCATTAGGCTCCTCTGACCATAATGCGGTCCATTTAATTCCAACGTATAAGTCAATGCTTAAGAGCAGTAAACCACAAACTAAAACTGTATATGTGTGGAATGATGATGGAATTGAAACCTTAAAAGGATGCTTCGATTGTACTGATTGGAATGTCTTTCAAAGTTTGGATCTAGAGGAGGCCGTGGAGACTATGACAGATTACATACTTTTCTGTAAAGATAATGTTTTAGATCAAAAAATAATAACTATATATCCAAACAATAAATCTTATATCTCCAAGGAAATTAAGGAGTGTATAGTACAGAAAAAATGGCTTTTAAAGAGGAGACCTTGTGGCTATGAAAGATGCACAGAAGGAACTCAATTTTAAACTAAGAAAGCTAGGCGTAAGGAGAGGGAGAAATTTGAGGCCCATTGTTTGAATATGAACACTAAAAAACTATGGGATTCTATGAAATATATGACTAATATGGCTCCAGCCAAAAGATCTATTAATGTGATAGATGAGGAGGCAAAAGCAAATGAGTTAAATGATTTTTATTGCAGATTTGGCGTAGAGATTTTTCACAGGAGCAGCTAGCTGCACTTGATGCCTTGCCTACATTGGATTACCCTAAAACAATTAGATCATGGTGGAGAAATTGTTTTCACAGGGCATCTCTAAATCCTGTAGTAGAGTTAGCCAAAGCCTGGTGCCCCATTTATCAAAAATCTATATACAGTTCCTTCTATTTGGAAGACTTCACTATTATAAGGTTAGCTGTAAGAGAATAATGACTACTACTCACTTCAATAGTGATGAAGTGTTTTGAAAAAATTATGATTAACCTTGTTAAAACTGACGTGAGTGGTCTATCAGATATATTACAATTTTATAGAAGTAATAGAAGTACAGAGGATGCTGTTATAGCCATAACACATTTTATAAATAAGCATTTAGAGGATCCTAGCTCATATGCACGTCTTTTATTTGTAGATTTTAGTTCAGCTTTTAATATGTTGCAACCACATCTTTTAATTGCAAGGCTGAATGATTTTAAAGTCCATCCATCTATTATAAAATGGTATTATTCTTTTTTGACCAATCGCAGGCAGCAGGTTAATGTCAATGGTACTTTTTCTGAATTCAGAAGCGTTAAGCACAGGAGCCCTCAGGGCTGTGTTAGCTCACCGGTGTTGTTTACTTTGTATACGGATGAGTGTAGAAGGCATTATTCTAATAACCACATAATTAAGTTCTCAGATGATACTGCAATCTTAGGTTTACTGAAAAAGAAAGAGGACATGTCTGAATATTTATTAGAGATCGAACAGTTTGTGAACTGGTGTGAGGATAACCACCTAGCTCTGAATGTCAATAAGACAAATGAGATGGTGTTTGACCCCAGAGATGTCGGTGATCACAGGCCTGTGATTATCCACAATGAAACCATTATACAGGTCTCCTCATATAAATATCTTGGCGTCTCCATGGATAATTTACTGACATGGAACATCCATGTAGATGGTCTTTGCAGTAGATTACAACAACGGTTGCATTTTTTACGGCGTCTTAGACTTTATGGTGTAGATCAAAGGTTTATGATAATATTTTATCAAGCAGTCTTCAAAGTTTAATCCGATATTGCATTACAGTCTGGTTTGGTAATTTGTCCGTATCACGCAGAGCTAAATTACTACAATGACCCATGCTTGGAAAATTATTGGAGTGAAAGAACAGACATCGCTGCAGATTCTCTATGAACAGGCTACTCTATTGCAGGCTAAAAAGATTGTGGGTGATCCATCACATATTTTGCACACAGAATATGAGTTGCTGCCTTCTGGCAGGAGGTTTAGAGTCCCACGCTGTAGATTGAACATATTTAAAAACTCATTCATCCCAGTGTCCGTAAAGATGTTAAATAGTGGTGCTATGGAGTTGTAATTTATGAATTTTTATTTCTATCACTATTATTGTCGTTTGTTGTTTGTTATTTGTTTAGTCTGTCGATTTGTTGTTTGTCTGTACTGAATGCAGCATGGGTGATGGCCCAAGACAAATTTCCCTTCGTGGGATAATAAAGTTTACCTTACCTTACCTTACCTTACCTTACAAGATCTGTTTAATGTGAATAAACCTAAACATCCTGATGTGTGCGTCCTTGAGAATACCACACAAAATACCAGGTCAAAGGTTAAACAAAGGATTGCATCATTAGGTTTTATGTCAGTAAAAAGAATTAAACTAATGAAGTGGAAAACACACAAACCAGTTTTAATATCTACAACTGGCCCAGAGACTTTATGGACTTGTTCTCAATGGAAAGTGTGAGGCCACTCCTCAGAGAACAGTGTAGCACACAGACTGATGAAATATCATGGTCCCACAGAAAACTGACAAATTCACTGAATCATATACATCTAATATAAAAGATCTAAATGTTTAAATGTGATTCCATCATTTGTGCCTGTTTTGTCAATAATATATTAAATTAAATATACACTTAAGATTATTGAAATAAATAATGATATGAATAGTAAATTGGAGATTGGAAACTGGAGTTTCTAAATATAAATGATATTAGTGCATCACTTACAGTCGACTCTGTGGAGCTCCAGGTTCATTACTGAAGCCTGGAGGGAGGTGTTTCTTGGACCTGTCGCTCTTCAGAGACACACAGCTGGACACTGGAGACACTGCTCTCTGTTTGTGACACTCATCTCTAAAACAACAGGATTTATTGTACAGTGAGTGTTAATAAGCAGCAGTGAGCACTTCCTCTGACTCTGTTCTGTTCAGAAAACACACACTTTACACTTTCCTTCAGACACTATATTCTTATTTTTGGGCCTGAGCCTCAGTTAAAGAAGTGGCTCCATGAATGTGTCCTGTGCTGTTTCAGGTGAACCACAGTGTTCTTAAATCAAACACAAACAGCTGATGATGCTACTCACTGTGTTGGAGCGGGCCCTGGCTCGCTGCTGCCATCTGGAGGTTCCTTCATGAACACACCTCTCTCTTTATAATGGCTCTGTGAAGACTGGGCCTCCTCTTCGTCCACACTCACATTATTCATGTTCTGTCTCAGTCTGAAAGGTGAACGAGTCAAACACACTGAGCTCTGGTCATTTTAATAAAGCACCTTATGAATATTTATCACATGGAGCTGGAGCCAGATGTTTCTAATGTGATTGATTATTGGCTTTATTTCATGTTAATGTTTAGATGTTGGCCTTAAACCTCTCCAGATGGGCCTCTGCCTTTATTCAGGAGAACTGTTCATATTTGGGCCTCTGAAGGCCTCTGGGTAAAGTCTCCACAGTCCTCCATAATCTGTTCAGATCTGAAGCTTTCTCACTTCATTTTAGCCTTTTCTGCTCAAAACAAACAATCAAACAAACAAAGTTTATCAATTACTCTAGAATTCTGAACTTTGTTGCATTTACTCAATGTTCTCTATTATTTTAGACTATTTTTGTAATCTTCCTTTGTTGTTTTAAAAGGTCAGGTGAAACACCTCTTTTCTGGCTCCATTGAGAAGGACTTGAGCTAAACTCAGAGGAAATCAGCTCTGAACCTGTTTCTGAAACAGGAACTGTGAGTTGGGCCGGTCTGACGAGGAGGACTCTGAGTTCAGATTTAAACTCTGATTGGTGGAGCCTCCTGCAGGAAACAGGGCCAATAACAAGAGTCTGCTCCATGCTCTTCTTTTACATAGACTTTTAAATTAAACACATTTACTGCAGTTAGAAAGATGAAAAATAAATATAACATAAAGATCTTTAGACTTTTTCAAACTAATTCAATACATTAAATAAAAAAAAACAGTTCTTTGTGTAAAAGTGGAGGCAGGAGTTTTTCTTTCTACAGACATTCTTCTGCTCCCTCAGTTCTCACAAATATTACAAAACTGGTCAACAACTGTTGCTTTCATGAAAAATACACCTTTGGTATAAGTTCATTCTGTCTTCAGGTTCAGAATATTTTAAAGAAATACTTTGTTCTTATCCGACAGGACAAAATGTGGCTTTACCTGCTCAACTAGTTTTGACTACTTCCTGTAGCCTTCATCAGAAGTGTCACATGATGCTGTTGTAAAGACAACACCATCATGTGACGCATGATGTGGAAATATACACTTTACAAAATTTACATCATTAAAACATTTTATACTATTTCTTTATATTTTATTTCTTCCAACTTTGTTCTTTGCTTCAACTTTTGTGTAATTTCTGTAAAACACAGTTTTTTGTTCTTCTTCAGTCAAAAAACATAAACACTGCCCCCTACAGCCACAGAGCAGTCACTACAGCTAAAAATAAAAACATCAAAACCAGAAATTAAAATGTGATTAACTAGCATTAAAACTTATTAAACCAATGTTTACATCAATTAAAGCAAAACCTGATTAAATCAAGACTAAAGCCAATAATCAACAAGGACTACAACCAGGAAATAAACCAAGAATAAATCAGAACTAAACTAAAATTGGTCTAAATCAAGAGTAAAGCAGGTCTAAAGTCAGAACTAAACCTGAACTGAACCCAAACCTTATTAAACACAAACTACAGGTTGATTAAATCCAGTCCAAACCTGATTAAAACAAGACTAAAGCAGGTTTGGACAAGGCCTAGAACCAGGAAGAAACCCAGGACTAACTCAGGCCTGAACTAAATGTGGACTAAAGCCAGGACTAAAGCAGGTCTAAAGTCAGGACTAAAGCCAGAGCAGAGTGCTGTTGAAAAGAATCAAACTGGTCAAACCTGAGTGGATCCAAAGTGTCCAAAGTGTCCCAGAGAAAAGTGTGCGACTGAAGGAAAAGACTTGTTTGTGTGTTTCTTCCTGGAGTGACTCAGAGACACACCTGTATTGGCTGCAGGCCAGGTGGGAGGGGCTGCAGTGGGCGGGGCTTCACATTGACTCCACAAGTGGGAGGGGCTGCTGTGCTTGTGTACGGCTCATTTCCTGTGACCTTTGACCTGCAGCAGAAGGAAGAAGTAATATTAAATACATACATATGACTAATGCATGTGTGTGTCTGGGCTGAAAAGACACTAGATTACAGCACGTCCAGTCACTGATGAGGCAATGCTTCATGTATTTAAATGATCCCAATGGTTCACTTCAAGTGTCTTTTGCTGTAAAACATGAAAACAGACATTATACAGTGTATGTGAGCGCGGGGAGCATCAAGTGTTTTGAATGTGGACACGTGGGACATAAGTGTGCATCCTGTCCACACAGAGAACTCCAGAGTGCCTGAGCGGGGAGGGGCTGATGAGCAGGACCAAAGCGATAAACCCTCTGCAGTTGGTGTGGCTCAGTCAGAGGCCAACATGTCCAACATGGCCAACAAGAAGTGGTTCCTGTTCTGCAGCACAATAAGAAACAAGGGCTTGACACAAGACGACAGAGAAACACACTCCTGTATCACATCCACACAGAGGCCTGTTCAGGGCCAGGCCTGTCACTGCTCACAATAAAAACTGTCTGGGAGCCTTTTTCAACTGTGTGGGACAACTTATTGTCCTGATGTGGAAGGAATAGTGTCCCACGCTTTTGTCAAATTGTGAAAAAAGGACTTTTGCCCAGAATAGTTTTTAAAAGCCAGGACGCATGATCTTGTGATTGGGTCATGTCCAGTGTTCACAGCCGAGAAGACAACACACAGAGCTGGGGACAGAGAGTTGTTTTGATCTGAAAATAAACATTAATGTGTGATACTTTGTGTTCTTTGGGAAAGTGAGAGCATTTGTCTGAGACAGTGCTGTACAATGATGAACCCAACCAGGAGGTCTCTTCTGGAGCTTGTAGGCTCTGTTCTAGAGTCTGGACACTGGCTCTAGAACATCATTAGTGCTGAGTGTCCAAATGGAAAGACAGTATGAGATGGTTGATAGGATTACAGCAGTAGATCTGTTTCAGATCCTGAAAGTGACAGGTCAGATGTGATTGTGTTGTAAACATACAGTGTTTGCTGTCGTTTCTTTGTTAGGTTCTGTAACAATAGGAACTATTGTTGTATGTGTTGGAAGGGGAACCGGGAAAAAGGGACACACTAGAGAGTCACATGTGAAATGTGTAGACCACTGTCTATGTTAGAGACCCACACATTAAAAGGAAGACTCAATTCAGCTTTGAGAGTTTGTCTTTATTACATAGAAAAGACGCATAGAAAACATGGTGGCAGCGTGGGCACTTCTAGATTACTAGATTAGGAAGCAGACAGTGGAGAGCTGCGGCTGAACAGAGCTGCACGATGGAGGGACTAAAACCCCCATCGCCGTTATGCATGGACACCGACAATCTTTCCAAGTCCTGGAAATCCTGGAGGGACCAGTTTCACCTCTACTTGGAGTTAACAATGTCGGACGCGGAGGAAAAGTTGAAGGTGAAGTTGTTTAACTACCTCATTGGCGAGAGTGGCCGAGAGCTGTTGGAAACTCTGATGAGTGACGTAGCCGCGGATGCAAGAACGGTAAAGAACATTTTTGAAAAGTTTGATGAACACTGCAATCCCAGAATAAACGAGACGGTTGAGCGTTATACATTCTTTACGAAAAGCCAGGCAGCGGACCAGACGATCGATAATTACGTCACAGAGTTACGAATGCTTGCTAAAACATGCAATTTCGGAGAAATCAAAGATTCGCTCATACGTGACAGGATCGTATGTGGAATTAACAACGCAGGATTGAGAGAGCGTCTGCTTCGCGAGAAAGATTTAACACTGCAGACGTGCATACACATATGCAGAGCAGCAGAGCTGTCACGGCAGAACAGCAGAGCTATTGCGGGAGCTGCGATAGAAGAGGTGCATGCTGTTAGACAAGGAGTGCGGCAAGGGCGACACCAACGTGACAGCAGTGTTGGGAAAGTTCACTTTCTACAAGAACTAGTTCAAAGTTCAGTTCACAAATTTTAAAATGAACTAGTTCAGTTCAGTTCAAACTTCAAAATTTTGAACTAAGTTCACAGTTCCAACAATGAACTTGTTCATAGTTCTTTTTTTCCATATGTTGCTGCGAGCTATTATTTTTCAAAATTATTGCCACAGCCCATATACAGTAGAATCACAGACAGCAATTATTTTATCAGTTTTAACAATGAAGCTATGCGTCAGATTTCATTTTCATATCCAATTTTCAATCCTTATCCAACCAGGGTTTACATTAGCATTGAGGACATTGTTGCTTTAATACTTTGTTGCTGTCCATTCACTCCACACTAGTAGCAGCTGCAGCTTTCAACCCTACAGTAGGCTACATTCTCAAGAACATGAGGACAAACGTGCTGCTTGAATGGTCTTTTTAATGAGAATTATTCAAAGAAAAACAGGACAGTAATCATTAAGGTGAAAACGTTTTTCAATTTTAATAATTTTCCATTGTCCACATGCTAAAACAGAATATTGGAATCCTGGAAAAATAGACCAGGCAGGTTCAATAAACAAGTTACATGAATGAATTTAAATGATCATACGCCTTACTACATGCTGCTGTCGCCTCAATGCTTTTTTTTTCTTTTTTTTTTTTTTTGATGACGCGTCACGCATGCGGCGGACGGCGGTGCGACACTGGTGGCTGGTGTTGCCAGGTTTTGGTGTTTTTCCGCTACATATTAAGACCCGTTTCCGGCTGGTTTGCGGTGTGTTTTAGCCGGGTTTTCGCCTGGAAGGCTCTATAGAAATCTGGCGTGAGCGTGCCATTCACAGACACCAGAATGAACGAGTTCACAGTAACGTTCATCAGGCAGTAATACAGCCCGTTAAGTTCACGTTCACCCAAAATATGAACGAGTTCATGAACTATCGTTCAATGAACGCGTTCAGGCACAACACTGCGTGACAGGATGATCACGTGCAAATACTGTGGTAAAGAGCATGAACTGAATAAACAGAAATGCCCAGCTTTTGGAAAAAAATGCAAAAAGTGTGGAAAGGAAAATCACTTTGCAGTTAAATGTAGAGCGCAGATTAGACAAATAAACCATAAATCAGTGCACAAGATAACGGAACAGGACAGCGATGAGTATGAGGATATTCTTACTGTTGGTATAACAAACACAGAGACTGTAAATAAAATAGAAAATGACAAAGAAAAGAAAACACAGTTGTACGCAGGGATGTTTTTGAGAGGACCTTGTGAAATTTCAGATTGACTGTGGGGCAAGCTGTAATGTAATTCCCATTAATCTACTGAGCCCACATATAAAACTGGAGAATACAAAGACTGTGCTTGTAATGTACAACCAGAGCAAAGTGACACCGCTAGGAAAGTGCAAACTGAAAGTAAGGAATCCAAGAAACCACAAACTTTACCGGCTGGAGTTTCAGGTTGTGGATAACAAATGTACTGTTCCTTTAATTGGTAAAAGAGCAAGTGAAGCTATGAAACTAATTAAAGTGCATTACGAGAACATTCTTGCAAAAGACAGCATAGTCACCACAGGAAAACCTACAACCAGCCAGTGGTCACTGCAACAGATAAAGACTATGCAGATGTATTCGAGGGTGATGGCTGCCTAGATGGAGAATACAGAATTGAGATTGTGACTCTGTAAAACCTGTACAACTCCCCAAAAGAAGGGTTCCAGTGGCAATGATGAAACCTCTGAAGGAAGAGCTGCAAGATCTACAGAAAAGAGGAATCATTGCACCAGTAGAGCGGAGCACAGATTGGATCAGTAGCATGGTGGTTGTGCAGAAGCCCAGCGGCAGACTCAGAGTATGTATAGATCCAAAACCTTTGAACAAAGCTTTAAAACGCAGTCATTTCCCACTACCCACAATCGATGACATTCTTCCGGACTTATCCAAAGCCAAAGTGTTTACAGTGTGCGATGTGAAAAGTGTTTTTTGGCATGTCAGGCTGGAGGAAGAATCCAGTTTTCTCACCACATTCTCTTCCCGTTTGGAAGGTACCGTTGGCTGCGGATGCCCATGGGGATAAGTCCGCCCCTGAGATCTTTCAGAGGAAGCTCACAATTGCATTAGAGGGCCTGCAAGGAATATACATTATAGCTGACGATGTGCTGATTACAGGACAAGGAGAGACTCAAGAAGCAGCTGAGAGAGACCACGATGAAAAGCTGAGAGCGTTTCTGACACGATGCAGAGAAAGGTATCAAACTGAATGCTGACAAGCTCAAATTGAGACAAAAGAAGTCTCTTACATCGGACACCTCCTGACGTCTGATGGATTGAAAATCGACCCAGACAAAGTTCGTGCAATAACACACATGCCAAAACCAACAGATGTAAAAGGAGTTCAGCGACTGCTAGGTATGGTAAATTACCTCTCAAAGTTTTGTGCACATCTGTCAGACCAGTGTGAGACCCTGAGACTGCTGACGCACAAAGACTGCGAATGGAGATGGACCATGCAGCATGAAGAGGCATTCTGTAAAATAAAAGAAACAATTGCAAATGCTCCAGTGCTGAAGTATTACAACCCTGATGAAGAACTTACCATCCAGTGTGATGCCTCTGAAGGAGTTCTCGGTGCTGCACTAATGCAAGGAGGTAAGCCAGTAGCATTCACAAGCAGAGCACTGACACGTACAGAGCGTGGTTATGCACAAATAGAGAAAGAGCTATTAGCTCTACTCTTTGGGATGGAAAAGTTTCATTATTATACATATGGACGGAAAGTAACAGCACAAAGTGATCACAAACCCATTGAAAACATCCAGCGTAAGCCACTATTGAGTGCGCCAAAAAGACTTCAACGCATGATGCTGAGACTTCAAAAATACGATGTTGATGTTGTGTATGTTCCAGGGCCAGAGATGTGGCTTGCAGACACTCTAAGCAGAGCATATCTACCAGAAAGTGCACCAACTGGTTCTTTGGAAGCAGAGCTAGAGACAATCAACATGGCGCAACACTTACCAATTTCAGAGGACAGACTCAGTCTAATCCGTTCTGCAACGAAAGAGGACAGAACTTTACAAACACTGATTAAAACTATACAACAGGGTTGGCCAAAAAACAAAACAGACACACCACAAGAAATAGGGCATTATGACCTGTTTCAAGGGGAACTGAGCTACCAGGATGGAATTGTTTTCAGAGGTGAACGAGCTATTATCCCTTGGAAACTCTGGAGAGAAATAACCAAGCGTATACACTCCTCTCATTTAGGTGTGGAAGGATGCCTGAGGAGAGCCAGAGAGTGTGTGTACTGGCAAGGAATGAACAAGCAGATCAAAGCATATGTACAGCAATGCGACACCTGCCGATCAGTGGACTGGAACCAGCAAAAGGAGACACTACGACCACATGACATGCCAAACAGACCTTGGGCCAAGGTGGGCACTGACCTGTTTACTTTTGACAACAAGGACTATCTAATCACAGTAGATTACTACTCAAATACTCAAAGCTGAAAGCTCACTTCGCACGTCAGGGTATTCCGGACATAGTCATCTCGGACAATGGCCCGTAGTTCTCATCACAGGAGTTCCAGAAGTTCAGTCATCACTGGGAATTTGTACACAAGACCTCATCACCTGGCTATCCTCAGAGCAACGGCAAGGCGGAATCAGCAGTCAAAACTGCCAAGAGACTGATGCTCAAAGCACAAATATCGAGACAGGACCCATATTTAGCAATACTGGACCACAGAAACACACCAACACATGGATTATCTACTAGCCCAGCACAGAGGCTGCTTAGCCGTCGTACTAAGACTCTACTACCCACGAAAACCAGCCTCCTACAACCAAAGGTTCAAAATTCCTTGAGGAATTAACAACAAATCAACAGCGACAACAAACATACTTTGACAGAGCAGCCAAAGACTTAGACACACTTAAACAGGGGGAATCAGTGAGAATTCAACCATTCGAGCCCCATAAGATCTGGAGAAAGGGCATCGTGGTGAAACCCATTGACTTGAGATCATACAGTGTCCAGTTGGATTCGGGAGGTGTTATAAGGAGAAACAGGAGACATCTCCGAAGGAATCATGCAGCGACCCCTACAGAGCCCAACCAAACAAAGACTGCTGATCCGGACAACACATAAAAAAAAAAAACGGTTGACACTCACTCACAACTCACCACCAAAATGGAGAATCAGATGCAAAACACTGTACATCCAGACATCTCAGAACCTGTTGTCACAAAAGCAGGACGTTTAGTGAAGAAACCACAACACTTACAGGACTATGTCACATAAATAGAAAAATTATGTGATGGAAATGTGGAATATGTTATATGGAAATGGTATATTGTTCTGTACTGTACCAGAAATTGATAAGGAGTTTGGGTTGGAATGGTAGTTCTTATTCCTGAGAAAAAAGAAAAAAAAAAATAATAATAAAAAAAAAAAGAAAAAAGGATGTAACAATAGGAACTATTGTTGTTTATGTGTTGGAAGGGGAACCGGGAAAAAGGGACACACTAGAGAGTCACATGTGAAGTGTGTAGACCACTGTCTATGTTAGAGACCCACACATTAAAAGGAAGACTCAATTCAGCTTTGAGAGTTTGTCTTTATTACATAGAAAAGACGCATAGAAAACAGGTTCTGACTGTGCTCTCTGTAGAAGAGATGAGAATCCAGGAGCACACCAACATATTTATAGGTTGGTGTCATAGAAAGTGTTGGATTGTCCAGAAGGAGTGTATTTGACCTGGATAAATGCTTCCTGTGTGAGTGAAAGCACATGCTTCTGTCTTCTTTACACTGATTGTAAGATGCTCTCCAGATTTTGAAGATCAGGTGACACTTTAGAACTGATGCTATTTGGATTTGGATCAGAGTGGAAGATGACACTGTCATGTGCTCACAGTAAACATGTTGAGTAATTACAGAACAGGTTTGGACAAAAGACATATGGACAGTTAGTGAGCAGCTTGTTATTTCTGACAGATTCCATTCATTGATTTTAGAGAAGTTTCTCCATTCTTTTTGAAATGACTGAAGGACTAGTCTATAGTTAGAAATGTGTGTGTGTGTGTGTGTGTATCAGCTTTAAATATTGGGAGGATTTGAGCAGTTTTCCAGGTTGAAGGGAACACAGAGAGCCTGACACAAAGATGAATCAGACGATGTAAAAGAGGTTCAGAAAGTTCATGTTGGGCTCATTTCTGTCATAAGAATGTGAGTTGTTTAGGGAACGTAAGGTCTGACACATGTCCATCTGTGAGAGTTCTGTAACTGTCAAATGTGATGATACTGATGAGTTTATGCCAAAGGCTTTGAGGCTGGACACTTAGAAGACACTTCATTTACACATGTCACTAAAGAATCATTAAAAGTGATTTTTAATATTCAGTGATGAGTACTCCATTGAAGTTCATCTGAATTTAATTTGAGTTGTTCTTTTTACTTTTGACGTTTATGTTTTTAAATGTTTGCAACAGCATTTTAGGATTTGAAGCCTCTTGAGTATTTGCTTTAGAAAAGAATCCATTTTAGTTTTACACAATGCAACAGACACTTATTTCTAATTGACATGAATTGTACTTTTGTTTCCTGGGTTTTAGATGTTCTGTATATTTTCAGAGTTAAATCTTTCTGCTTGAGAAGTTGTAGTATTTCTGAATTGAACCTGTTCTGACTTTATGTTTTTGGACAGAGATGATTTTTGACGTACTGTTTCTATTTCTGTTTGGAAGTTTGATAAGGTTTGTTCTGGATTCATTCAGGATCTTTCATCTTTCCAGTCGCTGGAACTGGTTTTGAAATAGTTTTTTTCACACTTGGACGACGTGCATGTCCTTTAACAGTTGTGTATTTGTTTCTAATCCTGTCGACACGAGAGTGGTCAGAGAATTCTGCGTTTATTTCTCCAGAATATTCAGACTTGTTCCAGTGATTTGTGAAAATAAGGTCAATGATTGAGCTGCGTGTTTTTCCACTTCTTGTAGCTCCTTCAATAAGTGACTCAGACCAAGCTTTGAGGCGAGAGCTTTGAGAGACTTGGATTCAAATCGTCCAGAAACACAAGCTCTTTTGTCTTTGCTGCTTTTCTTCGACTGGAGATCTGAGACAGGGAAGTATTTGTCTTATTGTTTGGACCATTAGATGTTACGATGAGGCTAATTGAATGTTGATGTGTCAAATCCAGGACCAGTTGCACTGACTCTGTGTCTGTTTTGATTTTTGTTAAAGCAGGCACATATTTTTGATTGACATACAGGACAACTCCAGCAGTTTTTCCATTTGGGTTTTTACAATAGAGTCAATCCTTTACAATTGAGAGGAAGGAGTGAGGGACAGCAGGAGTAAGCCAAGGTTCAGAGACTGTCTTTATGTGTTCCTTTGTTTGAGCATCATTTTAAATTTATCCACTTTGGGGACAAGGCTACGAGAGTTTAGATGCACATTTGAAATCCTCTTACTTCTCCGAGCTGAACTAATGTGGTTGTCTTTTTTAAGAGTGGTGCTCTCTGATTTTTTCTTGATGGGACTTTGATGAGGAGAGGAAGAGGAATAGATGTTGTAAAAAGTTCATTGGGGAAAGACAGGTGCTGGGTCTGAGAGAGTGCAGTGCTGCAGCTGTAGGACTGGGCCGGATGTAAAAAGACAAGGATTATTAGGACCATAGTCATATCTATAAAAATACAGAAAGAATAAGATAAAAGTGTAGGAGTCAGGCCCAGGATTAAGTTCAACATTTCCTATGAATAAGAATAAAAACCAGGACTTAGATTGTCTTCTACCCAGAGCTGAAATATGAAAGCACTGAGATTAAAGTTTTAGAAGAAAATGGCTCCAGATCTGGTTGAGGCCAAGAGTAAGACTTCCAACTAAAGTTAAAGTAAAAAGTGAGAAAACAGGTTGTATAATAGGTTTATTTACTATTATTTTGTGATCAAGACTTAAAAAAATAGAACTAGTGTTGTGTAAATGAAATAACACTCACAGTGTAAGTGTCAGTCCCATTTATTAAAGCACAGGCCCAACTATTAAGTCAGATGAAGCTGCTTTTGCTGCTGGCCTCATGAGGTGCTCAGCTCCTAAACCTCTAACATAGACTCTCCTGCTGTTCAACAGAGAAAATACACTCTTCAACACAAACATCAGCTGAAAAAGAACAAGACTCAACTCAAAGACAGCTCTTTTTATTTATTATACTTGTACTTTTCATTCAAAATTATAGAGCCCTCTTTTCAGGATCAATAGAAAAGTCCAGATGGGATTGAAAGGACTGAAGTAAAAATGGTGAGTGAAAGTTTATTCTTAAGTGTCATTATTGAACACTAGCTCAGTGTGAAATCCCACTGAACCTACATAAAGTCACAAATGTTCCAAGTCCAAGTCCAAGTTGTTGATTCAAAGGCCCTAAACATATTGGAGCAGTCTCTAATAGAGCCACACATGACATATTGTAGAGATCTGGGAAATAGAGACAAAACAACAATAAAACCAAGTGTTCTTGTGCAAAAAGCTGCTTTAAGAATTATAAATCCAACAGATTGTCATCAGCAACAAACAAGCTGTAATCATATAGAAGCTGGAAAATGCTAACAGCTCTTGTCTTGTGTTCCAAACATCACATTGTGACATGAAGCTGAAGAGATGAATAAATGTGAGGGACATGTCTGACACTGAGCTCATTAACAGAGAACATTAGTCAAGTTGATTTGTACAACGTCAGTGACTAAAGTGCTGCACCGGCACACATCCAAAGAATCAAAGAATACAAGCACCTAACATTACTGAAGTGACCTCTGACCTCCTGTTCAGTCCCTGTCAGGAGTCAGGCTGCAGTTCTCTGTGCTCCCTGTAGGCGGCGCTCAGAGTCCTGCTCCAACCCTGAACAGAGACAAGTGGAAAAGTCCAACTGTGGTGAAGGAGCACTCTCAGATTCATTTTCACACAAATATATTTGTGATGTTTTATTTGATCAGAGACCTGAGATCAAAGTGAATAAAGCCTTTTGCAGAAGATCAAAGCCTTCACAACATCAGCAGCTGTCAAACACAAAAGTCACGCCCCCTGGAGGTGGAGCAGTAGAACTACAGCTGTAGGTCACTGATGGAAAGACTTGAAATCCACACAGATCACATTCATGATCATAAAAAGTCAGGCTCAAAATGAAAATGACTCTTTACATTTGTCTCTTTGTTAAAGTTTTTCACGTTATATTAAAGCAGCTCAGTGTAACACAGACAGTTCTCATGAACAAACAGGTCTGTCCTCCATTTTGTCTCTGTTTCAGGCGTGACTCTGTCTCAGACACGTCCTTGATCCGTTGCTTCCACTTTAACTCTTAATAGTAACATCCTTCCTGAATTATTTCAGTTTTTATAACATTTATAACAACATCAGTGAAAAACAAAGAGCTTACAGAGAAAACTCACCGCTCGTTGCCGAACAGAAAGAGTTTGCTGCAGTGAAGCTACTTCCTCAAACTCAGAAACAGGATGTGGTGAACACACGTTACTAGAAAACACCGTTAACTCTTGAGCAACACTGAACCAGTGTCAGTCGTGAGACTGCTGCACACTCTGCTCTTGTCTGAATTATTTCTACCTTTGTTTGGGTTCAACATTTCTTTGACAAAAGCTCTGACAGTGTTGTATCTGTAAGTGAGCAGTATTACTCCGCTCAGTCTGTCTGTGAAGATTCTCAGTCATCCAGGACATTTTGAATAAAAGGTTAAATCCAAAGCACATCTGGACGTACAGTCAGGTCCAAAATATTTGGACATCGACACAATTCTAATCTTTTTGACTCTATACTCCACCACAAAGGTTTTGAAATGAAACAAGATGTGCTTTAACTACAGACTTTTAACTTTATTTTGAGGGTATTTACATCTAAATCAGGTGAAGGCTGTAGGAATTACAACAGTTTGTATTTGTGCCTCCCACTTTTAAAGGGACCAAAAGTAATGGGACAGATTAACAATCATAAACAATCATCAAACTTTCACTTTTTAATACTTGGTTGCAAATCCTTTGCAGTCAATTACAGCCTGAAGTCTGGAACACATAGACATTTACATTTACATTTATTCATTTAGCTGACGCTTTTATCCAGCGACTTACATTGTTCTAATGTAATTACCAGTGTTACAGTCACTGGAAGCAAGGTGGGTTAAGTGTCTGGCCCAAGGACACAACGACAGTATGAACTGTGGGGAGAGGGGGAATTGAACCGCCTACCTTCCGCTTGAAAGCGACCACTCTACCCACTGAGCTACTGCCGCCCCACATTAATCCTGACAAGAACCTTAAAGCTCACCAATGCAGCGTCTGAGCACAAGGCCTGCCTGTGTCCCGGCCTGTGGACCAAGGCTTGGTTGGTTTGAGGACATTGAGTCTAGAGACCTTGTTGGAAACGTCATTTGAGGAGTCGGTCGGGCAATCGTTGGAGCTGTTGTTGAAGCCGTGACCCTCGGCGTTGATGGCCTTTCCCACTTCACAGATCTCCTGCAGGAAGTGAGACAAAGACAAGGGACATAAATAAAGCTCAGTTTAAATTTTGAGAGTCTTCTGCTCAGCTTTTAAAGAAAATGCTTTATTCATGAGGAGTTCAGAGTCATTCCCAAATTTGTGTCACTCACACTTTTAAACATCTTTTAAATTACAACATTTAGTTAATACTAAAACTGAAAAATGCACAGTTTCTCAAGCTAATCCTTAAAGAGCGATCTAACAGACTAAATCAAAATATTAAATTAATATTGTTTAAAAGTAAAACAAGCATGTGTTTCCAAAGACCCCTCTATTATAAAGAACTGTAGACTAGACTGAGTGGAGGACAAATCATTTTAATTGCTGTGTCAAAAGATCTGAGCATGAAAACTTTGACATAGTCCCAAAAGTGAACCTGGTGGAGCCTTTTCTGTCACTCTCTCAGTTCCTGAAATGGATCAGTGCACCAGGATTTTACTGATGGCTCCAGCCCAGACCTGAACTTTATTAATCCATGTTTGAACTTTAAGAGGCGCAGGAGACGAGCTTAAACCAGTGAAACTCACCTGTTACTAAACTCCTCAGGTCGAGTCGAATAGTTGGAGAAATGCTGCTGTCCGTGAGCTGCTCTCTGAGCTCACAGCGGGACATGGCGTCCACTTCAGAAAAACTGGGCACCAACACGACCAGAGCCAACACCAGCAGCGGAGCAGGATTCATCTTCTGCTCAGAGACACACCAGAAACAAATCAATGTTTCACACTCTGTTAGTTGTGTGCAGTGTTTGTAATGTCTCACATTTTGGAGAAGAATCCAGCCATGTTCTCATGACTTTGTCGTGTACTTTTATTGCTGAAACAAAAAGAGACAGAAGCACATCACTAGTGTTCAGTGTTTAAAATGTGGAAAAAGAAAGAAAATGAATGCAAAAATGAAAGTGCACAAGGGCCCAAAGCTTGTTAAATTGAAGAATTGGGAATATGTCTGTGTCCTTTGATAGGAATACTGACATTGTCTGTGCGCTGTAGGGAGATGAAAGGATGTTACAGCAGAGATACTCTTTAGAAAAAGGTGTCTTTCTACCTTATTATACTCATACAACTGTGGTGCTTTTAAATCCCCAAAACAAAGACACTCAAGAAGTCGTTCTTTTCTGTTGTGAAGAAAAAGAAAGTTTCCATGGATCTAATCACATCAGGAAACAGTTTAAGAACAGTTATGGAGTAGGATTGTTTTTGTGAGCTTCATTATGACATGTGGGAGAGACCAAACAGTGACTGTTGTACTGAGTGCATTATTAAACACAGCAGAAATGTGCATCGCTGACCAGAGAGCACTAACAGCAGATCATTTTAGGAAGGCTTGCAGCGCCGACAGGAACCGACAAAAAGGGGCTTGTCCATGAGCTGACTCCTTCAAGGAATATTATTTCAACCAGATCAAATGAACTAAATACTGATAGTGTTTTTGTTCTAAGACCATTGTGCTTTATGTGGTCGTGGTACACACTCTACCAGGTGAGTCACCAGCAACTACAACTAAACCATGTGAAAACTAGACTTCTGTAGGCCTTCTTTGAAGAAACGTAGGTCCTTTAAGAGTGAGGTCCATAGAAGAGCTGTGTATCCATAGACTCTTCTTATTAATATAGTGTCAAATGTCTATTATAATTTCTGGTTTCTATCTCTGCCCTTGAACTTGTGCTTTGGCTAAAAAAAAAAAAAAACGAGCCCACATAATTGTTGTTACGAGTCCAAGTTTGTTCCAGTCTACAGCAGCTCTTTTTTCCTCCTGTGACAGAGCTTCAGTGACATTTCTTCATGCATTGGTTAAAAGCTTCTTAAATGACTCCTGCATATAATCCACTTTGCTGCTGTCCATCTCCTGTACAGTTAGATCATTGGATTTGACTCAGAAATGTAAGTGGTGCGAGTGCCAGGGTTCCACTGAGCCACCTGAGCAGATGCTGATAGACTCCTGCACTGTAGCTGCTCAACACCACATGTCTTCACACATGTTGGATCTGGAGCACACACACAGAACAGGAGCTTTTCAAAGAGAAATCACATTTGACCTGCTCTGAAATGGAAGCTTTCATTTTGTAGTTTTAGATGCAAGTGAATGGTGCAGTGCAGTTACGTATCTATAACTGAAAAACACAAACACAATGATTCTAGAGAAGAATATTAGTGTCATTAACAGGGCTTTTAGACAGAAATATATTACAATATTTTCCACTGTCCAGACAATAGAGATTACAAATGAGAAGGAAAATTAAAATCAACACAAAATATGTATTTGAACCTTATATAAACACAAAAAGTGAGGACATAGACCTGAAAAGTCTTTTATTGTGTTTTTCTCACAAAGTGTATTTACTCATGAATGTGTGTTAATGATGCTCAGTATGGTTTTGTTTCTGTAAAAAAAAAGTAGGTCAGGATGAATGTGATAAGCTTGTGTGACTAAAGCCTCTGTTAATGTTTATTTAAACTAAACAAAGGCCTACACAGTATAGTACACTCATATTAACAGATTATTAAAGGCTGGTTGATGGTAAATTATAATATTGTGAGAGACGTTGTCACATTGTACAACATTGCACTGAGCGTCTACTGTATTTGTCAAAGTTTAGCACATTTAACACTCAATACTGCCAACAGAGCTGTACAGGCTTCAGGTTTGAACTCATTTATTAGTTTTGATGGAACATTGCAGTGGAACCTGGGGTTGACACTCGTCGGTAGGATACAGGTTTGCAGGTTATGCACAGCCTACATCACCATATTCTCCGTCGAATACAAACGCAGACTGTCTCTGTCACCAAACACCAATAGTGGTGGACTTCTTTTAAAGCTTACAGCCTTTATTTGAGATTATGATAATGTTTTGTATGTTGTATGTTTGCATCTTTGCACGACTGTTAAGAGAATACAAATAAAATAAGGTTTAGGAGAAAGTAACCATTGTGCTTTCATTACAAGACATGGATCAAATAGAATCATTGTGAACAAAGTAAAGCTGTGTCTTCCATCTTTGATATTCATCTTAAAGCTTGTGCTTAGAGAAGTGTTGAACCAGGACCCGCTCTGTAAAAGACTGATGTATCTTAAACTAGAAATATTCATCTTTCACAGAAATATATCTCCAGAAAAAGGCTCTATGGAAAATCTTCATTTACAATTCATCAGCATCAGTTGATGTCTGCAGAATAATACTGCAGCAAAGATGAATAAAAATGTTCCGGGTGACGTAATAGACAAGTAGAGAATGGATTAAGTTAATGTTTGTAAGAAAACAAATCTAGCATCAACACATGGAGCAGAATAACAGAGGTGTGTGTGTTGAGGGGCCAGCACTAGTCAGTTCTTTTCAAGGAGGGGTCAGTGCATGGAAACATCAATATCAAAATTCTCATGTTAATATTTCAGCTCCTAGAACAATAGTTCACAATCAGCAACACTGAGAAACAATGAGTGTAGTACGGTGCATGCATCCCAGATTCATGATGAGCCTATTATCATAAAGTCATTTTCATCATCACAAAGCCCCAATCACAAACCTGTGTCTAAAAATGAGACTTTACTGCAATCAACTGAGCTTTATCCAGGTCCTAATGAACATTTAATGGAAAATGTCATAGAATAATCCATCTGAGTAAGAGCACCAATGAACAAAAAACCCATCACTAATGAATTTAGCAACACTAAGACCCAATTTATGTTTTAAAATGATCATAAACACAGTTTTTTTGTTTGTTTTTTTACAATATACAAAATACAATTTGGGTTTCAACCCCCCATACTGTATAAACAGAAAAGATAGATTCTTGAACATTAATGTTGAACATGTCGTTTGAATATTTCCAAGCGTTTGTTGATGGGACCATTTGTGACGACATAAACAACAGGATTTGTCCCACTTGTTAAAGCTATGTGTCGTCACATTGAGATGATGTCTATTTGCACTTCTAATTCTTCATGTGGACAGTGTAGTGTAGGAGCACTGGCCTTCAGCTAATCTTCCCTTCATTAGTTGTCTTTGCTTTAAAACCAGGTTCACTCCCTTTTTTCTGCCAGTAATGACCATCTGAGCACTTGTTGCTAATCTGTCACTGAGCTGAAGAATGGGAGTGTGAAGGACTGGGTTTGGGGCATTGGCCGATACATTGTAACCAGGACAAGACTCTCCTGAGGATTAGTCTTCATTACATCCACCTGAGGACACAGAAGGGAAGAGTGAGCTCATGAGCACACATCTGGAGACATGCACAAACACATAAAGCAGCCTGTTCCCTCTGAGATGTTCACACAATGTGAAGAGGCACATAGTATTTACACACATTTATGCAGAGCTTGATTTGTAAAGCTGGAGGCGGGGGACACACAGAGAAGTATTATCTCAGCATCGAGAAGGAAAGAAAAGCAAAGGAACATGTTATAGCTTTTTGTTTCTGAATGATTCCATTTGAACAAACTAATGGGCCCTTTCTACAGACGGAGTTATGCATCAAGCTTTACTTTAAGAAACTTGTCCTGAAAGAAAAGAGGTGCTGGATCAAACATGTCCCGGTCCTGATTTAGGACGTGGTCCCATAAATAAAGTCTTACACACTGTATTTATCTTCCCTAAACTGTTTTACTGTTGTTACTAAAACTAAATAAGCCTTTGATAGAACTCAATCATTAGATATATGTGAATGTACAGCTGCTGTTTAGCTCGTAGTTACAGAGAAGTGCTAACGTCACGACTGAATCTGTGGCACTGCTGAAAGAAGTGGGGTCTGAGCAGCACACTCCTCATTAGCCTCACACAGATCCTGTCGTCCCCAGCGCTCTGAGTGCTCACAGGAGACAGCAGCAGGGCCCCACTGAAGTGTGTCAGAGCTAGATTTATGTGGAGAATGTGGATAGTGAGGCCTGCGTGTGTTTGGGCGGGGCTTAGGCTCCTGCCTCACAGCAAAGAGCCGACCAAGCAGAAGAAACAGAACGAATACTGAAGACCTGCTGGACTTACAAAGACTTGTGGTCAAATACAAAAAAGAACCAAACATGTCAACCACTGAGCATGTTTTTGTGCTCACACCAGATCCTGCCTGCTTTTGTTTTTTCTCTGTTGCCGTTAAACGGTGAGAGATGAGAGGCTCTGACACAGACAGGATCCTGGGAAACATTGAAACCTTTACAATTACTTGAGTCAAATAGTCTTTATTGGCTCTTTGGCTCTTGTATTATATATATTTAGCTTTGTTCAGCCTCAGAAAAGTTTGAGGCATTAGCCATTGTAAGCCAGGTGTGCACTTCCTTTTTGTTTGCCTCGAGGAACAGTCAATGCACAGAATGACAACGAGGACACTATTGTTATGTCGTCTTACTTTTGTTAAATTTACATTTATTCATTTAGCTTTAGACACTTTTATCTAAAGTGACTCACATTAAGCTTCTATTCACCAGTGTTACAGCTGGAACAACACTTTGAGGAAAGGGTCAAGTGTCTTGCTCAAGGACACAACGACAGTATGAACTGTGTGGCGAGCGGGATTCAAACCAACAACCTTCTGGTTGAAGGACGAACTTGATGTAAACTCCTGGAAATGCTTAGTGTTTGTGTTTAATAAAGCAGCCCTTTAATTGGTTTAATTACATTACGTGATCAACAAGTGTGCACCGACTGAGCCAATGGGTATTTAGTATTAAAATAAAAGCTCTATTATCTTTAGTTTACAGACTAATTATCATCTGTCAAATATTAAATGCCTGTCATTGGGAACTACAATTATGAACATTTAATGCACCTTTTATTTTATAAAACATTTCATTATAAAACTAATTTAATTCATAATTAAATCCAAATGCACTTAAATTAACATATGTAATTTAAATTAGTTTAAATATATTAAAACATATAATCTTTCAAATTACTTTAAATCTTTATTAAATTACTAAATTGTTAAACTGTGATGCTACAATCAATTTATCGAGTAAAAATCTGTTTAAATACTATATTAATAAATACTTAAATAACCTGAATGAATTCATTTCTAAAAAGTATTTTGAAAAAAGTAAATTAAAATCATGTCAAACCCAGTTACAATGTTTAAACTGATTGTCTTTTTATTCTTTTTTTTCTGCTTCTACAAAATAAAAGTTTAAACGAGTGTTGACTCTGTCTTCAGTCCTGTTCATGTTCAGATTTTCACATCATCACCACTTTAAGATTTGCTCACATTTATTATGAAAGAATATAGAGCCATGTTCCTGGATGTTTGTCTTCAACAGGCTGTGTCCACTCCTGGGACCAAGGGCCTAACTTTGATGTGTGCATTGGTCGGGACACATTCTGACTCCAGTTCTGTGTTTATGTGTCGTTAGGAGCACTGACGTGAGCTCAACCAAGTCAGATGTATTTACTGCAGCTCGATGATGACGGGCTTCAGTTTCACAGACGTTTAGTGGAAACACTTTAACACATAGAACATGTCAGAAGAACCTTTCAAAAAGGAACGAGGGAATGGATCACAAACCAACACATTAGGTTGCTCGTTACCACAAAACAGTTACTGAAGTACTCCAACACGTTACACCAACACTGTCAATTACTATGAGAGTTCTGCCACACCTAGCTCGTGGAGTGGCCCGCATTGAGACAGAGAAGACAGAAGTGAGCACAACGTGACACCGGTCCTGTTTGAACTCAGACACTGCAGGTTAAACTGAAAACATGTCTACCACTCTTCAAACATCGAAGATTTTAACCATTATTCATTATATTTGCATCGCCCTGAGCAGGTCACGGCTTTATGGACAGGTGCCATAAATAATAGTAAGACTTATTGCCTTATTTCCAGCAAAAGTACAGAACCATAATCCAAAAGACAAGGTCGAAACGAGGCTAAGGTCAGAGCACACTATAAACCCAATACACTAAACACGAGGAATATACTATAAGTTCAGTCCAAATAAACTCAATAAAACTGCGCAGCGACCTCACACGAAGAGTGAAGACAATCTGTCCCTGAACAGGTGACAACACACAGACTATAAAGGAAACACAACGAGGCACAGGTGGAGCACATTAGGGGCGGAGCAGGTAATCACAGTGAAGGGAAAGACACAAGGACAGGAAGTCAATCTGACAGACAGACAGGGGTCTGACACTTCACAATAAGACACAGGAAATAAAAGACACTACATAAACTGACTGACTAACACAGAACACGAGGTTGGGACATGACAGTATCATTGAGCCACTCTGGAGAGATCTCAAACGTGCAGTTCATGCAAGACAGAACAAGAATTTACAGGAACTGGAGGCTTTTTACCAAAAAGAATGAACAGCTTTACATCTGAGAAAATAAAGAGCCTCCTCCACTACGAACACAAAAGACTTCAAGTGTCATTGATGTTAAAGGTGCAATAAACTGTATTAAGAACTGGGGTATGTAAACTTTAGATCAAGGGCATTTGGGTAGTTTCTGTTGTCATTATGATTTAAAAAGGCCCATTTTCATTGTCCCTTGTTCCAACAAATGTGTGTTAAAAGGCCCAGTTTCCAACAGTCCCTGCCCTAAGTGTTCCTATTGAAGCAGTGCTACAAAAGTACAACTATAAAGTTTGATGATTATTCATTAATAATGTGTCTCTTAATACAATTGTCAACCCTGTGAGACTTTTTGAATCTTTGAATGAGTGTATTGTTGGTTTTGTCATGACATTATTATATTGAAAGATCTTAGACTAAATGATGTTACTTTGTCGGACATTGTTACAATACAATCAAAGATCACATTATGTTCGTAAGGTGCAATGGAAAGTCTACAAAAAGTGTCAAACAGAAAAACTGCTGCAAAATGCTAATATACAGTGTCTTGCAAAATAATTTCTAGCCCTTTTCCATATTTTGTCACATTACAACCACAAACATAAACATATTTTATTGGAATTGTTCGTGAAAGACCAACACAACGTGGAACAGAATTGTGAAGTAAAAAGAAGATCAAACAATATTTTAAACATTTCTTTACAAATAAAAAAAGTGAAAACTGCAGAGTGCAATAGTAATCAGATCCTTTTCTCTGAGTTCAACCAACTGCCTTCAGAAGTTGTCTGATGATTGTTGAATGATGGAATGTTGAGTGAATGACTAAATAGAATCCACCTGTGTGTAATCTAAACTTAGGACAAATACAGCTGTTCTGTGATGGCCTCAGAGCTTTGTTAAGAGAAGATTGGAAAGCAGACAGCCTCATGAAGTCCAAAGAACACAGCGGACAGGTCAGGGATAAAGTTTTGGAGAAGTTTAAAGCGGGGTTAGGCTCTAAAAAGATTTCCCTTTGAACATGTCACAAGAGGAGAGTGGTGTCACGTCACAATGTTTCCATCTTGAATTAAAACCAAAACTATCTCTGTCTGCTTCAAAATCACACCCCTTTGAGAAATCTTAGTGAATGTCATCATTAATAAGAAAGACAAATATAGAGTTTCACAGAACATAGGTAATGTGTGCTCTTTGGATATTCCACTTTTGTCCATTGCAGCAGAACCCTGTTTCCATCTGAGCTCAACACTGGCCTCCAGGTCGATTATAAAACAGACAGTTTGTGCACAGTGCACTTCTTTAATGAAGAGAGGATGTTCCATCCAGTAGTATTCTCTGGATGTATTACACGATTATGTATTACAGTATTACAGACGTACATATCATAGTCAACGTAATGTGAGAATGTAAAAGAGTTAAATATGAATGTTTTTTTTGGAGACTGGGTTGTCTTTGGACAGGATATAGCCATGACGTCAAAGCCATTAAAGCCTTTTATCAGAGTGACCTCTGTGACCTCTGTGTGACCCTGGGTCTGTGTTCCTCCAGATTTGGTCATGACTTCCTGTTCTCTGCTCAAACACAGAATTTGACCTATATTTTAACTTCCTGTTTCTAGACCTGTTCAGATTTAAACTCTTGGTTCTCGTTGAACTAAACACATTTTGTTCTTTTACACTTTTAAAACTGTTCACTTTTAAC
The DNA here is from genome assembly GCA_024416835.2 of Perccottus glenii. Taxonomy (NCBI): domain Eukaryota; kingdom Metazoa; phylum Chordata; class Actinopteri; order Gobiiformes; family Odontobutidae; genus Perccottus; species Perccottus glenii. The sequence continues at coordinate 134,387 of JALDQB020000103.1, forward strand.
ATTCTTAAGTATTTTATTTCTCATTTTTAATTCTTTTTAAGTCTTTTAACACAGTGTCCTTGTGGATTTGTGTCTTCCTTGGTCCTTGGAGTTGCACTTATCTTCTGTGTTCACTGCACCAGGTTTGGATTTGTTTGGTTTGATCCAAACTTACTCAACTCTGAGTTTGTTCAACTCTCTTCGTGCAACAGCCTCAGGATCCTTCCTTCAGAGGCAGCTCCAGAGTCTGAAGTCAAGGCTAGAGTCCAACTCCACATGAGCGTCTTTTGGAACAGGCTTCAAGTGGCCGAGCTGCAGCTTCAAAAGCCCCGCCCCCTTTTTCAATCCAAATAAAATGACACTTTTAATGGAAATGTTTTCTTTCTTTAAGTTGTGTTTATTCTAAGCAGTTGTGAACAGTTGAATTAGTGACATAAACATCTGTCTTTTCTGATGAATGCAGTGTGTTGTGTCGGCCTGATGCACGTCTGGTGCAATGGCTAGGACTGTCTAAATAACACCTTTCTCATATCAAGACTCTGCAGACCGAAGTGCATTGTCAGCAGGTTTAATGACATTCAAAAGGGTGAAACTAAAGGAAAGACAAAATTACAATCAAAATATGTCTATGTATTACATAAAATAACTCAAAATTAATACAGCGAGACACATTATCCATGTCCAAACACCGCAAAGTGTGCTCTAAGTACGTCATCTCAACAACCGTGCTAATAGCGGCTAATTAGCATGTGAAATTCCTCCACATTACGAACAAATAATACATTTCTAAACAATATTTCTTTTAGAAAACAAAGTACAAACTTATATTTTTTATACATACCGACGATACAACCTTAAACACAAGGCTTGTGCAGTACTATTTGTCAAAAGACAACCATGAACTGTGAGCGTGCAACGTGGGATCTTGTCGTACTAGTGTTACTTCTGTACAATAAAGTTTTATTCAAAAACAGACGGTCTTCCACCTGTAGTACCTAGAATGACCCCTCGATGGCAGTATAAACATTTGCTTGTGTTATCAAATCAAAGCAATACTAACTTTATCAAAAACAGAACACTCCCCGCCTGGCGTGATTAAACGCCACTACTAAACACTTAAGAAGAAACTATTACAACAACCTCTGAGATTGGTCTAGTAAAAACCTTTGTACCATCTGATTTAGCGACCTTGACCTCTACGGTACGAACTTTACCATCCTTAGAAGGAAACACCTGAGTTATGAGTCCAAGAGGCCATTGGTTCCTGGGTATTTGACTGTCCTTGAGCACAACAGTACTCCCTGGTCTTATATTTGGTTGGTCGGCTTGCCATTTGCGGCGTGGCTGAAGTGTAGGCAGGAATTCTTTCCTCCACTTGTCCCAGAAAGTGTTCGACAGATGCTGGACCTGCCGCCACTGATGCTTGTAAAGGTCTGCCACTGAAAAGTTTCCTGCTGGTGCTTGAAGTGGAGACAATTTCTGCGTGAGTAGAGTTGCTGGGGTTAGAATAAATGGATCACTAGGGTCCACCGAAACAGGAACAAGGGGCCTAGCGTTTATAATAGCGGACACTTCCGACATGAAGGTGACAAGAACGTCATGAGTGAGTTTAGTGTTTTTGAGCTGGAAAAACATTGTGTCCAATATTCTTCGTGCAAGACCAATCATCCTTTCCCACAATCCTCCAAAGTTGGAAGCGTGTGGTGGATTAAAGATCCATGTACATCCCTGTTCTTTCAAGTAGGTTTGTATAGCTGTATTGTCCATGTTTGAAGGGATTTTGAGTTCTTTACATGCGCTGACAAAGTTTGTGCCTCTATCAGATCGAATAGTTTTGACAGGTCCCCTGACAGTTAGAAACCGTCGCAGTGCATTAATGAAACTCGACGTGTCAAGTGACTCTATTACTTCAATGTGAACTGCTCTTATACTTAAGCAAGTGAAAAGTACAGCCCACCTTTTGTTCTGAATAACATGTCCTCTGGTTCTTTTTGAAGACACAAACCACGGACCAAACACATCCATGCCTACGTTTGTGAACGGAGGGTCTGTAGAGAGACGGTCTGGCGGGAGGTCAGACATCTTCTGTATGCTGAGGAGAAGACGAAGTCTTCTGCAAGTTGTGCAGTTGAAGATGATTGCACTAACCTTTCTTTTGCCTCCTACGATCCACCATCCTGCAGCTCGAACAGCTCCTTCTGTGACCTTGGTGATGAGTTTGTTCATGATGGTGCCTTATGAGAAGTGCTGCAACATGATGACAACCAGGAACAATAAGAGGGTTCTTTATCATTTTTGTTTAGATTTGAGTTAGCAATGCGACCGCCGACTCGCAAGAGTCCATTTTCATCAAAGAAGGGGTCTAAGTTCTTTAAAGGACTGGTTTTGGGAAGTTTTCCTTGTTTTTGTACACACTTTATGTCGTCATTGTACACCTCCTGTTGCACTGCTCGAATTATAACATCTTGTGCTTGATTAAACTCAGCTACAGTAAGTCCTGTTTCACAGTAGTGCCAACCTGTGCACTGTTTGGGTTTGCGTGAGGATGAACTGAAGTTGTGGATTATATGCAGTAAACGAGCGAGTGCACGGTTAAGTGACTTCCAGGAAGAAAACTTTGTAAATCTCTGAGTGCCAAGTTGGTTGGTGCAGGTAGTGGTTTTGAGCGTGGATACCTGCGGTCTGACTTCTGAGTCAGTGCTGGGTTCAACAAGGTCATATGTAACAGTGTAAAGGTTTCGATTCTGAAGCAAACTGTCTGGGCCGGTGAGCCAGTTACTTAAAGGCAGTTGGTAAGCAGGAACAGAATGAGTGGCGTGATCTGCGGGGTTCTGACTACTGGCTATGTAATGCCACTGACTGGGCTGAGATGACCGGCGGATTCTGTTTACACGATTGCTAACATAGACATAAAATCTATGTGTCTCATTATAAATATAACCTAAAACAACTTTACTGTCTGTATGAAATGTGGTGCTGTCTAGTTCAATGTCTAGTTCATCTGAGATTAGATCTGCAAGCTCTACTGCTAACACAGCGGCACTAAGCTCTAATCTTGGGATGGTCTGATCAGGGCGTGGAGCTAACTTTGCTTTACCCATCACAAAGCCAACTTGACAGTTTCCTCCTGTGTCTGTAACTCTAAGATAGGCTACTGCTGCTATGGCCTTAGTGGAGGCGTCGGAGAAAACACACAGTTCTTTCTTCGCAGCAGTTAAAGGTGAGATTTCTGTGTACACTCTAGGAATCGACAGCTTAGACAGTTCTTTGAGTGAGTCTTTCCAAAGTGTCCACATTTCTTCCATTTCTGGAGGCAATGGAGCATCCCAGTCTCCGTTCTCGAGAGTAAGTTCGCGTAGAATAGACTTTCCCTGTATAGTGACTGGCGCTACTAAGCCTAGCGGATCATAAAGGCTGTTTATTGTTGATAGAACGCCTCGCCTAGTGAACGGTTTAGTCTCATTTGATGTCTTAAAGGTGAAACAGTCTTTTTTTATGTCCCAAAGAAGGCCGAGACTACGTTGCATGGGGATGGAATCAGCTTCAAAGTCTAACTCTTTTAGGTCTTTTGCGTGGTCCTGGGACGGAAAAGCTTCCAAGACTTCCATTCTGTTGGTTGCGATTTTGTGCAGTCTCAGGTTTGATTTTGCAAGTGTGTCACGGGTTCTTTGCAAAAGAGACACAGCCTTTTCGACAGTAGGTAAGGATTTGAGCCCATCATCTACATAGAAGTCTCTTGTAACAAACTGCTGAATATCTGGATCGCACTCACAACGCAGAACGGACTGATGCAAGCCATATATAGCGACCGCTGGAGAAGGGCTGTTCCCAAAGACATGAACAGTCATGCGGTACTCTTTAATGTCATTGGAGAGGTCATTGTCACGGAACCACAAGAAGCGCAAGTAGTTCCTGTCTTCCTGACGAACGTTGAAGCAATAAAACATTTGTTCAATGTCTGCGGTAAACGCAACTGCTTCTTTCCTAAAACGCATGAGGACTCCGAGCAGTGAGTTGTTAAGGTCGGGTCCTGTTAACAAAAAACGTCATTCAAGGACACGCCTTTGTGCTTGGCGCTGCTGTCAAAAACTACCCTAATCTGCTGGGGTTTTCTTGGGTGGTAAACTCCAAATAATGGCAAATACCAACATTCTTCCTCGTCTGTCAGAGGAGGAGCAATTTCTGCATGTCCATTTTTGAATATTTTGTCCATAAACTTTATGAAATGTTCTTTCATTTCCTCTTTTCTTTCAAAGTTGCGGACAAGCGACATTAGGCGATTCAGTGCTTGCTGCCTGTTGTTTGGAAGTTTTTGGCGCTCCGACTTGAATGGCAAAGGAGCTGTCCAACTACCATCTTTGTTTTTTATTAGTCCTTCTTCCATTGTTTTTAGGAAAGCCTTGTCTTGAATGGAGGGTGCGATGTAATTGTCAAGTCTGGTATGTTCAAACACATTACATCCTAAGTGGTCAGGTTCACAAGTGGTGCTATCACAAAGCTGAGTTCTGACACTGTAAGGGACTTGTATTTCACAATGTTTTTCTTTTACATTGTATACACTTGGGCATGGCTTAAACATTGTGGGACGACCCTTTGCGGTTACATTGGTGAATAGAGTTTTTACTTTAGTTGTGTGTATATCCCTGTTATAAGAATTTTATTCTTATAATTGTGTATATTGTTTATAGTTAGTAGGTGCTCATAGTTCTCTACAGGTCATGTCAAATCATGTCATGTCCTCTATGTTAGTCCAAGCATGGAGTAGACATAACTAGATAGACATGGGTTGCCATGGTACTTCTGCACCTGGAGCTGGGGCCTTGAGGGGAGTGTGTATGCAAGATACGCCTCCCACTGACAGCCCCCAGTGATATAAAATGTAATGTTTTGCTTACCTCTGTAAGCAAAACGCACTATGTACCTTTGATATATCTGTGTACTTTGCTTCTCCTTGCAAGGAATAAAACCTGGCCTTTCGCTTTTTATAATATAATCTGTCTCCGTGTCTTTCTGGATAATATAAGGATATAGAATTCTTTTGGACATATAGAATTCTTATAACATTTGGTGCCGTGACCCGGATCTCAATATTCGTTGTTTCTCATGCAGAGAGGTGAACTGACGTGCACGGAGAAATGCAAAAACAAAGCATTTCTTGTAAGTCCCAAGCTGTGCTTTTAAACAGTAATGGCCAGATATCCCCTCTGTGTGTGTGTGAACACGATGACGAGATCTGGACGTAAAAAAAGAGAAGAGCAGAGAGACGAGAGGACAGAACAGACAGTCTGGCTGCGGAACAACTGGACTATTGGACTGAAAATTCAGGTAAACAGCTGTTTAATTTATTTTTTTGGTGTGTGTGTGAGTTTGTAATTACCAAAGCTTCGGAGTAGCAGTTTGGAAATCTGACATATGTTGAGCGGGCTGCATGTAGTTTACATCATTAGTTGATGTTTTTCCATGAAGTTGGCCAGCATATGAGATTCTTAAACGCTGAAAGATCGAGAACCTAAATGTCATCTAGGGGTGAGGTCCGCTTTATCGAGAACCCAAATGTAAAATCTAAGGGTGAGGTTTAAAGCCGAAAAAGTATGTGTTTTTGATCAAGAACCTACATGTAAAATCTTAAAGGGTGAGGTTTTAAACGGGATATTCTGATGTTAATCTATGTTAAAGCTGTTGTCTTGCTGGATTTTAGTTTGATAGATACCTTATGCTTTGTAAGTCTTCAGGTGTTTCTTGAAACTGACTCGTGCGTTTAGTTCATTTGGCCGTGACAAGTGCGAACCTCTATGCGAGATAGAGCACCTAATTACAAGAAGGAGTATGAGATCTAAAGAGCTCGTCTAGAGAGCACAGGAATTTATCTTAGATTAATAATCACGTATCGTAATACGCCACAATCGAACTGCCTTGCATAGCTAGTATTGTTGGTTTTAATGGTGCGGTGTACGCACAGGAAAACTCGAGTATTGACCATTATCGAGAACCTACATGTAAAATCTTAACGGGTGAGATGAATGAGTCCGAAGTCAATGTGACTATAAAAAGGCCTGCCTACGTAGAATTGATTCCTGCAGATGAGAAATGAGATTTTAAAAGCCCACTAGATAGTGACAGGCTTATGCTGAAAAATGTTCACTGCATGTGAAGCGGTGATTTTTAAAAGCCCACGAGAGCTTTTGCTGAAAAATGTTCACTGCTGGTGACGCGGTGAGTGAGAGAAAAGAAAAAGCCCACTGAAAGTGACGGGGCTTATACTGAGAATTGTTGGCAATACTGAGAGTTGTTGACCTAAAAAGTTAAAGATAAAAGGTGTGTGTGAGAGAATAAATGTGTTATGAATGGGCCATTGTTGGATGAAGAATGAGTCTAATAATGTGAATCAGAACAACGATAATGTTTTTGTTTAAAAAAGAAAGTTTGAACAACATGAGAAAGAAAGGTAGCTTCCATAAGCTATTTTTCTAGTTAGTTTCTAGTTTCATGTACTTCAAAACACTAATCATTTGTATTTTGTTTAAATGTTCCTGGGAGCATCTAGGTATCGGCTTCCTCCCTCTCTCCGGAAAACAGTGCTCTCTCCAACCTTTATCTGCCCCCCACCAGCAGCAGCAACACGGAAGCGGTAAGATAAACCAATTCACACTAACGTTTATTTGTTTTAAATTTTGATCTATTGAGATTGACCAAAAAGGTATTTGTAAAGTGTGTTTGCAAATTGGATGAAACTTGAAATTAATATGAATGAAATGTATTTCTCTGAGGGAAAATTCACAATTGAGAGCGAGGTGGAGGTGGGCGTGACAGAAGAGAGGGCACTGAGAGGAGGAGGAGGAGGTCGAAACTGGGTCCAGACGAGAGGAGGAGAATGACCTCATGAACTGACCGCTTCAACTAACAGGTCAGGTACATAAAGACACATGAGACACACAAAGAGACATGAGACACACATAAACACATAAACACATGTAAATACAGACACATAGACACAAACACGGACACATGAGACACACATCTACAGAGAAGAATGTGATTTTGGTTTATGAGAGAAAATAATGAGTATTCTGTTAAAGAACAGAGTTGGTTTTGTATTTTATGTGACATAGAAATGTGAACATTAAAGGTTTAAAGAAGTTAAAGATCCAACACTTGGATCTAAAATAAAAGTAGTGATTGATGTTTTGCTAAACAATTTTGTGTATCTATTTAGTACGAGAACTAATAGAGGTCCTAAATATCAGTGTGGTTAAAACACACGGTATAACGCCAATAAAAGAATGAAAATGAATACTTTGTAATTGGAAGAATTTAAATATGCGTCTTAAAATTGAATTGCGTAGAGTAAGTTTATAAAGATAATATAACTTTATAGTTATGGGCCATAAGCTCATATTTAAAAGAAAACACGGTAAACAGAACCGAAGTAAAGGAAATAAACATTTATGTATTTCTCTGGTTTGGTTCTAACAAAGTGTGAAAATGGAGAAAGTGGATTCAAAACAACCACTGTTTGGATTCAAGGAATGTTTAAAAACAAGATAACATTCTATGCACGTCAAGGTAACAGGGGCTTCACAGCACCCTCCTTTTTGCTCCCAAGAGCGAGAAATGTTTTGTTTGGGTTTTTGTTTTTTTTTAGCTCCACAGACATGGTGGGAGCCTTTACATTAAACAAACTTTGAATGTTGAGAAGAATACTGAGTTATGAATGTCAGTGACAGAAACAGATTGCACTGAACTAATGTGTTAAATAAAGTTTATGATGCTTAATTATGAAAACTGTTTGACCTTCGGACAGGTCTGTTGATATGAATAAAGTCCACATTTGAGTTTTATTGAATCTATGAAACATGATTTGGTAAACTAAACGATTGAATTAATGAGATTGAATATGGTTTTTGAGAAGAAAAACTTAAAGTTTAAGTAATTGGAAAATTGAAGTGAAGATAGTTCAAAATAAATAATAATCATTATTTATTTTGGTACTTTATAATTAAGGTATAGTGTTATCTATACAATAAAGATTTAAACTGTAATGTAAATTGGTAATCTGGTTTTGGTGATTAAAAACATATCTATGTTAAAACAGTTCAAACTGTTAAAACGATCTTAAAAGGTTTTATTTGAAAATTTAAAGGTAATGAGAAATAAATAAAAAAGATAATTGTTAAACTAACAAGGTGAATTGTTAAAGTTTAAGAGCTTATGCCAATGGCTCGCTGGGTTTTAATCACTGTTTGAAGTGATTTTAGAATTTTTTTTGAGTACAGGGACTAACACAAGGTCCTTTTGAACAGACGTTAAGTTTTTGTTTTGGTTTTGGTTTTGATCAAACTTTAGGTCTTTGTAACCTAAAGAAAAGAGAAAAAGAGGTTGAGATGTTACATTTTATTAAATGAACAGTAATGATAATTACTGATTGCAATTTTGGTGAATTTGAATAAATAAAGAGAGACACGTTAATTTTGATTTTACACTTGATGTTTAAAGTTTCTGTTTAACATTGAGTGAGGTGAATTCTTTATGTGGCATCTGAATGATAAATTAGTGGAAACATAAAAATAGTATTTGATGAAATTGTTTTTATGTTACGTTTAAATTAATATGAACAAACTGGTTTATTGTATTGAGCACCTGGTGGTAAAACTGAGTTTTACAGAGACAGTATAGAACAAATCTATACTGAACACAATCCTGAAGAAATTTTATTAAAAATAAAGCAGAATTTGAGTTGAGAATTTGAGAATTTGAGATGAATTTTATTGATTTTATGTTTAGTCTTTCCTTTTAAACGACAGTCACAAAGGTGATGGTGTTTTGGAGGAAAGCAGAGTGAACAGAGCAGAGGCTTTGTGGTGTGTTCAAGACATGCTGCTGTTACTGGTTTAACCCCAGAGAGGGGGGTCTGAACCCAAGGGAGATTAAGAAATTTTGTTTTGAAGTAAGAGAAAAATGTGTTTTCTTTCTAAAGAAAGTAATTTAAGGTAAATTAAACAATATTTTGAGAATATTTTAATTTTTAAAAGTTTGTGAAAATAGATCATGAGAAACCAGGTCTGATCTATATAAATAATTTATGTTTGCATCAACTGAGTTAAAATTTATCAAATTGTGGATGATACCAATTACAGTTACAGGTAAAGACCTACAACTAATGGTAACTAAAATTAAAACTGAACTAAACAAAGTTAAGTTTTAAATATAACAGAAACAAAAGTGATGCTATTTGTAAAACATAATGAAGATGAATAATTAGAAATGCTAATTAATGAAATAACAATTTAAGGTGGTAATTGGGAAAAAAACATTTTGTTTTGACTTTATTTTGATTTTTTTTAACTTTTATTTGATTTTTGTTTATTTTTTTTGGTATTTTGAGCCATGGTTGTCCCACGTCTCAAAAAGGGGGGAGATGAAGGTTTAAACAAAACTGGGTTAAAGTGCTGAAGGGATGCTTGGTTAACCGAATGGTTAGCATGAGGCTGAAACAACAGTGTTTAATACAGTTAAAAGTTTAAATCAAATAATGAAATAAAGAAAGTTGACAGGACTTTTCTGGAGAAGCACTGTTTAGTCTGATTAAACCTTTTCAGATTAAAGTAGATTTCCAGCAGACCATATCTGTGGAAACAGGGTTTTATCTGCTGTTTCAATTTTATGGTTTGATCATTTTAAGGGCTTTTATGGTTTCGTTTGACGAAAACCTAGGAGGCACTTTCTATGGGTCTATAATGTCAGAGAACGTTCTGATTTGTTTGTTTGTTCTTTATTTGGATGGAAGCCAACTACAACAAGTTTACCAGTTCAGAAAAGGAGTTTTGACAATTAATATAGCCACCACCAGTAAGAGCTAATATTAACAGTAAGAGTTACAGCAGAACTAAAGTCTTTAAGAAAGGACTTCAAACTCTAACAGAGAAAATAGAGAAATTTATTTTGGAATAGAGAAATTTATTTTGACCTGGTTTTAAAACATATTTGGAAAACTGACTGGGATTTTAGAATCTGTATTGAGATACAGTACATGTACTTGTTGTTGCACTTCCATTGTCTAATAACTTTTGTTTGTGTTGCTTTACATGTACCGGAGCTTGTTGGTGAGATTGATGAATGTGGCCATTGCTGGGTCAACATTCCTGGACATGCACCTGCCAAACGACTAAGGTCAAGGCTTTGACCTCAGATGAACACTTTGATATCTGAGGGACGTTATTGTTTGCATGAACACCAACGGGACAACAGCTCCAGGACGGATCATACTACAGACCTAAGGGCCGTATGGTTCATTGAATTGATTATGCTGAAGAGAATTGATTTTAATCATTATGAATGTGCATATGTCTCACTCCATGTGTTTTTCTTTTCGTTACAGGGACAGAAATGGACAGGCAGGGACAGGCCAGAGATCTTGAGTCCAATGGGTTGACCAGCTCAACCTCTGGCAAATTTTTCTACTTTATTTTGGAGTGACACTATGTTTTGATTTATGATTTATGGACTTTAAAGAATTTGACTTTGAAGAATCAGTGCATTACTCTGTGGGTTCCCATTTGATTTGAAACATATCCATTATAATCATTTGTTGTGTTTGTTTTGACATGTGTTGTAAGTTAATCATTTGAAGTGATTACATACGTTTGATGCTTGATGTTTGTGTTTTGTAACCGCCTTTGGGGCAAGGGGTGGATAGAAGAGTTTTCCCAGCTTTAGGTCATTTTACCAATGGGTCAAAATGTTCTTCTGGCTAGTCAACGCCCTGCTGGGTTTTCGCTTCTGTCATAGTTTAAAACTCAAAATCAAGCTAGTAGGTTGTTTATGCTAATTGTTATCAGCATAAAGAGGGGGGAATGTTATAAGAATTTTATTCTTATAATTGTGTATATTGTTTATAGTTAGTTGGTGCTCATAGTTCTCTACAGGTCATGTCAAATCATGTTATGTCCTCCATGTTATTCCAAGCATGGTGTAGACATAACTAAAGACATGGCTTGCCGGAGGACTTCTGCACCTGGAGCCTGGAGCTGGGGCCTTGAGGGGAGGGTGTATGCAAGATACACCTCCCACTGACAGCCCCCACTTTAGTGATATAAAATGGAATGTTTTGCTTACCTCTGTAAGCAAAACGCACTATGTACCTTTGTTGTATCTGTGTACTTTGCTTCCCTTGCAAGGAATAAAACCTGGCCTTTCGCTTTTTATAATATAATCTGTCTCCGTGTCTCTCTGGGTAATATAAGGATATAGAATTCTTTTGTACATATAGAATTCTTATAACAGTAACAAACAAAGACAAATCAATAGTGAATTATAATATTAAAGGCATTTGTATCAGAAACAAATACAGTGGTTGTGTCTGATATAGTCTTATCTTTTGACTTTGTGCAGCGTCACAGAAGCAGCAGCAGAATTAATCCAACTATTGCACAGATAAGTCCAATGATCAACATGACAGGAAATGAAGAGCTATGTTCCTTTGCTGCAAGAATTTATCTCATGTTAATATTTACAACTCACATTGTAGCAGTGCTTTATAAATACACCTTCAAACCTCCAACTTTGTGTTTCTATTTTGAATTTAAAAAATCATTCTCACATTTGAGTGAGATCCAACTCTCTGGAGAAGTCCAAATGTGTGGAGATCTTGGGCCTTGTTCTTGTCCCTCACATTTATAAAAACCCTCGTCAGACTTGGACACTGCAGAGATGTTGAACTCACTTTGGGTTCCATTTTAGATTAGTTTTCCATTTTTATAGAAAAGGACAGAAGAGCAGTAGATGTGTTGAGTTTACAGCCGAGAGAAACAGGTGGTCCCTCAGTCACAGGATGAACAGGACTCACAAGGACAACATCACCTGTGAAAAGTCACACTTGGACTATTACATTATCACAGCAATAAAAAGAAGAGGATGGCTGTATTCATCTATTCTATGAAAAATGAAATGAAAAAAGTCATGTTGAGGGCATTGCTCAGTTCTCCTGATCCAGACTCACACCAAAACACTGCATTAGTTTTCTCTTTTGGGGAAAAGTCACATTTAGATGTATCTGTCCAGTAGGAAGTACATTGTGGTAAGAAAAGGCCGTTCTGAGAAAAGCCTTTGAGTGTCCACTCTCCATTAGTGGAGTTGGATTGACAGCTCAGTGAGACTTTGTCAGACGTGAGGTGCTGTGATGTGTCAGGACTCACTGTGAGAGACACTGGGGACTCAACATCTGCAAAACACTAATATAAGAGAGCAGCTCAGAGTCAGTGTGCCTCCAGACTGAACCTCTGTGTCACCAGTCACTGTGGCCTTTGCTTTTCTCTGCATCACATTATGAAACCAAAAGAAACAGATCAGTTTAAATAAATCACTTTTAGAGAAGCAGCTGTGTCCACTTTCTTCTCACTTTAATCAAACACATGTTGTTACAAAAAGAACTAAATCAAGACATTTTATTTGAGTGTATTAAAGAAAAAGAAATCTAAGTCATAAATATGAAAATGAATAGTTGTCCAGACTCACTCAGTTCTTCCAGTGTGGTCTCTCTGCTCCACAGTGTTGTGTCTATTTCTTTTCTTTAGTTTGAGAAACAAAACAGTCTAAATAACAGCAGTAAAATAAACTGTTCTACACACCGACTGATTACAAGTGCTTGATTTCAGATTTAATAAACGGAGTTGGGTAAGGCAGTATTTCAGTGGCTGCCCCTGTGCATGGACTGACCTGCAAAAGGACTTCAATCCATCTGAACTTGTTACTTTAGGAGAATTTAAATCGATCCTAAAGAAGCGTGAACTCAAGGAGCTTGGTAAATGTAACTGTTTTTAAACTCTTTTGTAACTATTGAGAGTAAATATTGTTCTCTGTGTGTTTGATAATTCTTGTATTTGTCACAAACTGTGTGTAATGCTGTCGTCTTGGCCAGGTCACTCTTGGAAAAGAGAGTTTTGATCTCAATGAGGATATCACCAGGTTAAAGAAAGATATAATAAATAAAGATATAATAAATAAATTGAATGTGTTATGACTTTTTTCTTAACTGTTCACTTTCTGTTGCTTTGACTTTTATTTTTCTTTCAGATCTATCTTTAAAAACACAAGTGTACTCATCAGTTTGTAAAACAGTGACAGTATTAGTTGATTCTGTGACGATGTGTTGGTCCATCCTCTGCAGGAGTAGACACCTCTATTTGAGACACTGACACCAGCTGAGTTTTCTTTCATTGTTTCCCTCTGAGAGTCCGAGGCTGACTTTAGTCTGAACCATTCATAAGTTCCTTTAAAGCCTCGACTTCACAGCTCAGAGTCACACTGCTCTGTTCTGGGATGGTGTCACTGGAGCTTTTCAGATGGACTCTGCGTCTATTTTCTGAAAATACAACAGAATAAGAAATGCAAGAAAATGGTTACAGTTACTGAGTTCAATGTAGGACATGGTGAAAGTAGTTTTATTGTTTGTTTGTCTTTTGTGAAAAAATAGCAGCTGTTGATGAATGTTTGTTTAATGGTGACTTTTGTCCTTGTTTTCCATATTTTAACTGTGGAGACTGCGATGATGAGTTGAATGAGTTTGAACTGTTTGGTGTGAACCTTTCCTCCATGAGTCCAAACAGAACAGAGCAGAAGTTTACATTAAAAGTGAGTCCAAGTCCGTTTAGTTTGGTCCACATTTCTTTTGAGTGACAGCAGTCTAAAAACAAATGTGTGTGGGTCTCGTCCTCAGAACAGTTTTGGTGCTTACATAACAACTCCATGAAACAGTGGCTCTGAGCGGGAGTCTGGTCACTGATATAAGCCTCTTATATCTCCAAGACTTTCATCAGAGTCTTTACAATCCAGGAGCTTTATCAGTGCTGCACATTCATCCTCATTTAAATATTTATACAAGACAAAACCACCCACAACAATGTCATTAAGTTTGTTCAAAAGCCTTTTTGATGTTAAACCGTTCCAATCCAGGACATATTTATGAGTAAAATCACCAAACAACAATTGAAACTCTGGTCCTGACGTGCTCGTCCACTCTCTTCCTCCAACACTTTTTGTCTCCTACGTGCATTTCTTATAAAGTCTAATGATGTGTTTTTATAAAGGCTAGCATTCATTTTAGGCTTAAATCTATGTTCCTAATCCTCCATGTTTTTACTTTTAAATAAGACACAAACACAACATTGTGTTTCCACTTTTAACCTGGAAACACCATTTTAAGTGACTCCATCCTGAAGCTCACTGAGAGAGGCCCAAGGGTTTGCAGCTCTGTCGACAAAGCAAAGACTGTTACTTTGAGGAATCTAAAATATAAAACATGTTTGGAGTTATTTCATACTTTTTTCTTTGCTGTAATTTCTTTGTGTTTAAAATCTAAAAACCCGATTCCCAAAGATTTTGGACACTGTACAAATTGTGAATAAATAAGGAATGCAATAATTTATAGTTCTCATAAACTTATATTTATTCACAATAGAATATAGATAACATATTAAATGTTATCTCTCAAACATTTTGAAATATAATGCCAAATATTGCCTTATTTTGGATTTCATGAGAGCTAAAAACAGTATCTCCCGGTTCTTTTGGGGCGAGTGCTGGAGCTAAGACTAAGAGAATAAAAACTATAAAACCAATGTAAAATTTGTCTGTTTAATTCCACTCAGAAAAAGGCACAAGTCCAGCGCTGTTAGACAAGGCAGCTAACATGAGGTCAGCCCACGTGTTGTGCGTCTGCTCAACTCAATACCCTAAAGGTCATAACCTTTGGCCCCACCTCACACAGGAGGGGGCAATTCCTGTCCCAGTATCAGTACTTTTCCACTAAGTGTCCAGCCAGGGCTGACCAACTGGTTCTAACTGGTTTCAACAGATGAGGTATTTAGTGTCCTAATCTAGGGTGCAGTGTAGCATGCAAAGTGTGCAAATAACATACAGAAAAGTTATAAGAGTGCTTCTTATTATAAAACACTAACAGGTCACAATAAGAGGCTGGAAAAGTTTAATGTACATATAAAGAACAGCTGGAGGACACATTTGAAACTTATTAGGTCAATTGGCAACATGCTTGGGAATAAAAAGAGCCTCTCAGAGTGTCTCTCAGAAGTCAAAATGGGCAAAAGATCACCAATGCTGTGGCAAAATATAGTGGAGCAATATCAAAAGGACTTTCTCAGAGAAAAACTGCAAAGAGTTTGCAGCTATCATCATCTACAGTGCATAATATCATCCAAAGATTCAGAGAATCTGGAACAATCTCTGTGCGTAAGGGTCAAGGCCGAAAACCAGACTGGATGTCCTACCATTTTAGTCACTTATGGGTGCGGGGGGATTATGGTATAACACACTAAACAGAACCAATGTCCAGACTGAGAAGTACGTTTGGTGGGTTTCTGTTTATTCAAAACAAAAACACAATGTGATGAATGAATATAGTAGTCCAGTGGTCTATGGCAGCAGGAGAGATGGATGGATGGATGGATGGATATTACATATGTCCTGGAGTTAATCCCTGTGTGTTTGGATATTACCTGGGGGAGGAGTGCTGTTATATCAGTGACTGTAGCACTTGGACAGATGCATGTAACAAATCTACTGTTTGTCTCTGACAGCACCGTCTCCAAGCAGCAGGACATCTCTGTCCTTCACTTTTGACATAGATTCTCTGTCTCTGTTTGCCTGGTGCTTTTTCACAGATTCATGTTTCCTGTTTTCCAGAGAATAGGTAACATTTACTCCATGTTTTTCAGTCACAGCAGAGTTTTCTGGTTCATTCACCTTTAGCTCAGTCAGTGGTTGGAATCTGTTTTTAGCTGATGTTTGCTGATGTTACATATGCTTCTGTGATGCCAGCATTCTTTTTTTCTGATCCAGTGCTGCTTTGGCTGGGCACCAAGTTTATGCAGGTGGCATCATGTTCAAACAATTTTGTCAAAAAGAGTTTGTAGTAGTTGTTTTTACCCCAGACATGTTGAAATAGATTCCAAGGCTCCAGTCGCTCAGCAGGTCCAACGTGTTGTTGAAAAAGTTAAAAGAAGTAAAAACATAAAAATCCAGTTAAAAGAAAGTAAAAAGTTGATCATAAAATCATTGGCTAAAGGTGGAAACGACTAAAAAGAAAAGTAAAGCTGGCATGAGCAAACAGAAGTGTCAGGAGCAGCAGGAGCATGCATTACCTCTAACCCAGTACAGTTCACAAAGTATTTAATTCAAATCAAAGTCCACTATTTTATAAAAACAGTCCTTACACACACAGTAACACACAGTCAGCTGGAGAATTAAACATTTCTTTCTGTGATTAACAGTAAATCTCATGTACAGAGGTGAACGGTCCCAACAGCAAGACTTGTTTTAAACATAAGTTTTTACTTTGTTCTGTCTTTGCAGAGCCCCTCTACAGTTACCTGTCTGCTGCTGCTTCTCTGTCGGTCCAGTCCAGTCCAGTCCAGTTATCGGTCTGCTGCTCTGTCGGTCCTCTCTGCTCCTGCACAGCTGACACAGCCCAGCCTCCTGGTCCATCTACAACTTCAGCTTCTTTTAAATAAACTTAAACTCAATCAAATCTCCATTTATTAATGTGCTTCTAGGTCTGAAGGCATATTTAAACTGTATTTCAAGCTTTTAAATCTGACATGATTTATACACTTCATATTTAAGTGCACTAAGTTAATAACTTGTAGAAAGTGTTTTTATTTTTATTATTTTTAAATAAACTTTTAAATAACATGAAAGTAGATAAAAGCAAACATTCATTCCAGTCTGTCATTGAACATTCAACAAAATAAATAATATAGTGTCAGCAGGCTCATATTCAGACACAGAATGAAAATGGTCAAAGATTGAGAGAAGGAAATTCCGGTCTTTTTTTATGGAACCAGATTGCTCTCTTTCGGCTCCAAACGGCTCTTCATTTAGTACCACTTCTGGCTTTTTTGATTCAGACAAATATTAATGTGATTGAATAATTTACCTGAAATATGTGCATTCATATCAGTGTAATCAAATACACCTTAAAATTTACATTATGAATAAAAAATGTAAAACTACCAGACACTACTAAGCCTAAACATGTGTATTGAACATTTTATCAGGCATGAAAACGGGTCAGGGGTGAAAAAGGTGAGAAAGATATTACCCCTCTAGGGGGGTCCGGGGGCATGCTCCCCTGGAAGAAATTTTTAAATATTCCCTATTTTAAAGCATCAATCTGATGCATTTAGAGATGCATTTTTTGCCAACCTGGGGAGAGGCATTAAAACATAACTTCAGCCATGAGTCAAAAATATTATGGCCTTCTTACTAAGTATTATGCAAGCCATTTCATGCCAGCCTGTCACTGGGTCTAAAATGTCCAGTATATATGAGGCACAATGTGGTATAAGGGCAACACAAATGGCTGAATGCATAAACCCCACAAGAGATGGTAGACATGCTATAGCTTAACTTGTCTTCTCTTCCATCATGATTGGAACAATGACAGACAATACAATGTTACGCAATTCAGATTTTAACACATTTTATTGGCAAAGACAACAATTTACATTATAGTTCGTTCGTAATACTCTTAGAAGCAGATCTCATTTTTTCTTCTTTGCCTGCACCACCAGTGTCTCCATGGCCCGCTTTCGCTGTGTTGCCACATGTCTCAGCCTTGCATTTTTCTCCTCTGCATTTCAATCCAGTATCCAGCTGTTTAACAAGGGCTACATCCTTCTCCCCTAACACACTCATTCTGAAAAAAATATGTTTGTATTATTGTAAACGTCTAGTTTATCCTTATTGATAGAACGGTGGAACACTTCACTTTACCTTCAGCCTTCTACAGTACACGTCCTGGAAAAACGAGTTGTAGATATTTAAGAAAGAAGCACTAACATTAACAGTGTTTCTTTTTTGTGATTTACCGTAAGCTATAAAAGCTAGCAAGTAACTTATAGTAACGATATCATGCTAATGTTAGACTTACGTTAACGGTAGCGTTAGCTAACATTAAGAATTTGCCACCGGAGCTTTACGTTAGCTGGCTAACGTTGCGTTCTCTCCTGCTGTGTTTAATGACTCAATTCAACAAGTTGGAGCTAACGTTAGCTAGCTTATGTCAACAGAGCTCCTAGGTAACTAACATAGATATACCAGAAAATATTAAAAGAAACCATCACTCACCAAATTCAGTCAGGTAAAATCTCAGAGGACAGATGTGCTTCTTCAGCTTCTGATAGTGGTCCGCACTCCTTGGTGTGCACGCTCTGGTAAGCACGAACCTGGCTGGCACGCGCGAATGCAATCTGCTCGTAAACCAATCAGGTAATGGTACTCCCCTACCTTCCCAGAGAAACAAACTGGTGAAGCAAGGCCATTAGTGCTATTTACATGCACTCGCGGGTAGCACGCGCACCTGTTCTCCGGTACCTACACCCCCCCTAAACATTTTCCTCATCGAATCTATACAATTCACGTAGGTCACCTATTTTGGTTTCAAAACGGCGAATTTCGCCGAAAGGTGAGCAATTTTCATGTCTGTTTTATATAAACTATCCAAAATAAAATCATACTAAATAAACCACACTTAAAATATATATAAGATTATAAAAGCTAGTTATTTTGACTAAATTCTACATTCTGCCTTTATGTTTGTTATTAAAATGCATCCAAATGCTACATCGTTTGCAAGTCTTCCACATTGGTGCAATGATCTACTGCTGCTACAAGATCAGCAGATTCTGTAGCCATCTTTAAAAAACACCTGAAAACACATCTCTTCCATCAACACCTGACTGACAAACACTGAAATCTACTTCCTGTCTATCGATTCATTGTCTTTTAAAATAAATAAATCTTTCCTTTCTTTAGCTGTGAACACTGTGCTGGGGTTGTAACTGACTAGTTTTTGGTGCACCTATGCTTTTTCTACCTTGTGTTGTTAAATAAAAACGACCATCTATCAATGTTTTTTCAGACATTTATTTTTATTTGTCAAATTGACAAAGTGAAGTGTTGGACATATTTATTGTAGACGACAGGAACTGTAAACTCAAAAATCTCTTTACATTTAAACCTGAAGCTATTATACATCTGTGTAGAACAAAAACTTGACAGAAATAAATATTCACACATTCCACTTCCTGTTTCCACATTTCATCAGCTCTTATCCTCTGCTGCCGACTGTGACCTGGAAACTTTTATTTCACTGTTAAATGTGCGACTTAAACAATTGGGTACAAAAAAAATGTAATTATAAAACATTATATATGGCTTAAGAATCTTGTAAATAAACAGACACATGCATTGTGTTGGTGTGATAGAAAACAAAGCAGTGCCTAAAACCAAACAAAAAATCATCAGAAAACAAGTTGTTTTTTTTTCATACATGTGCATGGTACTAAGCTAGTGCTATGAATACAGGGTGGGTAGAAGTGACTAGGTCACATGACCTGAAAGCTATTGAAAAAAAAAAATCCATATTTATTTTTTTACATACAAAATATAAAATAAAATAAAAAGATAAGTGGAAAAAAAAAGAGGTGTGCATGGTGCCACTAGATTAGATCCATTATTTTAAACTGGTTTGGAGAACATACATTGGTTTATCTTGAAGCTATTGAAACCACTTGTGCTGTAATGTCCCGCTGTAAACTAGAGTCTGGTCTGTTCAGAACGAGAGCTGCCTCTGAGGCTGGACATCAGCTCAGACACTGAGGTTTAAATCAAACGTGAGTGTTTTAAATCCGCTCTTTTGAGAATTATATCAGGTCCTCATATAAAGGTTGGTTTGGAAATGTTGTGCCTGGATGTCTTTTGTTTGTTTTTTGTGCGCAACAAAAAAATACTTGTATACAGTATAATATTATATAAATCATTAGACTCCACATTTACATTTATTTGTCTTACATAAAGCATCTATTCACCAGTGTTACAGCTGGAACACCACTGGAGGCAAGGGGGGGGGGTTAAGTGTCTTACTCAGGGACACAACGACAGTATGAACTGGGGGGAGAAAGGGAATCGAACCACCAACCTCCCCCTACTGCACACAGCATTCAATTCATGTTTACTTTAAATCTTAAATGCACTTTTGTGTTTTATGCTTTATTAGTAAAATTAAGACACTTTAGAAAATACAGCTCATCTTTAAAATCCTCCCACAATGACTACACCTAGTTTAAAATTAAATGAAATAATATTGGCACCATAAATTGTACTGTACCAAACTGAAAACCGCGAGCAAAAACCAGGGTACGTATTGACCCGTGGACCGACTGTATTGTTGTATCCCTACAGCCTTTTGTTGTTCATTACTCTGTACAAGCAGATTTGAAATGCTGAGAGCTGTTCTCACACAAATCCTGCAGTTTATACAGCGCTGTCCATCCCAGTTCTTCAGGAGCGGGTAAAACATGGCCATCATATTTTGGCTAGTGAACAATTTTTTATAGAGTTTGTTTCATATTAATTGTATATTATATATAATATGCTTGCACACCTGCTCCAGTTCAGATGCTTATCCACATACACTTAAGACTTAATGTCTTTAGCTGTGTCTCCTATTGGCACCATGCTAATCCAAACTAGACAAAGACATTACTTTGCACTACATCTAATCATTGTTCAGGGACATACTGTTCATGGCATATACATGTAAACCTATTAACATCTATGACTGATACGTCAGCTCATTAAGCGTCCATCCAAGACCCTGGAGCTGAGAAGCGGGCATAATGTACACCTACAAAAACTTCAGGATGCAGAGTCTTATTGTGGTCCCCACCTCCCCATTTCCATTTCAGCGTGTTGCTTTAGGTGTCGAGAATAAGTCTGTTTAGAGTAAAATATCTCTCCACACAGCTCACATGGTATCACTAACTCTCGAGTGTGTTGAAGGTAATGTGTCCTAAAAGAACTTGAACTTCTAAAAGTCTTTCCACAATGGTCACAATAGTACGGTCTGTGTCCAGTGTGGACGAGCTTGTGTTCTTTTAAATTATCTGCCCGTGAAAATGTCTTCCCACAGAGGTCACAGCTGTAAGGCTTCTCTCCAGTGTGGATGAGCTGGTGATGCTTTAAATGATCTGCCCGTGAAAATGTCTTCCCACACAGGTCACAGTTGTATGGCTTCTCTCCAGTGTGAATGAGCTGGTGTTCTTTTAAATGATCTGCCCGTGAAAATGTCTTCCCACACAGGTCACAGCTGTATGGCTTCTCTCCAGTGTGGATGCGCTGGTGTTTATTCAAAGTACTTGCATCTGAAAATGTCTTCCCACACAGGTCACAGCTGTAAGGCTTCTCTCCAGTGTGGATGCGCTGGTGTTGTTTTAAATGACCTGCATGTGAAAATGTCTTCCCACACAGGTCACAGCTGTATGGCTTCTCTCCAGTGTGGATGAGCTGGTGTAGTTTTAAACTACATGCCCGTGAAAATGTCTTCCCACACAGGTCACAGCTGTATGGCTTCTCTCCAGTGTGAATGAGCTGGTGTTGTTTTAAATGACCTGCATGTGAAAATGTCTTCCCACACAGGTCACAGCTGTATGGCTTCTCTCCAGTGTGGATGCGCTGGTGTTTTTTTAAATTACCTGCCTGTGAAAATGTCTTCCCACACAGGTCACAGCTGTATGGCTTCTCTCCAGTGTGGATGCGTTGGTGTTGTTTTAAACTACCTGCATGTGAAAATGTCTTCCCACACAGGTCACAGCTGTATGGCTTCTCTCCAGTGTGGATGCGCTGGTGTATTTTGAGACTCTGCACAGTGGTAAACTTGTTCCTACACTGGTTGCACTGGGGCATTATAGAAGGAGTTGCTGTAGTCAGCTTCTTTATTTAATGAGAGTTTGCTTCTGACCAAGGATCCCTTGTTTCTCTGTAAGAGACAGAAATGTAAAAGTGAGAAAAAGATCACCTTAACACAAGTTCTCAACATCTCGTCAAACAATGTGTTCCACCAACATGG
This sequence comes from Perccottus glenii, assembly GCA_024416835.2. Taxonomy (NCBI): domain Eukaryota; kingdom Metazoa; phylum Chordata; class Actinopteri; order Gobiiformes; family Odontobutidae; genus Perccottus; species Perccottus glenii. The sequence goes on from JALDQB020000103.1 coordinate 156,285, forward strand.
GTTCAATTAAACAAACAAAAAAAAAGGCTCTTGGGATAAGAGAAGAAACAGCTTCACCTTTAAAAAAAACCTCATCCAGATTCCTTTGCTTTAACCTTGCAGAACCTTCAGACATGATAAAAAAAATGTATTTAGCAACATGTCGAGTATAATGTACATAATAGTTACTAAAATGTAATAGGAATATTATACCCCCACCTTCCTCCGTCTGCGTGCCCTGTCTTGGATGAAAAATAAAATAAAATTGTTATTTGGGTTAGTTATTTACATGTCGGGCTACTAAAGACTACCTGTCCGAAAGGTACAAGGCAATTTAATTTCTACAAGCCCTGGATTTACTGGTTTGTTATGGTGAAGACGGAGATGAGTCCCAAGGTACGGTTCTTAATTTACTGGTCTTTGTTCCCAATCTCTTATGGTCTACGACCAAAAGGGACATCTTAAATACTAAAGACAAAAACAATAAGCACTACTTTAGAGACAGTCACCAGGACAAGCCCAGAGAACAGCAGCTGCTCCTCTACATTAAGAGGAGCTGAGAGAGGCTCGGTTCTGAAAGCCTTTGAGACTTTCTGCAAGCATGTCCCACGAGAGAAGGCCTTGCAAAAGACTCTGAAAAGACTAGACGGGCTGTGCTTACTCATCTGTACTAAGAACACTTTGGTTTTCTCCCAAAAGTGAAACAAAATTAAACAGAGTGAATATTCCAATGTAGACACTGAGATGGATGAGCCCTACGTCTCTAATCTAACACAGTTTAAATAATGTTAAGAGATAAGAAAAGAATAGCAAAAAACCGGCCTCTGGAGGGAAAAGAATGTACTCTGGGAGACAAGACGTACAAGCAGCTGCACCTTAAAGGTGGGGGGGGAGTGCTAAGGGCCCATGAAGTTATTAGTTCAAAAAAATTTTTAAATAAAAATGATTTTGTGTTTGTTGCAAAAAAACTACAAGAAAAAAAGCGGGACAAGAATTAAAACTAAAGTTATAAATAATGTCTTTGTCTCTTCTGGTGAATATAGAGTAGTGTTTAAACCAAGTAGTAGTGTTTGAACCAAGTAGAGGACATTTTGTGTAAATACTCTGCCATTGAAAGATTTATATTATAAAACTGCATGACTAAACTTTAGGAACCCATTGTATTTGAATATTGTCTTTTTGAAAGTGACCTGACCTGTGATTAAAAATGCATCAAAAAGTAGGTGGCATTAAACAGAGACCACAATAGAATCATGTTTTACACTGCTTTATTTCTGGTTAATTTGCAAACTAACTCCAGCATACTAACTATGCATTCAATTGGGTTTTACAAAAATCAAGGTGCTCGATTTATTAGTCTGGCTATGTGGCTAGGCTAAATGTAACATACCAAACGCAGTTTGTATCAATGAGCAGATAATTAACGATTTACGGCTTTGATCAAATGTTCACAAACATGTCTTGCAGCTTGCACACTTTTTCTATTTTATTTATGTGTGTGCATTTTGAATAACATAAATAGCCTACTTTTCTCTAACCTGTTGTGGTGTAATTTTTATATGTTATGTGTTTTAAACTATGTAGTAGTGTTGTCAAAAATATCGATATTTCGATAAATATCGATACTGAAATATCTCAAACGATACGATACTCATTTCCCGAAGTTTCGATACCGAGTATCGATACCGAGTATTGATATTGATTTTTTTTTTTTACCTGCACTATTGGTTTCTGAAAGTATGACAATCTGAGAGGCCTTTGAACAAGTGCACTACATCAGGGGTCTTCAAAAGGCAGACAGAAAATAATTTGGCTTGAATTGATGATTTTGTATTTAAAATGTTCTCACACATGAAGGAGTACTAGGCATAATATGCAGGATTCCAGGCTGAGCTTTAGCTTTAGCTTCTTTTGATTTTGTAGTATTTTCCTTTTGTTGTGAGCTGTGTTTTGCGAAAGCTAAACACTCAAACATCCTCCTCATGTAACCAAAGAATAAAATACAGAAAACAGTGGATTATCAACATTCATCTCCATATTGTTAAAAGGCTGTAGGTGTGGAATAAATGAGACTCTACTTTAAAGAATTATATTCAAACACATATCCTTTTATTAAAAATTTCCGGACCCCTCACGGTGAGGAAAGTTAAATAAGGTCTAAGCGGACCTTGGCTGATTTTATATTTATATTTAAATAAAAAAATGTACAGTTGTTTTCACTTTGGTATCGAAAATGGTATCGAATATCGATATTTTTGAAGGTATCGTATCGAAGTTAGAAATTCCAGTATCGTGACAACACTACTATGTAGACCCAGTTAGTTATTCATTTAAACATATTAATATAAAAAGACAAAACCTAATGTCAGACACACACACAGGAAGGACCAGATAAAGGAGTTAATAAAATTATAAGAACAAGGAAAAGGTTAGAGCCTAAACACTAATAATAAATTAGAGGAAAAATAGCCGACGGCAAATTAGAATTAAATTAGTTAGAGCTGTGCTTTAAATCTAACCATAAAGGTACAATAAAATTACTACAAATTTATCTGGCTAAAGAAATAATTAGCGAAGAAGTAAGGTTAAGTAAAAGTAAGTAATTAGAGGTTTGCGCTAAGTCAGGAATAGATAAAAAGCACAAGTTGAATTAGCCGTAAATATAACTCAATTTAAAAACGCTGTGCGGAGAATTATAAATACAAAGGGACGGTGGTCTCAAGAAAGTCTGAATTAATCTCAAAGTAGGTCTAGTTGTGGTGTGTTCTAGAAGCATTACAATTATTCTATTAGAGAGACATTTAGAGTTTCTGGCGACATTACAAATCCATGGCTTGATATCGCTGCTGTTAGAAAAACTCTGTGAAGACGGAAGACTGATGAGCAGTTAAATGCCGAGAAAAAAGTAGGAAAAACTAGTATTGAATCCCGCAAAACATCAAGATGAGAATAACTGTTAAAAAAAGAAAGTTGTATTAATATGAACAATTAAAAGAAGCCAAAGGGAATTCTCCTTCCTTCAGCGGAGTCAAGATGGGACTAAAATTCACTAAACATACTAAAACTGGAGATGGAGACTCCATTAGAAAGATGGAGACTCCATTAGAGGTGATTATTAGACAGAAACAGATCAGGAATCATATGAAGAAATGGCATAAAAGAACGTATGGGGCTTTACAGTGGCCTATTACGGGCAGCTTTAACCCAATGTGCTGCAATGAAATAGAGGATAATATAAAACTTTACAAGGCTATGGATCAAAGTTTTAAACAAGAGAAAAAACGTATAAAAGAACGTGAAATATTGGGGTGGTTTAGAGACGAGTCAAAACGGAGACTAAGTGAACTAATTGAAACAAAACCAGTGCAGTCAGCTGTTGTGGGTCCAGAAATAATTGTTAAGACTTGTACCAAACCTTCAGCCCTTATTGCCTTTTCAATATAAAGACATTCCTGAACAGTTTCCAATAAAAGCGCTGTCTGAAGAAATAAATGGAGAAATAACGGGACAATTCAAACTAGTTTTGACTGAACCAGAGAGTGGAGCGATAGTTGGAGGAGATGGGAGTGGCTCCAACTCTGGGAATAGCACCCCGGATCAAGAGAAAGATAAGACAGAGATTTGTGATGAGACCCGCTCCTGTCCAAAAGTGACTGACTTTAGAAACAATAAAATAAAAGAATTCAAAGAACTGGATAAAACAATAATAAATCAGTTCCAACCAGACAGAAAAGATAAAAACAAAAATGCCAGAGAAACTGTTAAAACACGGAAGAGTTTTTCTGGAGCTGAAGCACAATTAAAGCGTATCATCAACATTCAGCCTCTGATCCCAAACAGACCTCATACAGCCCAAGTCTAAAGGCTTATGAAAAAATATTCAAGAAATGTGGGAGAAGATGGTTGAAGAAGAGAAGGCCTCCCGACTTACAGACTCAACAAAACTCAGTTGGAAAAAAAATCAAAGATCAACTGGACATTATGTGTGGATCATGGGAAAGCTACAGAAGCTAAAGGAAAGAGAATAAACTAATAAGACTGTGTTGAAAAAGCCAGCACTGCTGCAAATTAACAAACTGAATAAAAGAAACAAGGAGAAGAAAGAAAAACAGGGGTTTGTTACTGAAGAGAAACAGAAGCTGTCGCAGCGACAAGAGTTTACCTGTGGTACCCCGGAATATGAATAACATGTGTTTATGTTCCAGTCTTCTTCAGCAGAGCCCATGTCACTGTAACAAGCTCATTCTAACAGATCACAGCGGATCTCATACAGAGGAACGCACAGAGAGGTGTCTGAGGCAGTTTTCACAGTGAGACAGGCCTGAAGCAGCATCTGGTGAGTCCACCCAACCCCCATTAAACCTTCATCAGATACCAGAGGAGCTGGATGTGTGAGCAGTGGAGCTGCATCCAGAGAGAGGGCCTTGTTAACATAACAGCAGGGCAGAAGAGAAATGATTATTCAATCTGTAATGGACTGGCTGAGATGACCACAGGATTTGGAACCAATACAGAAATGGACTAAAATGGAACGCATTAGTGTTGTCAAAAATATCTATATTTCGATAAATATCGATACTGAAATATCTCAAACGATACGATACTCATTTCCCGAAATTTCGATACCAAGTATCGATCCCGAGTATCGAATTTTTTTTTTTTTTTACTTGCACTATTGGTTTCTGAAAGTATGATGATCTGAGAGGCCTTTGAAAAAGTGCACTACATCAGGGGTCTTCAAAAGGCGGACCACGATCTGGACTGCAAGACAGTATTCATAATTAAAAGCGCATTGTGTAAAACATATTTTTGAACCAGCACTTCTAGGACAGCTATGTCAACACGTGCAGGTCCTCAGGTTACTATGGTTACGGACAGAGCAGCGGGAAATTTCAACATCTTTAGCGTAGCCTGATAATTAGTTAGAAACAACTAAAATTTTAAAGCCTTGGCAAAACATAATAAAGATTCACTGACGTTATGGACGGAGAGGGAACGTTTATTTTAATCAGAAAATAATTTGGCTTGAATTGATGATTTTGTATTTAAAATGTTATCACACATGAAGGAGTATTAGGCATTATATGCAGGATTCCAGGCTGTTGTCAATAAACCACCAGGTCCTGAGCTTTAGCTTTAGCCTCTTTTGATTTTGTAGTATTTTCCTTTTGTCTGTGAGCTGTGTTTTGCGAAAGCTAAAACACTCAAACATCCTCCTCATGTAACCAAAGAATAAAATACAGAAAACAGTGGATTATCAACATTCATCTCCATATTGTTTAAGAGGCTGTAGGTGTGGAATAAATGAGACTTTACTTTAAAGAATTATATTCAAACACATATCCTTTTATTAAAAAATTTCCGGACCCCTCACGGTGAGGAAAGTTAACTAAGGTCTAAGCGGACCTTGGCTGATTTTATATTTATCTTATATTTATCTCAAAAAATGTAAAAAATAATAATATTGTGAAAGTTGTTTTCCCTTTGGTATCGAAAATGGTATTGAATATCGATATTTTTGAAGGTATCGTATTGAAGTTAGAAATTCCAGTATTGTGACAACACTAGAAAGAATACAAAGACTATTTAAAACTTCACAAGTGCTGAAGACACAGTTACACTGTTCAGTGATTTACAAACAAGACAAAATGGACTCTGAGAAATTGTAAAGAAGCAACAGAATGGCAAAAAGCTTTCTATTACAAGACAAAATAAATATATTGGGAAGGCAAGAAGCTGTGGTGGTACCTCTTATTACTAGAGCTGGGCGATTTTTTCTATTCACGATTCGATCCCCCCCCCCCCCCCCATTTAAAACAAAATAACTGTGAACTGTAAATATATTTTAAATGTATATATTTATTGTATTTAATTAAAGTGCATCAACATAAACGAAATGGCAAAGGCAAACCTTTGTTTCTCTTACTGAAAAGTCACTGTGCAAGTGTGCAACAAAGATTGTCAAACAGCTATATTTATACAAATATAGTATAAATAATTTGGATAATAAAACAACAACAAATCTTGAGGTAACTCTTAGTTGAAAGATTGTCAAACAGCTATATTTATACAAATACAGTATAAGTAATAAAACAACAAAATCCTGAGGTAACTCTTAGTTGAAAGATTGTCAAAAAGCTATATTTATACAAATACAGTATAAATAATTTGGATAATAAAACAACAAAAAATCCTGAGGTAACTCTTAGTTGAATTGAACATGTAAACAGTAACACCATTCACCATAAAAAATGTAATTGCATGTTAGTGGCGTTAGCGCTAGCACCGTGCTAACGCCACTAACATGGTTTTCTGCTCGGAGAAGGCAACACTTCTCCCACTCAGCCGCATGTTTACGCTTTAAATGCTGAAACAGATTTGTCGTGCTGCTACCAGCAACAACAACAGCCTTAAGACATAGTTTGCATCGAGGTGTTGTCTGTTCCTCATCAGATGCCGTAAATCCATACCAATTCCACACGACTGAAGTGGAAGAGCCTTTTTTTGGAAGGAGCTGCTCTCTTTCGCCAGCTGTTTCTGCCATGTTGTTTGACTGTTTGTGTATGTATGCGCTGATCTCGGGGGAGGGGCAGAGGCCCGCGCCGCAGAGAGTGTGCTACAGAAACCCTGAAGGAACATTATTTTGGCGAATGCAAAATGTATGTATTATACGCTATACTGAAGAGGGGGAGAAAAAAATCTAAAAAAATAGATTTTTTGAAAATATGAATCGATTTGACCTACCAACTCGATTTTTAAATCAAATCGATTTTTTTCTTAGCCCTACTTATTACCCAGTTTGAGACTTGGTTTCTGAACAAGAACTCAACTCCTTCTGTTGCATTAGTGACAGAGGGACTGGAGTCTTGTGCACTTAAACCTAAGTTAACAGCTGTACTGTACGTAAACAAAGAAAAATTAATACCTAAATTCAACAGTTATATGTCTTAGAAGATCAATCAATATATATATATATATATATATATGGGATGCACCGAATGTGCGGCCACCGAAATTATTCGGCCGAAAATAGCCAAAAAAAGCACTTTCGGCGTTCGGCCGAATAAGTAAAAAGGCCGAATAAATTTTGCCGAATAATGACGTGAGAGGCGCTCGCTTTATGCAGCAAAAATGTCAGCCGTGTGGAAGCACTTTAAGGTGTCGGAGAAAGAGGCAAAAACGTCCGTTTGCAGACATTGTTCTGCTGAATTGTTCTGCTGAATTGTCCAGACATCTGCAAAAACGAAAGTGAAACAGACCACGGAGTTAAAACAACTGAACGTGCGGTCTTAGAATCTGTCAGCACATGATTTAGTCAGGCGGACTCAGAACCCCTGTACAGCATCGCGAATGTGCTTGATCATCCACGATATAAAGATCATTACTTGGATGTGGGAGAAAGATGCGCACCACGAGAAATAATCCAGGCGAGTTGGATTTGGGAAAGCCGCTAGGTAATGGAGGCGGTCAGGTGCACAGCGCAGGAGATGAAAACAGCGCAGAGAGTAAAGCGGGCTCGTACTACAGATTAGCGCGCACAGTCTCGCTGTCTGATTTTATTTATATTTTGGATTATGGTAACACTTTATAAGTAGTTTCTATTTTTAACATTAACTAACAATGAAAACCCCTTATTAACAGCATTTATTAATCTTAATGTTAACATTTACTAATACAGTATTAAAATTAAGTATCACATTTGTAATTTTTGAATTTAAAAGTATCAAAAGTGGTAGGCCTATTTGTTAAAATTGTGAATGCACTCATACTAACATGAACTAAATATTTTTTATTATCTTAAATTAAGGAAGATTAATAAATACCATGACAAATGTATTGCTCATTTTTAGTTAAATATTTTGAAATTGTATTTTTGTTATTTGATTTTTTTTTATCTGAAAAGCAACACAAAATAGTAAAAAGCAAATTTTTACTATTTAATTATTGTAATGGTGAAAAAATTGTCAAAATAAATGGAAAAATGTGAAACACCGCATTCGGTATATATATATATATATATATATATATATATATATATATATATATATATATATATATATATATATATATATCACTAAGAGCATGTGATGTAGTCTAGGCTGAAAGAGTAACTGTAGATATTAAATGTCCTATGACAATGAAATGTCTGTGGTTTCTGATCTGGGTTTTGATTCTGTCTAATATTCTGCCTGAATTGAAATTGGCTAACCGTATTGGATTTAAGTTCTGTATTATTCTGACTCACGCAACTTTTCGGTTTTACATATCACGACTGAGATGGAAGGAAAAGAAGTTTGTCTTAAAGTCGACTCTTGAAAGACCTAAAGTTAGGTCTGTAGGTGGCTGAGATTAAAGCATCGACTGAGTGAGAAATGTTAAAGGTTTAAAAATAAACATCTTACAGTGTAGTCTGGAGTATGTTAGGCTTTAGTTTTAATGAGAGAAGCTAACAAGACATAAATCAATGTTGACAAGTTAAGCCTTGTCCAGAGAAAAAGGCCTGAACTAAAATTAGAATAAACACAGAGGTCATAAAAGGTCACTTAGAAAGAGTCTGAGATAAGAGTTATAAAGAACACTGAGTCATCAAGGAGTTGAAGATTCTCTAGAGAAGCCATAAAACAGATTTATGGAACAAATAAGGTTTGAGACAACATCTAACAGAAATACAAAGTTAAATTCCAACAGATTAAAAAGGTGCTGAGGAGAATTCTACAGAAACAACACCTTCCTGCTGCAGATCAAGATAATGGAGTCTTCATCAAAAGTGTTCAAACATCAGGTTCGCTGGGAGAACAGCGAATGTCTCATGAGAAGGTCTGGTGTCATCTTTAACACTGTCGACCTGTACACATCAAATCAGGTAAAAAAGATTAATTATTAAAATTTTAAAGGAAGCAAATACAATGCCAAGTAATTAATGGGTGTTAGGAAAATGAGTAAGAACTGTGAGAGGAATAGAGTCCAGCTGAGACAGAATAATTAAACAGATTAATAATATGTCAATGATTCTCAAGAAAAAGAATCAAAGAGGGGATGTATGTAAAGTTAGATTTTATTAAGCTTAAAGGTTTAGTGGACTTTAAAATATTAACAGAAGAGAGGGATAATTATTTAGATTATGATTTAGTTGTGATGATACCTTCACAAATTTACATTAAATTTTGGGATAGTCTTCTGTATAGGGTTATTTTACTGAATAAAACTCTACAGTAGTAATACAACAACATTTTATTACAAAACTCATCTGATATAGATCACAGTGGTGAGTAAAGAGAATCTCCATGGTAACGCTCAGAGGGAGGAGTTATTGAAACTCAGATAAACTGAATGAATTAGTTTGTATCATTGTTAACAACAGACGGCTTATAGAATAAATGTAAACAGGGCATTTAACAGGGCAAAGACTCTAGCTTTGTGACAGACAGAGTCTGTGAGAGAGCAGCTATTTAACATGTGTCTGTGAGAGCAGCTCAGAGACATGCTGCTGTCCTCATTAGAGAACTGTAGTTAGTTTACTTTGGATTGGATCTTTGGATTGTTTGAGGGACAAACTGCTTATGACTTTAGAAATAAATTTTGACAATAATTGGACTAATAATTAATCAGTGTAGGAGATATGGAAGAGTTTATTGGTTTTGAACAAAGTAGATGTAGTTTAAGGTTTAATCATACATGCAGCTGTAGCGGAGGATTTAACGTTAGGAAACAATTTAAAAGTAACTTACATATGATTAAATAGTTTGAATTTAATTATTGGAGCAAATAAGATTATAATGCATGAACAAAGAGGTCATCTACTTAAAAAAATTGAATTTAATCAAATAGATGTAA
>JALDQB020000104.1:0-164844 GCA_024416835.2 Perccottus glenii
TTCACAATTTAATAGCTTTTATAAAAATAAAAAAAAGCCTTTAATCAAACACATTTTTTCTGAGTCTTAACACAATTTATTGCAATAAAACTTAGACTTAAATATGGGCTGATATTTGTGCCTCTAGAAACTGGAGCTGAGTATGTTTTATGTGAATTTGAAGAAGTCTCAGACTGAATCTGAATTGTTCAAGAATGAATGCTTTTTAAAAACTTAATTTAAAAAGTATATTTTTTTATTGTTTATTCATGTACAGAGTTCAAAGGTTACATATTGTCATATACAAGTGTTTTCAACTGCACAAACATGTTTTCTTATCCCCACACACACACACACACACACACACACACAGATGATGAAGGCCAAACCATAGACAGTAACTAAATTATTTTTATTTATTTTTATTGATATAATTTACAACTTGTTGATGGCTTTCTTTCTGTCAGTGACATCTGCAGAAATATTAATTTAAATAATATTTACATATGTAAACAATATATAAGCATAAAAAGAAAAAGGAAAGTACATATAGCTATGGACTTAATCAAATGAATAAACAGGATTGGAAATTAAAATAGAAACACTATTGTAATTAGAGAACATGAATCTTTAATTTTCTTTAAGAGATTAAGTGAAAAGTGGATGTTCTCAGGTTTAGCTCCGATGCACAGTTCTTTCCTGCTCTGTGAAAGCTCTGTGCAGTTTCTGTGGATTCAGCAGAGGTTTGTCTCCAGAGACACTTTTATAGATTTTACAGAGAATCAGACGAGCCTCTGATTGGCCTCTGTTCACTACAGCATCTACTCACTTCAGAGTCTCCAATCGACACTGAGGACTCTGTTGGAGTTCAAGCAGCTCCTGAACATCTGACTCCATCAGGCGGTTATTCCACAGATGCAGGACTCTCAGATGTGAGGGGTTGGACTTCAGAGCTGAGGCCAGAGAAGAACAGCTGGACTTTGACAAACTGCAGCCCCACAATCTGAATAAAGAATAAATGTTGGAGGTTAATCCAATAATAATCAAGGCACTCAGTTATAATCACTCATTACTATCTTAAAATCTTATAATAAAACAGTTATATTTAAGCAGATAACACAAAGATATTCAAAAAGTAGATTTATAAAGCTATACATGATCTTTTAGATCATACAGTGATAAAGACAGAAGCCTACAGCAAACGTGCAGCGTTTAGAAAGAACTGTCATTTATCTTTACACATGAACTGGTTTATAAAACACACAGTGGACTCTGGACACAGATGAAGCTTCAGACGACTCTCAGATCCACTTTTAATGTCTGTTTCTTTTAGTGTCACCTGGACGACTGTTAGTGTTTAAATTAAGAAGCACACAAGTATTTAGTCACATGTAGAGTCTCAAAGTCTGCTGACTTTCTGCAGAAACATGTCTTTCTCTGTTTTAATGGCTGAACATTAATGACTGTATTGTTTTTGTCCCTGTCTCTGTGTGGCCTGTGAGGAAGAGCAGGACGTCCTGTGAACCACTGTGGAGCAGTTACATGAAGATTAGACCTGTGTCAAACCTGTGACTGTGACAAAGAAGAACCTGGAGCAGCTTCACCTGCAGCTCCTGAAAATAAAGCTCATGTCTGCCACACCTCAGGATCTGTGTTTTATACTTCATCTTCAGAACCAGACACTTAATAGAACCAGCCACACTATATCAGCTTCTACAAGTCCTAATATTTACTGTTCATAATGGCTCTGCACTATTTAGAAACTACACATTGTCTACATCATTTAACATGAATCTGATTTTATAATGAACTGTTGAAGGTAGTATCAACCAGGTCTTGAACACATTCAATTAGTTTTATTAATCTTTATCCATTTCTTATGTTTGTACCATTTATTAACACAACCTAACTTATGCCTTTAACTTCTGCAGAGTGTTTTAAAATGGTCTTAAATAAGAACAAGAGGATGTCATGAGTGAAAAATAAGTGACCGAGGACATGCATTGTTCATTTTTAATTGAGTGCAAACAGTGACATGTGAAAAGTATGGTGTAAAAATATGTTTTGTAATTGTTATAAGAATTTTATTCTTATAATTGTGTATATTGTTTATAGTTAGTTGGTGCTCATAGTTCTCTACAGGTCATGTCAAATCATGTTGTGTCCTCCATGTTATTCCAAGCATGGTGTAGACATAACTAAGGACATGGCTTGCCGGAGGACTTCTGCACCTGGAGCCTGGAGCTGGGGCCTTGAGGGGAGGGTGTATGCAAGATACACCTCCCACTGACAGCCCTCACTCCGTGATATAAATGTAATGTTTTGCTTACCTTTGTAAGCAAAAAGCACTGTGTACCTTTGTATATATCTGTGTACTTTGCTTCTCCTTGCAAGGAATAAAACCTGGCCTTTCGCTTTTTATAATATAATCTGTCTCCGTGTCTCTCTGGATAATATAAGGATAAGAATTCTTTTGGACATATAGAATTCTTATAACATTTGGTGCCGTGACCGATCTCAATATTCGTGTTTCTCATACAAAAGTGAACTGAAATGCAAAAACAAAGCATTTCTTGTAAGTCCCAAGCTGTGCTATTTAGCAGTAAAGGGCCAGATATCCCCTCTGTGTGTGTGTGAGCACGATGACGAGATCTGGACTGGGAAAAAAAAAATTGAGAAGAGCAGAGAGAGACAGAACAGAACAGACAGACTATTGGACTAAAAATTCAGGTAAACAGCTGTTTAATTTATTTTTGGTGTGTGTGTGTGAGTTTGTAATTACCAAAGCTTCCGAAGTAGCTAGTTTTGGAAATCTGACGATGTTGAGCGGGCTGCATGTAGTTTACATCATTAGTTGATGTTTTTCCATGAAGTTGGCCAGCATGCGAGATTCTTAAACGCTGAAAGATCGAGAACCTAAATGTCATCTAGGGTGAGGTCCGCTTTATCGAGAACCCAAATGTAAAATCTAAGGGTGAGGTTTAAAGCTGAAAAAGTATGTGTTTTGATCAAGAACCTACATGTAAAATCTTAAAGGGTGAGGTTTTAAAGCGGGATATTCTGATGTTAATCTGTGTTAAAGCTTGTTGTCTTGCTAGATTGTAGTTTGATAGATACCTTATGCTTTGTAAGTCTTCAGGTGTTTCTTGAAACGGACCCATGCGTTTAGTTCATTTGGCCGTGACAAGGGGCGGGACTCTATGGCACTAGATAGTTCACCTGATTACAAGAAGGAGTATGGGGTCTAAATAGCTTGTCTAGAGCACAAGAATTTATCTTAGATTAATAATCACGTATCGTAATCACGCCACAATCGAACTGCCTTGCATAGCTAGTATTGTTGGTTTATGGTGCGACACTCACACGGGAAGTGTGGGATATGCACAGGAAAAGCTCGAGCTGACTCTTTAATCGAGACCCGAAACCTATGGTTAATGGTGAGATGAGAGTCCTGTCGCGTTGGGACGTGGCGTATAGAAAGGGTGTTCACTGCATGTGAAGCGGTGATTTTTAAAAGCCCACGAGAGCTTTTTGCGGAAAAATGTTCACTGCTGGTGACGTGAGTGGAAAAGGAAAAAGCCCACTGAGGGCTTATACTGAGAATTGTTGACCTAAAGGTTAAAGATAAAGGTGTGTTTGAGAGAATAAATGTGTTATGAATGGGCCATTGTTGGATGAAGAATGAGTCTAATGATGTGAATCAGAACAACGGTAATGTTTTTGTTTAGAGAAAGTTTGAACAACATGAGAGAAAGGTAGCTTCCATAAGCTATTTTCTAATTTGAGAAAAACAGAAGTTTTGAAGAGATTTTGAAAGAAGTACACGCATGTACTTCAAAACACTAATCATTTGTATTTTGTTTAAATGTTTCTGGAGCATCTAGGTATCGGCCTCCCTCCCTCCGGAAAACAGTGTCCTCTCCAAAAACCTTCCTCTGCACCCCACCTCCCACATGCTCCTTTGCGGCTGAGAAAAAAGGAAAAAAAGCTGCAGACCAGCAGCAGCAACACGGAAGCGGTAAGATAAACGAATTCAGACAATCGTTTATTTGTTTTAAATTTTGATCTATTGAGATTGACCAAAAAGGTATTTGTAAAGTGTGTTTGCAAATTGGATGAAACTTGAAATTAATATGAATGTAATGTATTTCTCTGAGGAAAAATGCACAATTGCCATTGGAGACGAGAGCGAGGTGGAGGTGGGCGTGACAGACGAGAGGGCACTGAGGGGAGGAGGAGGAGGAGGTCGAAACTGGGTCCAGACGAGAGACGAGGGAATGACCTCAGAACTGACCGCTTCAACTAACAGGTCAGGTACATAAACACGTAAAGACACATAAAGACACATGTAACTGCACACACACACATGTAAATACAGACACATAAAGACACAGACACAAACACGGACACATGAGACACACATCTACAGAGAAGGATGTGATTTTGGTTTATGAGAGAAAATAATGAGTATTCTGTTAAAGAACAGAGTTGGTTTTGAATTTAATGTGACATAGAAATGTGAACATTAAAGGTTTAAAGAAGTTAAAGGTCCAACACTTGGATCTAAAATAGAATTAGTGATTGATGTTTTGCTAAACAATGTTGTGTATCTATTAGTACGAGAACTAATAGAGGTCCTTAATATCAGTGTGGTTCAAACACACGGTATAACGCCAATAAAAGAATGAAAATGAATACTTTGTAATGGGAAGAATTACAAGATAACATTATTGTTGCAATTGGGAGAATTTAAATATATGTTTTAAAGTTGAATTGCGTAAGAGTAAGTTTATAAAGATAATATAACTTTATAGTTATGGGCCATAAGCTCATATTTAAATGAAAACACGGTTAACAGAACCTAAGTAAAGGAAATAAACATTTATGTATTTCTCTGGTTTGGTTCTAACTGAGTGTGAAAATGGAGAAAGTGGATTCAAAACAACCACTGTTTGGATTCACAGGAATGTTTCAAAACAAGATAACATTCTATGCAAGTCAATGTAACAGGGGCTTCACAGCACCCTCCTTTTTTGCTCCCAAGAGCGAGAAATGTTTTGTTTTGGGTTTTTTTGTTTTTTTTTAGCTCCACAGACATGGTGGGAGCCTTTGCATTAAACAAACTTTTAATGTTGAGAAGAATACTGAGTTATAAATGTCAGTGACAGAGACAGTCTGCACTGAACTAATGTGTTAAATAAAGTTTATGATACTTAATTATGAAAACTGTTGACCTTCTGACAGGTCTGTTGATATGAATAAAGTCCACATTTGAGTTTTATTGAATCTATGAAACATGATTTGGTAAACTAAACGATTGAATGAATGAGATTGAATATGGGTTTGAGAAGAAAAACTTAAAGTTTAAGTAATTGGAAATTGAAGTGAAGATAGTTCAAAATAAATAATAATCATTATTTATTTTGGTACTTTATAATTAAGGTATAGTGTGATCTATACAATAAAGATTTAAACTGTAATGTAAATTGGTAATCTGGTTTTGGTGATTAAAAACATATCTATGTTAAAACAGTTCAACCTGTTAAAATGATCTTAAAGGTTTTATTTGAAAAATTAAAGTTAATGAAAAATAAGTGAATAAAAGATAATTGTTAAACTAACAAGGTGAATTGTTAAAGTTTAAGAGCATATGCCAATGGCTCGATGGGTTTAATCACTGTTCGAAGTGATTTAAGATTTTTTTTTTTTTTTTGGAGTACTGGGACTAACACAAGGTCCTTTTGAACAGACGTTAGACGTTGTTTTGGTTTGGGTTTTGATAAACTTTGGGTCGTTGTAACCTAAAGAAAAAGAAAAAAAAGGTTGAGATGTTACATTTTATTAAATGAACAGTAATGATAATTACTGATTACAATTTTGGTGAATTTGAATAAAGAAAGAGAGACACGTTATTTTAATTTTACACTTGATGTTTAAAGTTTCTGTTTAACATTGAGTGAGGTGAATTCTTTATGTGGCATCTGAATGATAAATTAATGGAAACATGAAAATAGTAATTGAAATTGTTTTATGTTACATTTAAATTAATATGGGAAAAATACAAAAACAAACTGGTTTATTGTATTAAGCACCTGGTGGTAAAACTGAGTTTTACAGAGACAGTATAGAACAAATCTATACTGAACACAATCTTGAAGAAATTTTATTTAAAAATAAAGCAGAATTTGAGATGAATTTGATTGATTTTATGTTTGGTCTTTCCTTTTAAAAAAAACGACAGTCACAAAGGTGATGGTGTTTTGGAGGAAAGCAGAGTGAACAAGGCAGAGGCTTTGTGGAGTGTTACTGTTACTGGTTTAACCCCAGAGAGGGGGGTCTGAACCTAAGGGTGATTAAGAAATTTTGTTTTGAAGTAAGAGAAAAATGTGTTTTCTTTCTAAAGAAAGTAATTTGAGGTAAATTAAACAATATTTTGAGAATATTCTAATTTAAAAGACACGTGAAATAAATTGTGAATTGAAGGTGAATGTTTAAAGGTTTGTGAAAATAGATCATGAGAAACCAGTTCTGATCTATATAAATTATTTATGTTTGCATCAACTGAGTTAAAATTTATCAAATTGTGGATGATACCAATTACAGTTACAGGTAAAGACCTACAACTAATGGTAACTAAAATTAAAACTGAACTAAACAAAGTTAAGTTTTAAATAGAACATAAACAAAAGGGATGCTATTTGGAAAACATAAAGAAGATGACTAATTAGGAATGCTAATTAATGAAATAACAATTTAAGGTGGTAATTGGAAAATAACCATTATGTTTTGATTTTATTTTTATTTTTTATTTTATTTTGTTTCATTTTTTTTGGTATTTTGAGCCATGGTAGTCCCACGTCTCAAAAAGGGGGGAGATGAAGGTTTAAACAAAACTGTGTTAAAGTGCTGAAGGGATGCTTGGTTAACCTAATGGTTAGCATGGGGCTGAAACAACAGTGTTTAATACAGTTAAAAGTTTAAATCAAATAATAAAATAAAGAAAGTTGACAGGACTTTTCTGGAGAAGCACTGTTTAGTCTGATTAAACCTTTTTCAGATTAAAGTAGATTTCCAGCAGACCATATCTGTGGAAACAGGGTTTATCTGCTGTTTCAACTTTATGGTTTGATCATTTTAAGGGCTTTTATGGTTTCGTTTGACGAAAACCTAGGAGGCACTTTCTATGGGTCTGTAATGTCAGAGAACGTTCTGATTTGTTTGTTTGTTCTTTATTTGGATGGAAGCCAACTACAACAAGTATACCACAGAAAGGAGTTTTGACAATTAATATAGCCACCACCAGTAAGAGCTAATATTAACATAGTTCTTTGAACTTATATCATCTTGGTTTACACCTATGAAGGGAAGTACACCTGTGAGCAGGGCTAGTGACGGGGGTCACATGACATGACTTCCTGTGACATCACTCTGAACTTGACAAACGTAGAGATCAGGGACAGGTGCAGTGCAAAGCAGAAGTCTGGAGGTTTTGTGAAAGTAAGACCATTAGACCAGCGTTGCCTGCTGACCGAAAACATGCGCCTTAAAGGATCCTCGTTTTATTTGTGTTCACATACAATGTGACGGAGAACATCGTGAGTGGAAACTCACACTTTAGGAGCCAAACAGCAGCTCCCTCAGGTTCATTTGAGAGCCCCATTTACATCGACGACAGAGGTGTCCTTCGAAGGTGTCCTTAATGAATATAAGGCTAAAATTAAATTAGCATTAGGATTTGACTTTTGCTATTTGGGACAATTTATGAAAATGTGGATTAAATAAAGTATATTTATAAACAACAAAGGTTTATGAATTGTATGAGAGATGCTGTAACTGTTAATTAAACTGGAAATGAGAGAAAACTGGTCCAAGGACTGGACAGAACAAAATAGCACTGAGCATGCTTTTAGCTGAGGGGGATCTACAAAAGGATTTCCTCCAAAGTAACACAGGACTAGTTACAGCAGAACTAAAGTCTTTAAGAAAGGACTTCAAACTCTAACAGAGAAATTAGAATATTCTGGAATAGAGAAATTAATTTTGACCTGGTTTTACAACATATTTGGAAAATTGACTGGGATTTTAGAATCTGTATTGAGATACAGTACATGTACTTGTAGTTGTTGTTGCACTTCCATGTCTAATAATGTTTGTTTGTGTTGCTTTACATCCGGAGCTTGTTGGTGAGATTGATGAATGTGGCCATTGCTGGGTCAACATTCCTGGACATGCACCTGCCAAACGACTAAGGTCAAGGCTTTGACCTCAGATGAACACTTTGATATCTGAGGGACGTTATTGTTTGCATGAACACCAACGGGACAACAGCTCCAGGACGGATCATACTACAGACCTAAGGGCCGTATGGTTCATTGAATTTATTATGCTGAAGAGAATTGATTTTAATCATTATGAATGTGCATATGTCTCACTCCATGTGTTTTTCTTTTCGTTACAGGGACAGAAATGGACAGGCAGGGACAGGCCAGAGATCTTGAGTCCAATGGGTTGACCAGCTCAACCTCTGGCAAATTTTTCTACTTTATTTTGGAGTGACACCATGTTTTGATTTATGATTTATGGACTTTAAAGAATTTGACTTTGAAGAATCAGTGCATTACTCTGTGGGTTCCCATTTGATTTGAAACATATTCCATTATAATCATTTGTTGTGTTTGTTTTGACATGTGTTGTAAGTTAATCATTTGAAGTGATTACATACGTTTGATGCTTGATGTTTGTGTTTTGTCACCGCCTTTGGGGCAAGGGGTGGATAGAAGAGTTTTCCCAGCTTTAGGTCATTTTACCAATGGGTCAAAATGTTCTTCTGGCTAGGTCAACGCCCTGCTGGGTTTTCGCTTCTGTCATAGTTTAAAACTCAAAATCAAGCTAGTAGGTTGTTTATGCTAATTGTTATCAGCATAAAGAGGGGGGAATGTTATAAGAATTTTATTCTTATAATTGTGTATATTGTTTATAGTTAGTTGGTGCTCATAGTTCTCTACAGGTCATGTCAAATCATGTTGTGTCCTCCATGTTATTCCAAGCATGGTGTAGACATAACTAAGGACATGGCTTGCCGGAGGACTTCTGCACCTGGAGCCTGGAGCTGGGGCCTTGAGGGGAGGGTGTATGCAAGATACACCTCCCACTGACAGCCCCCACTCCGTGATATAAAATGTAATGTTTTGCTTACCTCTGTAAGCAAAACGCACTATGTACCTTTTGTATATATCTGTGTACTTTGCTTCTCCTTGCAAGGAATAAAACCTGGCCTTTCGCTTTTTATAATATAATCTGTCTCCGTGTCTCTCTGGATAATATAAGGATAAGAATTCTTTTGGACATATAGAATTCTTATAACAGTAATGTATAGTTCATTAGAAAAGCATTAGAGTAATGCACATGAATAAGTGCTGGTTATTGTCTGGTGTGTAAAAAGTCAGATGACAGAAGTGGCAGGAGTCTGGTCTTTAGCAGCACTGGTCAGGTTTGTGTGGATCACCTCCTACAGGAACAACACACAGACAAGTCAAATACAATGGCCCCAAGAATACTGACAGCTTTATTATATTGTAACAATGTCAGCAATATTTCAACCTTTATTTCAGACAAAGTTGGTCCAAAACAAAAATA
The DNA here is from genome assembly GCA_024416835.2 of Perccottus glenii. Classification (NCBI taxonomy): domain Eukaryota; kingdom Metazoa; phylum Chordata; class Actinopteri; order Gobiiformes; family Odontobutidae; genus Perccottus; species Perccottus glenii. The sequence goes on from JALDQB020000104.1 coordinate 9,616, forward strand.
AAAAACATTATAAAGTTAAAATAGTGAGTAGTCCATTATATGTAGTTAATACGAAGACTCTTGATGGAGTTTTCTGACTCCTCCAACCGCCTCATACATTTACATTTATTCATTTAGCAGACGCTTTTATCCAAAGCGACTTACATTACATTACCAGTGTTACAGTCACTGGAGGCAAGGTGGGTTAAGTGTCTTGCCCAAGGACACAACGACAGTATGAACTGTGGGGCGAGCGGGAATCGATCCTACTACCTTCCGATTGAAGGACGGCCGCTCTACCACTGAGCTACTGCCGCCCAGTTTAGAAACTGTCAAAGTCAATACTATTAATATCGATTTAAATCAGTCTTTCATTATAGGATCACTTTATTAAAATGTAACACTTTTTACCGTAAAACAGCAATAATAAGATTTAAATCTGACTAAAGCATCATAAACTTTTCTCTCAGTTTGGTCTAAACACAAAATAGTGATGTTCAGAACAAATAAAGTACAAACATATTTAAGTCAATATTATAGAAGTGTCACTCGTCTAATCACAGCAATGTCCTGGTTTTACATCAACTACTTGTATTTTAGAAAATGATAACCACATTGTACTGTCTTCATGAACAGTTCAAATGATGCACCACATCTTTATATGAGACTTCCTCAGATCTAACATGAATCTAGAAATATTACTTAAAATCTAAAATATATACTTTTCTGTCAAAAGGTTTTAATTATTTAGTAAAAGCCTTAAGGTCTGTCTTAAGATACACTCTTAATAAAGAGACAAATAAACAATTAGAATTTTACTCACCAAATAAAGTAGAGCCATGTTTCTTGTCCGGTCGGTCAATGAAGGACACATAATACTACAGCAAAATATCCCACTGGTTTTTGTGCAAAAGACACAGTGTAGTGTATGTGTTATAATATAATTTAATAAGAAATATTAATTTATTAATTTGGGTAAATTATTAATCAATATTTTATTATTAAATTTGTCTCGTTAAAAGGGGCACCACCAGATGATTCTGGAAAACTGATTATATTGATTAAGTCTCAATTAATCTGAAGGAAGAGAATTCTAACCTGTCTTCGAATATAATTCTGAAAATAATCAAAAGAAAACCAGATCAAAATCTTTAAAATTTTATGGGGTTTTATTAAAGATTCTACAGGGTTAACACATTTGATGAATGGGGAAGGACACAAAAGGGTAAATTATTGACATATAATGGAATAATAATTAACACAAAATGAAAAACAACAAAATTACTGAATCTAACTTTGTGGAGGAGAATGTTTTGACTAATTAGAACTCGGCTGGGAGTTTAATTACCGGATTATTACGACGGGTTTGTAGGAGATATGTGAATGGACATGGATATAAATTAAGTTCTGCATGGACCTTTACTCAAGACCGTGTACAGTTTTATAACGCCAAACTTCAGTGTCATGTGCTTAACTCACTCTAGTCGTCTTGCGAACCTCAGCATTCAGGCCAAAGATCCAAAGTGGTGCTCCAGAATTTTAGCGCTGCTCAGCGGGTTGTTGGTGACGACAAGATGGCGGCACATGTACACGGATCCCCAAAGGAGCCTGGAAGCTCCGAAGTAGAGTCTATAAGGCGTTCTGTCACGGTCTGGGAGTGTAAGGCAGGCTCCTACCCGTTGTTGGGACAAGAGTCTTTTAACACAAAAATTGATCACTTGAAAAGCGTCTCAGGAATCGTTTTCCTCTGGCTTAGAGCGTCTGTGGCCCACGTGGAGTTCTCAGTTTGTCTAGAGAACTACAAAAATGTCTTCTTACTCGTGCAGGTTACGTCACGAGAGTTTTACAAAAATCATTAATGCGTGGCTGTTAAAGAAAAATAAAAATCACGTTGCGTGGTTTCGCAACGGGTCTTAATTTTGAAAGTAAGTTCGGTTACAAAGGGAGGGTCCGAGGCGGACCAGGCTGAGAGTAAAAACACGCGCGCAGAGCGCGTTGAAGAGAAAATGAAGCAAGAGAACAAGAGAGCGAACTTCCCGCGTGCTCGGAAGTTTTGTTCTGCTAGAGAGGGGTGTGTCCCTGGGCGTTTCTGTTGGTTTGGGGAAACGCCTGGTTCGTAGTTCGACACTATTCCTCCACAAGATTAAATGAATAGTTAGCCTTTACACAATCATAAGCATACATTTAAATTTGGTACTGCAGATTGATATCGATAGAATGCATTTTGAACATGTTGTAACAAGTATAAAGTCATTCAATCATTTTATTAACTGTAAGCTTGTAAAACTGATGTAAGAAAGGATTCTTCGTCGTGACTCTAAATCCTGTGGGGGAAAAACATTAATTCATCATTTAAACATTTTCTTTTTATTAAACAAAGATGTTCATTTCTGAAATGTCCGAGTCCCTTGGTAAACTTTTCGTTTACACGGAAGTTAAAAGTCAGTTTTTATTGAGAAAGTATTTAGCAGAGTTCCTCCATACTGTCGCTAGGGGGCAGTGTTGTAACGTTCATACTGTCTCAAATCCTGGTTGGATCAAAGCATTCCGATGTTCAAACTGAACCAGTCCTACAGAGTTTCTCTGTAGGGCTAGATAAACAATTTTATCTCAAGGATTTACAACTGGAATGACAGGTGCCATCTGGGTCCGTTTAAAAGTCCTTTTGGCTGGCAAAAGAAAACATTTCCTGTGTTTGGAGAAGAGATTTTTACGGCATAAATTATCCGGGCTGGACATTGATGCTGCAGACCTCTGGTTGACCTGCATCTGGTGTCCTTGGTCACTACAACAGCTACAACCATAGATTGTAAATAAACTTGGATGTCATGGCCATTGCTCCACATTCACTGATATTGGCCTCATCACAGAATAATAATAGGGCGGCAGTAGCTCAGTGGTAGAGCGGCCGTCCTTCAATCGGAAGGTAGTAGGATCGATTCCCGCTCGCCCCACAGTTCATACTGTCGTTGTGTCCTTGGGCAAGACACTTAACCCACCTTGCCTCCAGTGACTGTAACACTGGTAATGTAATGTAATGTAAGTCGCTTTGGATAAAAGCGTCTGCTAAATGAATAAATGTAATAAAATGTTGGTTACATCCGTTACATACATTTTCTGCTGTTACTGCAGAGTACAACTATGGTTTTCAGATTCATTCATTAGGGGTCGCGGGTGACTGGAGCCTATCCCAGCAGCTTTGGGCCTGAGGCGGGGTACTCCCTGGACAGTGGTCAGTTAGTCTCAGGGCTAACATGTAAAGACAGACAGTGACAGACAACCATTCACTCTCGCATTCATTCACGAGGGACACTTGACCTTTGACCTGTACATGCAGGTGTTTGGGCGGTGGGAGGAAGCTGGAGTACCCGGAGAGAAACCACAGTAACACGTGGAGGACATACAGACTCCTCACAGAAAGACCTGGACGTATTAATCAAAAATTCTGTTATTGGGAGTTCCTGTTTCACAAAAAAAGAGAAATAAACTGTGGAGGAGAGTATTTAAATGAGACACAGCTCGATTTAAGAAGGTTTGAGACAGTTTTATACTTTCATTTCCTCGTGTGTTGTTCTACTGTTTTCATAAAATCCTCAAAGCTCTGATGTGTCTCAGGACGAGACACAGCTCAGTTTTTTAGGAAATAACCACAGTTTGTAAAAGTCCAAAGTCTGCCTCATCAAACACTTTCTTCATTTACGTTTGTCCAGGACACATTTTCTTTTACATTCAGATGTAAATGAAAATATGACTTTTTAAAGTGATCTGGTTCAAAGAGAAGCTCTGGACTTTTATGGATCAAAAAAAGAGAAAGTACAACACACTAGTTCTGAGCTCAGTGGATTGGAAAAAGACTGACACTGATTTACTGAAGACTTTTCATTTGTTCTTTGGCCAAGCATCCCTCTCATAAACTTGATACAGTGTGACTTTATGAGCTGTTTGTTCAAACCCAAGAGTCAGTGAAAAGAAGAGAAGGACCAGTGACTGACCTCAGAGTCTCCAGTCGACAGTTTGGACTCGCTAGTCCTTCACACAACTCCTTCATTCCTGAGTTTATTTGTTCGTTATAACTCAGGTCTAGTTCTCTCAGGTGAGAGGGACTGGACTTCAGAGCCGACGACAGAACTTCACAGTCAATCTTCGAGAGTCCACAATCAGAAAGTCTGTAAACACAGTAACATTAAGTCAAACATTAGAGATGTAAAGGTTCTCAGTCCCAGGTCACAGAACTACATTTATTCACTTTAAATTCAAAGTTTAAAACTATCTCCAGCTGCAACAGATACAAACATATGACTTTTTCATTATTGTCCCAACCTTTTCTTCTTTGTCAAAGCTCCTTACACTAAACTAAATATTAAAAACACTAAATATCTCACATCTGTTGAAAAATCAGACAAAAATCTTCATAAAGTCTTGTAAAAATATAATTGTGACTGAAGGCCCACATTTACAGAGCTCTCAGTCTAAAACACTTCAGAGTTCAGCAGAAGGTCCTTTTGTAACATGCTGTAAACATGAAGGGATCTTTAAATGTGTTTGGATGAATGCTCCATGAGCAGGAGCCAAAGTGAGGCTTATTACTGTCCTCTCTTTTCACTCATTTCAGATTTATGCTTCATTCATTTCAACAACATTGTGCATTTTACAAAGACACTGACAAAAACAAAAGAAAAAAGAACTAGTGACACAGACAGTCGCCCTCTGTGAGGTTGGGGTGTGTGTGTTTAAGCCCGTCCTGTGGCCGACTGTGACTGAGACACGAGACGAGAGCAGAGCTACAGAAATAAAACAAGTTTAAAAATATTTGTAGCCCAGTGGTAAACTTGGGCAATACAGTATAATGGAAACTGAGTGGGTTATGATTACTCCATCCTACTCTCTAAAACAAATCACATGACTATCAAAAAGTTAACATTTATTTACTTTATATAAATTATAGTGGACCCCTGAGTTTTGAATAAGTAAATATCTATTCATCTTACATAATTAACAGAAGATCAATATTTGGTAACGTTATGTTATTAAAGTAATTAAAATTAAAGTTTAAAGTATATATTGTTTCGATAAATAAAATTCCCAAAGGTTTAATGCAGTTAGCTTTTTATTCTTAGTGTTCTTAGTGTTTTATTGTTGCCAGTTTTTTATTGGTCATTTGGGTATTCATGCGTATAGTTGATAGTGTTTGGCTGCAGGCACGTAGAATGTGAAGACACGTGGGAGACGTGTGTGATGGAGTGAGGAAGGGTTGGAGAGAGAGAGAAGGGGAAACACGCGTGTGGAGGAGGGGATGCTCGCATGTGGGAGAAAATAGAAAAGAAGAAGCTGAAAAGATCGAGTAAATTCACTGAAACTGAGCGGGAGGCTCATAAAAAAGGACCGCGGACTTGTGATGCGGATGAACCTAGAGAATGAGTTAAAACGAGGCCGGAGAAGCGACGGAGTGGGAGAGGTCGGAACGGAAGGAATGATTGGAGGTAGCCAGGCTAGCATACGCACAGCGGGTATGCGCTGGGCGAAGCATGTCGGTTCATCGCAATGCACGTGAGCATCCGGACCAAAGCCTTCCACTATCTAAATGTCTTGCAAAAGTCTATTCAGCGCACTTAATGTTTTGCAAGACCCAACAAGCCTGCAACGTTTTTCTTGTTTGTTCAAATCGATACCGTGAGTAAACGGGAACATGTGTGCATGTGTGTGTGAGTGGGCCCACTATTGCATTTGCTAAGACTTGTTACAGGACACTTGACGTGGTTTGGTTGTTTATTGTAAAGTTCTCTGTTTTTGTTTATTTAGTTTTGTATAGTTGCGAATATTGTAAATTAGGGGAAGCTTTTATATTTTATTTGCCAAATAATTTTATTTAATTAAACAAGGGCATTACCCTATTGTTGTTGCTAAACAAACATCATCTCTGGGTCTCATTTATTTTGAAATAGTTTTGTGTAAAAATTTTGTACAATGCATTAGCAAATTTCTAGGTGCACCTTTGTGGTATCCACCTGAATTACACCGAACCCAAGAACCCCATTCTTGTAAGTAATTCACAGAGTGGTTGTACCAGAGAAGGTACCTCTCGCGTACCTTCTCTGGCTATGTTCCACATTGGTGGAATGATCTACTGCTGCTACAAGATCAGCGGATTCTGTAGCCATCTTTAAAAAACGCCTGAAAACACATCTCATCCGTCAACACCTGACTGACAAACACTGAGTTCTACTTCCTTTCCATCAATTCCTTTCTTTAAAAAAAAAAAAAAAAAACTTCTCTTATCCTTAGCTTTGTATACTGTGCTGGGTTTAAACTGACTAGTCTTTTGTGCACTTATGCTTTTTGTACCTTGTGTTGTTAAAATTGCTTCCATTGTTTTTCCTCACTTGTAAGTCGCTTTGGATAAAAGCGTCTGCTAAATGACTAAATGTAAATGTAAATGTTGTACGGGTGCTACATATTGAAAGAACAAAAACAGTGGCACATAAATCATCTGAAAATGATCGACACCAAACTCAGTGACCCACATAATCCCTGCAGCTGTTCAGTCAGAAAACTATGACACATCCCATAATGTGCGATTGCTCCAGACAGTGTGTTGTTTTTTTCTGCAGTTGTGCTGATGTTTAAAGTGACATCACTCGGTCTACGAGCAAGATGGCGTCTGTGTTTGGCATTGCCTCTGCTCCCACTCTGTTATCTAATGTAATTTGTTTTTTTTTAGTGCTGTTGTTGCCTTATCAGCCCTTACAACTAGTAGCTGTGTCTCAGCTGCTTTTAAATATGATCGACACACTTTATTCCGAATCAATGAGCAGATGAAAGGCTTTTGTGTTACCTGGGCCAGGTACGCGGAGTTTTTCCCTCCAGTTTTTGAGTGCTCCACGTCATCACCGGAGTACCTGTTGCTAGCTAAGCCCCGCGGCAAGAGAAGGAAGCGAATCGAGGGCTGGAGTCGGGGCCAGGCTGAGGAAACACCGTGGGCAACTTCCATGTCCAAGCGGCTCCGGATCTGTCTGGGACGAGCGGTGCCTGCGGTCGGTTTCGGTCCTTGAATCGGGCGGGAACTCGTCCGGTCAGTCTCCGTCCCTCCAATCTGACCGGATTTTCCCAACTCGTCGGCTCCAAAATTTCCCTCCGCGTGAGCGGAGTGGGTCAATAATGCCGGGTGGTCAATAATGACCACGTCCTGTCACCACTGCGCTGCCCTGATGGTCAGCGCGCACCGGCCTTGGATCTGGCACAACCGACTCGGATTGCTCTACTCAACGCTCGCTCCATTGCAAACAAGGCTTTTTTCCTCAGCGAATTATTCTCAAAGGAACACCTTGACTTTATGTTTTTAACAGAGACCTGGCAGCGTGAAATGGAGTACACTCATCTGAACGAGCTGTGCCCTCCGGACTGTTCTGTGTTTGGGACACCAAGGGTCTCGCGGCGAGGAGGCGGACTCGCACTCGTGTACCGGGACTGTTTCTGCTGCAGGTTGATGAACTCAGACTCTTTCGACTCCTTTGAGATGCAGATAACTAAGGTTGGCAACAATGGCTCATTTTATTGCATTTTAATTTATCGACCTCCTGGTCCTGGTCGCTTGTTTTTAGAGGATTTCTCTGAATTTTTATCTTCAATTATCAAACTTGAAAATGTTCTGATACTCGGGGATTTTAACCTCCATATCGATGATGCTTCGTGTAATCTGGCATCTGAGTTTTTAACACTCACTTAAGCATTTCATTTTAAACAGCATGTCTCTGGTCCTACACATACAAAAGGCCACACTTTGGACCTTGTTTTCTCTTTAGGCCTGAACATTGACCAGTTGAGTGTTACAGACATTAATGTGACAGACCACTGTTGTATATTTTATAAACTTGTCTTCCAATGTGGATCTTCCTTCCAAACCGATGTTACAAAGACGCATCATAAATGGATCCACAGCTGAGAAATCTTTGGAGTCATTTGACACTAGTGAGCCTGAATTGTTTATGCAATCTTTTAATAACCACTGTCTGTCTGTTTTAAATAAGGTTGCTGTCAGGATTCATGTCTGTTTATTTAGTCTGTCTGCTTTGTTAGTGTATTCTGTGTGTCTGTTTGTTTTTGATGTCATATATTTATTATTGAATTTGATTTTTGTTTTAAGATTGTATTTGAGTTCTTGGTTTTTATTTTCAAATGTCTTACCCAGTCTGTGTTTTATGATTTACTTCCTGTCTGTTGTCTTCCCCTTCTGTGTGATTACCTGCTCTGCCCTAATGTGTTTTACCTGTTCCTTGTTGTCTGTGTCTATTTTTACCTGTGTGTTCTGTTGCTCAGTGCCAGGTCGTTTTCATCCATACCGTGAGTCTGTGCTGTGTTTCCCTGTGTCTCATCTGTCTTAGTCTGTGGTTTCTGTGGAGGTTCTGTTTAGTATCTTCATAGTCTGGTTTCTTTTTTTGTAACTTATTCCTGGATTATATGCTCGGACCCTAGCCTTGGATTTTCCTGTTTTCTTGGATTTAGCGTTTTTTACCAAATAAACTTTGTTTTGAACCATTTGCCTGTGTCTGGGGTTTGCGCTGGAGTCTTCCGGTTTTCTGGGCCTTTGGCCAAGATAGTTGCTCCACTAAAACGTAAACACACCTTCCCTAAAAATTCCTGCCCTTGGATAAATGAGGAAACCTTATCTTGCAGGAGAAACTGTCGTAAAATAGAACGTTTGTGGAAATGCACAAGCTTGGAAGTCCACAGACTGCACTTGAAGGAGCTCATCATGTCACTAAATGATAAAATAAAACAGGCCAGATCTGCCTATTTCTCTAATCTTGTTGTTCTGAACAAGAAAAATCCTAAAGTCCTGTTTGACACAATATCAAGAATTGTCTCTCCTTCAGCTCCTAATGTACCAGTCCACTCAAAGTCTGACTGCAACAGGTTTTTTACATTCCTTTGTGAATAAGGTACATGATATAAGAGCCTCTATAAACCCATCCTCTGTAAACACATCTTGGGGTTTATCTCCTCAGTGCTCTTGGTCCACCTTCTCACCTGTCACTGAAGAGGACATTAAGAGTCTACTAAAAAAGGTGAAACCATCATCAAGCCCTCTAGATGTAATGCCAACTTCACTGCTTTTAAATGTATTTGATTTAGTTGGTCCATGTTGTTAAACTGATCAACCTTTCTCTTTTAACTGGTTCTGTGCCCAGCTCTTTTAAACACGCGGTCGTCAGCCCCATTCTGAAAAATCCCAATTTGGTTCTTTTGAACCAAACAACTACAGGCAAATCTCTAAATTGCCTTTTTTATCTAGAGAGTGAGAGAAGTGGTGGCGGAGCAGCTGACTGAGTTTCTTAATGAAAATAATTTTATAGATAAATTTCAGTCAGGCTTCCGAAAATGTCATTCAACTGAGACTGCCCTGCTGAAGATTTCAAGTAACATTATGATGGTGGCTGACTCTGGGCAGTACTCTGTCTTGATCCTACTGGATTTATCGTCTGCTTTTGATACTCTGGACCACAATGTATTGTTAAAACGTCTGCAAAATGAAAAATTCTCTGGATCAATTTTAAAGTGGTTTTCGTCCTACCTGAGTGACAGATCTTTTTGTGTCTCTATTAACAATATTCTGTCTGAAATGACCCCTCTGTCATATGAGTTCCTCAGGGCTCTTTCGTTTTTATTGTACATATGCCCTTTTGGTAAAATAATTTACGGTTTAAAAAATGTGTCTTATCACTTTTATGCCGATGACATTCAGTTGTACTGTTCTTTTAAAGACTCTGAGTTTCATAAACTTACTGATTTGTTGAAGTGCTTGTCTTGCATAAAGAACTGGTTATACAATAACTACATACAGCTGAATACAAAAAAGACTGAAACTTTAATCTTTGCACCAGACCAAAAAAATACCTCAAATCAAACAACACCTTGGTTCCCTGGGTTCTTCCGTCCAGTCGAGCCTCAGAAACCTTGGTGTTCTGTTTGACCAATCTATGTCTCTGGACAGTCATTCTAGACAGTTGGTCAAAAACTGTTTTTATCATTTGAGAAACATTTCTAAATTGAGAGTGTCATTGTCTAAAGCTGACTTGGAGATAATTATTCATGCTTTTATATCTTCTCGTCTTGATTATTGTAATTCTCTTTTTACTTGTTTTAACAAACTGTCTCTGAGTCGGCTTTAAATGGTGCAAAATGCTGCAGCCAGGCTTTTAACTGGAACCAACAGAAGGGCTCACATTTCCCCGGTTTTATCTTTATTACATTGGCTTCCATTCAAATTCAGAATTGATTTTAAAATTTTAGTCCTGACTTTTAGAGCTCTGCATGGACAGGCCCCCCAGTACATCACTGACCTGCTGACCCCTTACTCCTCCTCCCGCGTTCTTCGGTCTTCTGGTCAAAACCTTCTAACGGTCCCCAAAACCCGTTTTAAAACTCGGGGAGACCGGTCTTTCCAAGCAGTCGCCCCCAGACTCTGGAACGCCCTGCCCCTGTCACTGCGAGTGGACATTTCTGTTGATTCTTTTAAAAAAGCAGCTGAAGACACTTTTATTTAAACAAGCTTTTAGTTGATTGGGCTTTTTATGTTTTAATATTTTGTGGTTTTAATTTTATTCTCAGTTTTATTGTTTTTTTATTGCACTTAGTGCAAGTGTAAAGCACTTTGTGATTTATATCTGTGAAAGGTGCTATATAAATAAAATTGACTTACTTACTTACATTAGAACCAGTCTGTAACATCTGTCCTTGTTCTTGAGCCTCACACGCTGCTCATCTTCAGATAAATACCATTTAAAGTGTGTTGTCTGACAGACTGGACTTTGAAAGCTTATGGCCTTTTGTCGGTCGATAAATGTAGCACCAACTATCCTCTTGTGTCTAATCTAGTTTTACCTCTGTTTCAGTGATTTACACGAGTTTACAACAAAAACAGGGACAACTATTTATTTGTAAAGTTCCACTTTAAAGGAAACGGCTCTAAAGATGTGTTTTTATTGTAAATGTTGAGACTTGCTCAAGTTACAGGCTCAGATCGACTGAAGTGATGCAGCGTCACAAAAGATGTTTTTGATGCAGAAATGGTGCTTTTACAGTTTAACCCTGGGACTGTCTCACTGACCATGTTTTTGGGAGTCCCTGTTTCACAAAAAAAGAGAAATAAACTGTGGAGGAGAGTATTTAAATGAGGCACAGCTCGATTTTAAAAAGTTTGAGACTCGGAACAACATTACGGACGATTATCTCTACATTTGTGGAGTTATCAGTTTTATACTTTCATTTCCTCGTGTGTTGTTCTAATGCTTTCATAAAATCCTCAAAGCTCTGACGTGTCTCAGGATGAGACAAAGCTCAGTTTTTCAGGAAAATACCACAGTTTGTAAAAGTCCAAAGTTTGGCTCCATCAAACACTTTCTTCATTTACATTTGTCCAAAACACACTTTCTTTTACATTCAGATGTAAATGAAAATATGACTTTTTAAAGTGATCTGGTTCAAAGAGAAGCTCTGGACTTTTATGGATCAAAAAAAGAGGAGAAAGTACAACACACTATTTCTGAGCTCGGTGGATTGGAAAAAGACTGACACTGATTTACTGAAGACTTTTCATTTGTTCTTTGGCCAAGCATCCCTCTCATAAACATGATACAGTGTGACTTTATGAGCTGTTTGTTCAAACCCAAGAGTCAGTGAAAGAAGAGACCAGTGACTGACCTCAGAGTCTCCAGTCGACAGTTTGGACTCGCTAGTCCTTCACACAACTCCTTCATTCCTGAGTGTATTTGTTTGTTCCAACTCAGGTCTAGTTCTCTCAGGTGAGAGGGACTGGACTTCAGAGCCGACGACAGAACTTCACAGTCAATCTTTGAGAGTCCACAATTAGAAAGTCTGTAAACACAGTAACATTAAGTCAAACATTAGAGATGTAAAGGTTCTCAGTCGTCCAGGTCACAGAACTACATTTATTCACTTTAAATTCAAAGTTTAAAACTATCTCCAGCTGCAACAGATACAAACATATTTGACTGTTTTTCATTATTGTCCCAACCTTTTCTTCTTTGTCAAAGCTCCTTACACTAAACTAAATATTAAAAACACTAAATATCTCACATCTGTTGAAAAATCAGACAAAAAGCTTCATAAAGTCTTGTAAAAATAGAATTGTGTCTGAAGCCCCACATTTACAGAGCTCTCAGTCTAAAACACTTCAGAGTTCAGCAGAAGGTCCTTTTGTAACATGCTGTAAACATGAAGGGATTTTTAAATGTGTTTGGATGAACGCTCCATGAGCAGGAGCCAAAGTGAGGCTTATTACTGTCCTCTCTTTTCACTCATTTCATATTTATGCTTCATTCATTTCAGCAACATTGTGCATTTTACAAAGACACTGACAAAAACAAAAGAAAAAAGAACCAGTGACACAGACAGTCGTCCTCTGTGAGGTTGGGGTGTGTGTGTTTAAGCCCGTCCTGTGGCCGACTGTGACTGAGACACGAGACGAGAGCAGAGCTAAATAAATCAAGTTTAAAAAGATTGAAAGAACAACAACAGTGACACATAAACCATCTGAAAATGATTGACACCAAAGTCAGTGACCCACATAATCCCTGCAGCTGTTCAGTCAGAAAACTATGACACATCCCATAATGTGCAGTGCTTCAGTTTAATTACAGTATTGTTTAAAGCTGTGGCCTGACCCTGATTCAGATATTTAATGTTTTATATGATTTTCAGTGTATATATTTACACAGTACTTACTCAGCCTTTCTGCAGTTCCTCACGGCCGGGATCAGTCTCCGTCGTCCTTCGTCTGAAGTATTGTACTTCTTTAGGTTCAGCTCATCCAGGACCTCTTCTGACATCTGCAGCATGTAGGCCAGAGCTGAACACTGGATCTCAGAGAGCCACTCTGATCTGTTCTCTGACTTCAGAAAGTCCTGGATCTGCTGATGGACCGATTGGTCATTTAACTCTGTCAGACAGTGGAAGATGTTGACGCTTCTGTCAGGAGAGATTCTGTCTGTGTTCATCTCCTTCAGGTTGTTGATGACTCTTTGTCTTGTCTCTGAGTCAATCTGTGTTGGACCCAGCAGAGCTCCCAGAAGCCTCTGGTTGGACTCCAGAGAGAGGCCGTGAAGGAAGCGCACAAACAGGTCCATGTGGCCGTTTGGACTTTGGAGAGACTCCTTCATGGCGTCTCTGAGGAAGATGTCTAGTGTTGAGTTTTGTTCACAGTGTCTCAGAAACGTCTTGAGTTCCTTTGTGTTCTTGTTGTTAAAGCAGTGGTGAAGGTAAAGCGCAGCCAGAAACTCCTGGACGCTCAGATGAACAAAGCAGTAGACTGATTTGTGGAAGTTGAGCGTCTCTCGTTTGAAGATCTCTGTACAAACTCCTGAGTAGACCGAGGCCTCGGTCAGGTCCAGACCCACCTGCTGCAGGTCTTCTTGGTAAAACAAGATGTATCCTTTCTGCAGATGTTCAAAGGCCAGCCTCCCCAGCTTTAGAAGGACTTCACAGTCAGCCTGGGTCAGCTGTAGATGAGTCGAATGTTGGTACTTGAGCCTCTTCCTGTGAGTCTGCACCAACAGGAAGTGTGCGTACATGTCGTTCAGGGTCTGGGGCAGTGGTCCTCTCTGCTCGGTTCCCAACATGTGCTCCAGGACTGTGGCTGTGATCCAGCAGAAGACTGGGATCTGGCACATGATGTGGAGGCTCCTGGACGTCTTGATGTGGGAGAAGACTCTGTCACACAGCTCTTCATCTGTGAACCTCTTTCTGAAGTACTCTTCCTTCTGGGCCTCAGTGAAGCCCCTGACCTCTGTGACCCTGTCCACACACCTCGCAGGGATCTGATTGGCTGCTGCCGGTCGGGACGTGATCCATATAAGGGCAGAAGGAAGCAGTGGGCCTCTGATGAGGTTTACCAACAGCACGTTGACCTGTGACCTCTGTGTGACCTCAGAGATGACCTGACAGTTGTGTAAATCCAGAGGCAGTCTGCTCTCATCGAGGCCGTCGAAGATGAACAGGAGTTTCCTGTCGGCCAGCGTCTCTGCCGTCAGCTTCTGTAGCGTTGGATAGAAAACCTGTATCAGCGTCAGCAGACTGTAGTCCTGCTCTGGGACCAGGTTCAGCTCTCTGAACGACAGGGGCACTACCAGATCCACCTCCTGGTTCTCTAAGCCCTGGGCCCAGTCCAGAGTGAACTTCAGAACCGAGAAGGTCTTTCCCACTCCAGCCACGCTTGGTCAGCACCACTCTGATGGGCTTCTGATCGGACGCTAACGCTTTAAAGATGTCGTGGCACCTGATTGGAGCGTCGTGGTCAGTCTTCTTGGACTGAGTCTCCAGCTGCCTGACCTCATGTTGGGTACTGACCTCTTCACTGACCTCTGTGATGTACAGCTCAGTGTAGATCCTGTTCAGAGCCGTTTTACTTCCTGTTTCGGTTCCTTCAGACACACTTTCACATCTCTGCTGCAGACTCCTCTTATGCTCACCTGGAACAAGAACAAACATGCTTTAAATGGGCTTGTGTCAAATGTTTGAAGTTAAAATGGAAAACATCAGAACAATGTTTTCACCAGAAAATCATCTTTGCATTAGTTTATCTTTAAAAATAGAGCCCAGTGGAAGGATGCATTAGTTCTATCAGAGAGAGGACAAACTGAACACTGCTGAAGAAGAATACCACTTTTTCTTTTGAGAACAAACAGACTTTAATAGACTTTGGACTCTTAAAAAAATACCAGTGCTCATCTAGAATAAAATACTTAAAACCTGACAGAAAAGAGTGATGCAGTTGAGGACAGACCAATATTATCAGTCAGAAGGACGTGACTGCTTCTGTATGAATCAACTCATGGAGCATGAAACAGTGTCACAAAAACAGTGCCTAGTTATACAAAGGTTTAAAAACAGGCCACATCTACTTTTACTTTAAGACACTTCTTCTAAAAAAAATGAAAACAAAAAAGAACAGCACCTGCTTATTTTGAGTAAATATAAATCTGTGATAAGTCTTTAGCTCCTGCTGACGAGGGAACAAGGTTTTTTTTTAAGGTTAAACTGGTGATGTGTGCTTTAAGAGACAGTTTAATTGTAGTAACTGTTATTTGTTTAAGCTCTTACGATGAGTTCACCAAAAGTTCATCTAGGCTTTTAATAAACTTTCAAGTGAACCATCAGTTCCAGAGTTAGACCCTCTCAGTTGAGGATGCTACAGTTATGGTATTGTTGAATGCTTTGTGACGTCACAAAACACATTTTACACAAAAACTCTTTATTTTTTACTTAATTCAGGGCTTCAGTCTCTGGCTGCACATCCCTGAGTCTCTCTTTTATCCACAACAGAATAGTCCACATGTATCTGATGCTGTGACATTTATTTGCTGTTTCAGGTCCGTCACATGTCTGTGGCAGTCAGCCCTGAACACATTAGTTTAGTCGTTGAATTAAAACTAAAACTATAAAAGAGGATGAACAGTCTTACTCTGTAAACTGCTGTGGATGTGCAGTCTTTTTCCACACTTGGGACAGGGCTGAGGTGAACCAGACTGGTCCCAGTTTGAAGAGAGACACTGTCTGCAGAAGCAGTGTCCACAGCTGGTAGAGACTGGATCAGTCAGGACGCTCTGACACAGACCACAGGACGATGGGCCGTCACCAGGACTCTCTCTGTGGACATCAACACATTCATTAAAACAGCTTTACAAAAGGTCACAGCCTGGTCCCTGCTTTTGGACAAAAATATGACCCCTCCATTTGACCTGTTTCTGGAAATGGAGCCATTAATGAAACTAACTCATTTGACTGGAGTCATATTGTGTCTCATCCTCTCACTTTAAATCTGAGCTCAAATGAAGACATTAGAAGTGAGTTATTACTGACAGATAAAAACAGCTGACAATAAACAGGACAGTCTTCCTTTGGACTGAATGTGTCCTGTCTCCAGTTTTACACAGTTTTTATTTTAAACAGTGATGGAGAGATGACAGTGGTTCAGTGAATATATCTGCACTGATCAGCTGCTGATGAAGTCAATATAAATGATATTAGTGCATCACTTACAGCCGACTCTGTGGAGCTCCAGGTTCATTACTGAAGCGTGGAGGGAGGATGTTCTTGGACAGGTCGCTCTTCAGAGACACACAGCTGGACAATGGAGACACTGCTCTCTGTTTGTGACACTCATCTCTAAAACAACAGGATTTATTGTACAGTGAGTGTTAATAAGCAGCAGTGAGCACTTCCTCTGACTCTGTTCTGTTCAGAAAACACACACTTTACAGTTTCCTTCAGACACTATATTCTTATTTTTTGGCCTGAACCTCAGTTAAAGCAGTGGCTCCATGAATGTGTCCTGTGCTGTTTCAGGTGAACCACAGTGTTCTTAAATCAAACACAAACAGCGGATGATGCTACTCACTGTGTTGGAGCGGGCCCTGGCTCGCTGCTGCCATCTGGAGGTTCCTTCATGAACACACCTCTCTCTTTATAATGGCTCTGTGAAGACTGGGCCTCCTCTTCGTCCACACTCACATTATTCATGTTCTGTCTCAGTCTGAAAGGTGAACGAGTCAAACACAGTGAGCTCTGGTCATTTTAATAAAGCACTTTATGAATAATTATCACATGGAGCTGGAGCCAGATGTTTCTAATGTGATTGATTATTGGCTTTATTTCATGTTAATGTTTAGATGTTGGCCTTAAACCTCTCCAGATGGGCCTCTGCCAGGGCTGGACTGGTAATCTGGCATACCGGGCAAATGCCCGGTGGGCCGACACACTTGGGGGCCAGTCCATATAATATGATTTATTTATTTTTTATTTTTTAATTGGCCCATGACCGGCTCATAAAGCAGGGACAGCGGCCCATTGGTTCATTTTTCATACTGACACTGGGCTGGCCCAATCATCTCTTAACAGGCTCCACCCCTCCTCCTCTGTTTCTTGTGTCAGATGCAGTTAGTGCAGCCTTTCTCAAACTTTTTTCAGTCAGGGCACCTTTCAAAAATGCATAAAATTTCAAGGCACCCCAGTTTAAAATATAATTTAAAAACACTGCATAACCCAAATTTAAATGCAAATGTCCTGTTTATTTAGACAGGACAGTAATGAACAGAGCATAATACGAACTGTAAATAACAATAACAATAATAATAACAACTTTATAGCAACTTTATAGCACCTTTAAAAACACAGGTTTGCAAAGTAATTCACAAAATAATTAATTAGAGACACAAATGCCATAAAACCGCACAATACAAGAACCCAACAACAAATCCTGACCAGGAGAACTAAACAGAAGTGCAGGATGCAGTTAAAATAAAATAAAAAGGGCAGACATAACAAAAATAAATAAAATCAGATACAATACGATAAAAAAAAGATCCATGTTCCATGCACCAGAGATAAGCAGGAGTGTTTTTCCATATAGCCTAGTGCTTGTTTTCATCCGTGCTATATGCGCATGCACACACACCCACAAACACAAAAAAATAATCCGCAACGAGACAAAGATCTACATGCGCGCATGCAGCGCACATACGCGCTCACACAAGCCGGGGGTGGGGGTGACCACAATCAATGAGAGACGTAAGCCTGGTGCGACGCACACAGCCGCCCTATCCTGGCAGGTATGGATGAGAGGCAGACACGGAGCTCCTGGTCCACAGTTCTCAGTCGCTCCCTGTACTAGTGGAAGTGTTTTGTCGTTTAAACACCTTTATAACGATCGCGTTAGTTGAGCTGTATGCACGATGGGCGCCGCCACCGCCGCCGCAGGGGCAGTTTAGAAAAGTTGTGATATATGACAGCTCTGAGCGCGCCTGTCTCTGGCTCAGTGCAAGCCAACGCGAAAACATTTTTATTTATTTTTTTTGCCTACGTAATTTTTGGGTGGCACTCCTGACACAGTCAGGGGGCACCCCAGTGTGCCGCGGCACCCACTTTGAGAAAGGCTGAGTTAGTGGCTCAGAGCCAGAAATCTGTGGATTTAGGATGGAGAAACAAAAGTGCAAGGGGGGTGCAGAGAAGTTGCGGGCCAAAAAAATAAAAATGCTAGAGGTTGATGCCTCAACATGTGCAAAAATAACAGACATGTTTAGTGCTGTAGCTTCAGTATCCAAGCCTACAGTACCTGACGACATTTTGCAGAAACATGGAGAGTGTAATTGAAACGGTAAGCATGTTAGCTACATGATTAACAGGGAGGGAGTGTTAATCAGGGCGGGTGCAGGAGGAAAGTGTGTGTGTGTGTGTGTGGGCCTGGTTGGGCCACGACGAAGATGATGATAATGATTTACCTAAATTAATGAATATTATAATAAGACAACTTAAACGTTGTTGCCATTATATAGTCTGTCAGATTGTCACCCACTGCACTAGCCACTCAGTCAGCTAAAGTCAAATAACACAGCATAAGCTATTTTGCATTGTTTTTGTAGATAGGTTAGCAGAGTTAACTTATTCAATTGCAACTTTGGCTGACTATTCTAATGTTAACCCTTTAATACCCATAATGGCCGTACGGCCCTTCTCTAGAAAAACTTAAAATGATGCCATTTGATTATTTTAATTATTACTCAGAATGGCTGCGTCAAAGCGCCCACGACGAGTAACGCATGCTATTTGGGGATTAAAACCCGCCTTGCATTTTGAAAGCTGTATATTTTGTTTAGCTGTATATTCAACGAAGTAGATATTTGCTCATGTTTCTAATGAATTTCCAACATCATTAATATGCAATATTTACGGTGAGTGAATAATATGAATATCATATATTTTTAGGACGTTTTGTGTGAGTAATTTGGTAGTATAGGTTGGTTTTCTTTTTTTTTAAGGAGTATCTCAACAATGAGAGGTAAATCTTGTTTGGTGTCATATTAAAGAGGGTTTGTGCCCTTTAAAACAAAGTAGCCTATACTTGCAATTGTAAACTAGTTTTTCTGCTGTCTGGTTCATTGGAAAAAAAATCTTTTAGAATTAGCAGTATTCTACATCCACATTTTATTGGGTTCTAAAGGGTTAACTAGCTTTTATAACATGGAGCACTTTGTCCATCTAGAAATCCTGCTCGTCAAGAATACAGGACTATATAACCAAAATGGATCCTTACTAAGTGTACTTTTAATAACTCTTCCAAATAATTGTAATCCTCTCTCTCTGTCCTTATGTATAGTCAAGCCAGGTTGAGTTAGCAGTGGAGGAGAGAGACAGGGAGGAACCTTTGATCACCAGGAGTCTGTCAAGAGAGTGAGTACACTGGTCCACTTGCACTGGTACACTGGTCCATGGCACTTAGTTCTCAGCTTTGTAGGGGTTTTTGGAATGGAACAGTAGATATGCATATCTACAGGGACCGCAAGGATGGTGTACTAGTTGGTTGTGTATGACCGATTGTGGTGGGCCGGTCTGAGTAAAAATGCCAGGGCCTTTTTTTTGTCCCAGTCCAGCCCTGGCCTCTGCCTTTATTCAGGAGAACTGTTTATATTTGGGCCTGTGAAGGCCTCTGGGTAAAGTCTCCACAGTCCTCCATAATCTGTTCTGATCTGAAGCTTTTTTTTACCTCATTTTAGCCTTTTCTGCCCAAAACAAACTGGTTCATTATTTACTCTAGAATTCTAAACACTTCCTTTACTGATCCTCTTTGTGATTGGTCAGTTGTTGCAGTCAGTCAAGGATACTTTATTGTGATTGGCAGGAGCATAGTTGCCAGGTTTGTGGTTTTTCTCCACAATTGGGCTCATTTTAAAATGCATTTGTGGGAAAATTTACAGAGTTGTGGTTTTCTTGAGCTATATTTTACAAATGTTTACTTGTAGACAAAGTCAAATAAAAATGCAACAGTGGACTACATTACTACCCTTCTCTCTGTGCCCCGCCCCTTTCCCTGTCAATCATCTCAGCCCTCAGTGCAGGACACTGACATGGCCAATAGAAGTCCTGTGGTCTAATGGTTAAAAAGTCTTGAAACAGGACTTTTCTTTGATGAAGTTATATTTTACAACATTTTGTCAGAATTGTTTTTTTTTTTTTATTATTTTATAACAAATTAATTTATAATTATTTAAAATGAATTTATAATCAATTAAAATTAATTTAGTGATACCCCATAAGAGAACTGTCTAACAACCCATCTCTGAGTGGAGCTGGAGCTAAACTTTCAGTGACCGGCTCTGAAACTCATTAAAAAAGACTAGTTATTTTTATGTAGGAGCTAAACACAAAAATGGAGGATCACAAGAGAGTCATGACAGAGATTTTCTGAAAAGAGCGGGAAATGGAGAACCTGGAGTAGGCTTAAAGTCGTCTAACGAGATCAGGTAAGAGTTAAACCCACTAACAATAGCAGCTCTGTTTAAAGACACCACTGTTCAGTAAAGAACTCTCAGAGCAGCATCAGGAGCAAGGTCAGGACCATAAATTATAAATAAAATGGATGTAATCCGCCCATTGGTTCCCTATTCACCGATTATGCCTTTATGAAAAGGGCAATAAACTGCATAGTAAAACAATAGTTTTCAGATAGCACAGCCCCAGTACTAGCCTGTAAACATGATTTTTACACTTGTAAAGTTGCAATTGGGTTTCTCCTTATATTTCTGCCTCTCTGGTGGACGACGGTATATCGCTGTATTTCTCCGTATATTGCTGTAAGCGGGTGCCCTTACCCGAGGACTGTTTAAGAGGTTCCATGAGAGAGGCTTGGTCAGGACAGACAGAGGAGACAGGAGACAGGACAGACAGAGGAGGAGACAGGACACAAAGAGGAGGAGCAGAGTCAGGACAGAGAGGAGGAGACAGGAGTCAGGACAGACAGAGGAGGAGACAGGAGTCAGGACAGAGAGGAGGAGACAGGAGTCAGGACAGAGAGGAGGTTTTATTATTATTATTTTTAAAGTCATAACACATCTCAACCAATGAGAGCATTTGGGGGTGGGCCAAAAACTGCTGCAGCGCAGAACAGACAAGATCTGATGAAAAAAAAAATGGAGAAAGGTACAGAACTCAGTTGCTTTGGTGCGTTTTTCACATCATCCCTAACATGTGCAAAATAATAAGTGCATTTCTCAGAACAATTTGTACAAACTGCAATATACAATAGATATGTTTCTGAAGCTAGTCAGTCACTAAAAATCCTTAGTACATCTCTCAAATGTAAATATTTATGCCAACGATCATGTCAGTGCCATCAGAATAATAAGTCATTGAGTCATTGTTCACAAACAAGCTCGTCAAAATGTTTAGGCATGTTGTCAATGTAACTGTGTACTTTGACAGTATTACCAGATCTTGCAGTCATATGTGGGGACAAACAGACAAAAATTATGCGAACACACATTTTACTGTAAAATATACAGGTGGGTGCATGTAAGGTGCAGTATGCATCTGTATAGAGTATATTTCTGAATGCTGAGAAATACAAGTGGACTACTGTTATATGAAGCATTATAGGAAGTATATAGTATACTGCTTATATACAGTAACAGTGGTGGACATACCTGTTCTCTCTTCGAAATGTTTGAACTATTGAGTACACGGTTGATCTCCCAATATTTGGCTGCACCCTTCGACCCGCCTCAGCCATAGTAAGGCCATGATTGACAACTTGGTCTACAATAGCGGCCCTAATGTCATCAGATATGTAACTATGTCCTCTTCCTCTGTTTTTCCTTCCACCATCCTTGCTCCTCTTCTTCCTCCTCTTGGCTGTTGACCCTGTTCATTTCCTGGTCCATTATTGGAAAATTGCAACTCTGTGTTGTGGTCTGTCTATATATGCTTCCCAATTGATTGTTCATGAGATGGTTGATTGGTTGAACTAACACTTTACTTTTGTTAGTGAAGGTTTTTTTTCACCTGCACAATTCATCAATTCATGTTTCTGTACAAAAGGTCTAATAGAAATGTGTAAAACAATGCTTGACAATTTATGACAAATAGTTCTACAATTTTGCATGTGGCTTATGCCTAGATATTTTGAGGGGAAAGACTATTCACAGAGAACCATTTACTATATTTTGATCAACATGACATGAGCAATTAAAAATGTGGAAAAAAGCTGACACTTGTACATTATCAATTGCAATATGTACAAAAGCAATTGCAATTTGTTCAAAGAAATAAGAAATTGCTTTAATGATGTGCACAAGTGACAAGATGATTTGGAATTTGAACAAGTAGTATCAAGAATTGCACTTTTTATCTAAGAAATGCACCAAAGCAACTGAGAAAAACTGTAAAAGGACATTTTCATTTTAAATCTCTTTCACACGGCGAAGTTGATAAAACCAACGTTATTTGTAACCACTGCAAAGTTGAGTTTTCTTATCACCGGAGTACTTTGAGTCTTTGAGTAAATGCTATACAAACCGTTGATGCCAACTTTTAACTGCTGTAAAAAGCCCCTTATTTAAGTGTTTTCAAATCTAATGTCATTGCACTCTTTTCATATGTAAGTACTTTCAAAATAAAACTATGCAATACACTACTTATGAATTCCTTATTGAATTTTGTGTATAATGCAATTAATTACAGAAAATTGTGTGATTAATTGTGAATAAATGCTTTAATCATTGCCCAGCAGCACTAATAAAAATATAAACAACTGTGTCCTGCTAAACCCAGACACAACCTCCAGATTTACCGTTTCCCGTTGGGTCCGTCAGGGACGCCCAATATCTGCCTTTCTGTTTTTGTTGACAGTTGAAATTCTATCAATATTAGTATTTGGGGAAGAAGTCTATTGACAAAAGCAGAAGGTGTGTCCAGATTTGTTTACCCTGCCTTGTCACTAGAGGTCAGTGAAGACACATGCAAAGAAATCAATCAACTATTGATAGACTTCAGATGAAAAATCAATATTAACCAGTTCCAAGGATGTGGAGCTGTTGGACTTTTGGATTTGATAGATTTAAATGATATCTTTAAAATCAAATGGATTGAACAAAGCCTGAGGAACCCAGACTCACTCTGGCACTTCATCCTTTGAACATATTCCAAGAGGTTGGTGGTCTACAGTTTCTATTCCAAAGTCAATCCAGTGTTGAACATGAGCTCTAAAACGATCATCTTTCTACAGCAGGCTCTACTAGCATGGAAACTGTGTCAGAGCCACAGCTTCTCCTGCACAAGACTCTTCTATGGAACAAGGAAGACTTTACAAAACCAAAGAAGTCATTAGAATCAACAAAATGGAAACACAATCAAATTGTTTTTGTACAAGACCTTTATGAAAATCATATCTAATAACTCCACAGGAATATAATTATGTCATAAAAAGTATTCCCAAAGGCATATTTGAACCAATGAAAGGATTTAAAACAACATATATTTGTTAACAGAATAGACATTAAAAATAAAAATGTATCAATAAACTTACTGGAAACACTGTAATTTACATAATATCTACCAAACCAACATATTCATTTCAACATTTATAGAAAAATCCCCAAAATGCACTTTTTATAAAAAACATGAAGAAACTTTAAAAGATATTTTTTATACCTGTTCCTCCATACAAACCTTTTGGACCCAAATAGAGTTAAATATTTCCCAAAAAAACTATTCAACATCAAACTAACAAAGCTTTATGTTTAACATGAGGGCATTATTATTTGTAAGCCATTTTCAAAACCCTGATAAACAACTCTAACAGGTTGGACTACATTTGTAAAATTCCTGACATCTTCAGGACTTACTCCAAACTTTGAGACAGAAGTAACACAGGATAATTAAAGACTCCAGAGCAAAGTCCTGAACACTGGTCAGTAAGAAACAAGGGACAGTGTTCATCTTAAGACAAAAGTCTGTAAGTGGATAACAAAGTGATGAGCGTGCCCAGTCGTATAACCTCCAGCTGTTCAACATTAACTCACAATGATTTATCTTTTATTAAAAGTGTCTGAATGATCAAACTGAACATTTACCAATATTCACAACTCATCACAGTGAAATAAAAACTGTCCAACAAAATGATTCAATGATAAAAGAAGTTCTATCAAGAAGCCCGGGAGAAAAAGCATGAAAAAAGAAAAAAACTTTATAGGGGTTTTATAAAAAAAAATGTAAGGTTTAGATGAATCCACTGTTCATCGTAAAAGGATTATTAAATTGTTTCTGCAAACTTTTGAGACATATTTTCAACCTCCCTTTAAACACAGGTGTCATCTCAAACAGAAGGTGGCTAAGATATTCTCACTTTTTAAATCAGGAAACAACCACAGTCTTAATAACTGTCACTAGAGCTTTTATTTCACAGTTTTAAATTCCAATCCAACTAAAACCTGTTTAAATCCAACTAAAA
Source organism: Perccottus glenii (assembly GCA_024416835.2). NCBI lineage: Eukaryota > Metazoa > Chordata > Actinopteri > Gobiiformes > Odontobutidae > Perccottus > Perccottus glenii. The sequence goes on from JALDQB020000104.1 coordinate 33,887, forward strand.
CCTGTTTAAATTCAACTAAAACCTGCATTTGTAGAGACTGATAGTCCTTAGAAATGTTCCTTTCTTTTATTGTGGCCCTCTTTTTAAAAAGATTAGACAACTCTGCCATAGATGTTCTCAAACAGGAAGAGCTTCAGAAATTGGCGACAAAAACATTACGTATTTCGAGAAGAGGATGTGCAGTCTGTACTGTGACAAGAACCTAGGGTTCGACCATTTCAAGGACTGCCACTAGGTGCGTTCTCAGTGATCCGAGCGCTGGTCAAACATGTCCATGCACTGGTCCTTGGTCCCTTCAGCGGTCCCTGGATTGTCTCTTTGCTCTGTCTGGTCTCGTTCAATCATTTGAGTTCAAGGCCTGTAAACTAAGGGTCTTCACAAAATGATGCATATTTCAACATCATTGCCCTAGAGGCTGATCCTTTTATGGTTATAAATTTAGGAACAATCCAAATCAACAATTTAAGGCATGTTGTCCAATTAGTTTAACTGTCTAACTGTGTAGCTCACATGGTCAGAGGGCTTTAAAGCCAGTGTTGGTGGGATTGATCCCTGCCTGTGTCATTTACATTGTTCATCTTGGTCTTTTTTTTAACCCTTTAAGCTCCAAGATGGAAAAATCACTAACCTGAGTTTTCTATTGTGAGATATTGTGAAATTTTTCAATATCTTTAGTTCAATACAAAACTCAGCCAGTGTTGTTTTGAAATTTTGCTAACATGGAGCTACAAGGGTTAATAAATATCAAGATGAGACAAAAGACAAAAGACATGTGTGCAGACCGGTCAGACCAGTCACACAACTAAGAGCGCCCCTAGTGGCAGTGGGGCCTGGATTGTGGTCCTTGTCACAGGACAGACTTTTGGTCACAACCCCTGCTGCATGTTTCTCAGAACCCAGACCCACCCCCCCCTGGGGAGAGCGGGAATCGGACCGACAACCTTCCGGTTGAAGGACGACCGCTCTACCACTGAGCCCCATGAGCTTTCTTCATTAAAAAGTATTATTAATAATGATAGACACTTAATGGCCCCATCACAGCACTGAGACTGCACTTATTAGATTAGATTAGATTAGATTAGATTCAACTTTATTGTCATTACACAAGTACAGGTACAAGGCAACGAAATGCAGTTTAGGTCTAACCAGAAGTGCAATAGCAGTAAAGTGCAGGATATATACAATGGTTGCGTACGTGCAGGATATGGAGATGTACAGGATTTACAGGTAATATGTACAATGAATATAAATATACAGATGGTTATTACTATAAAAAGGTGAGTGTGTGCCATAAATATAATTACAGGTGTCTCTTTTCTATAAACAGCATTTACAGGTGGATATGTACTCTAAATGTAATGTGATACACACGCATCGCGCCGCACACATACACACACTCACTCACATACACACACAACCATACACACATACACTCACAACCATACACACATACACGCAGGGGAATTAAACCGGGAGAGCTGTACACACAGACATTCCCATACTCACATACACACACAACCATACACACATACACACACTGACATACACACATACACCCAGGGGAATTAGACCGGGAGAGCTATACACACACACATACACACACACACACACATACACACACTCACATACACACACCACCATACACACATACTCACAGGGGAATTAAACCGGGAGAGCTATACACACAGACACACACACATACACACACACACTCACTCACATACACATACGCTCATACTCACACACACACTCACACACACACACAAGCACACACACACACACATACACATACATACTCACACACACACATATACACACACACACATACACACTCACTCACATGCACACGTACACATACATACACTCACACAACACACATACTCACACACAAGCACACACACACATACACACACACACACACACACACACACACGATATACAGATGTCTCTAACTATGAACAGAATTTTACAGGTAGGTGTAAACAATTGTATGTTAGCTTAAGGTAAGCAGTAGATTTAAGGTAGTGCAAACAGTGGAATGTAAACAGTTGGTAGCAAAGGTGCAGTAGTGCAGGGATGGTGGGATGGTGGGGATGAGACGAGTCTGTGAGGAGTGGGATGGTGGTGGGGGTAGAAGAGTCTATGAGGGTAGTGGGATGGTGGGGTGAGAGGAGAGTCTGTGAGGGGAGTGGCATGGTGGGGGGTGAGAGAGGAGTCTGTGAGAGGTGTGGGGTCAGCAAGGGTTAGAGTTCAGTAAAGACACAGCTCTGGGGAAGAAACTGTTCTTTAGTCTGCTGGTTCTAGTCCGGAGGCTCCTGAAACGCCTGCCGGAGGGGGAGGGAGAACAGTCTGTGGGCTGGGTGGGAGGAGTCCTTAAGGATGCTGCGAGCTCGACGCAGACAGCGTTTCCTCTGGATGTTTTCGATGGCAGGAAGTGGAGTCCCTGTGATGCGTTGGGCAGTTTTCACCACCGCTGCAATGCCTTGCGCTCAGCGACAGAGCAGCACCCATACCACACTGTGACACAGTTCGTCAGGATGCTTTCTATCGCGCAGCGTAGAAGTTCACCAGGATGGCCGAGGAGAGCTGGTTCTTCCTCAGTGTCCTCAGGAAGAAGAGGCGCTGGTGAGCCTTCTTGACCAGGCTGGAGGTGTTGGTTGTCCAGGTCATGTCAGCCGAGATGTGGGTCCCCAGGAACTTGAAGCTGGAGACACGCGACGTCCATTCCATTGATGTGGATGGTGTCGTGTGCCTCTAGACTCTTTCCTGAAGTCCACGATGAGCTCCTTCGTTTTGGTGGTGTTGAGGAGCAGGTTATTTTCGTTGCACCATGTGGACAGGTGCTGGATCTCTTCCTGTAGGCAGTCTCATCGTTGTTGCTGATGAGACCAATCACTGTAGTGTCGTCTGCAAACTTGGCGATGGCGTTGGATCCAAACACAGGCTTGCAGTCAGAGGTGAAGAGGGAGTAGAGAAATGGGCTTAGCACACAGCCCTGTGGTACACCAGTGTTAAGTGTGATGGATGTGGAGCAGGTGGATCCAGATCGGACATTCTGGGGTCTGTTGGTCAGGAAGTCCAGAATCCAGTTGCAGAGTGAGGTATTGATGCCCAAGTCTTCAAGTTTGGCTATTAACTTGGTCGGGATGATAGTGTTGAATGCTGAGCTGAAGTCAACAAACAGCATACGTGCATAAGAGTTCTTATTGTCCAGGTGGGTGAGCACAGAGTGCAGTGCCATAGCAACTGCATCCTCTGTGCTCCTATTGCTGCGGTAAGCAAACTGATGCGGGTCCAATGTGGGTGGTATGGAGTCTTTTAGGTGTTCCAGGATCAGCCGCTCAAAGCACTTCATGATGATGGGTGTGAGTGCTACAGGGCGGTAGCACTCACACCCATCATCATGAAGTGCTTATCAAAGTCACAAATGACATCCGTATGAACACTGACGCAGGCAAAGTCTCTGTCTTAGTTCTGTTGGACTTGAGTGCTGCGTTTGATACAGTAGACCATGAAATCCTGACACAAAGATTAGAGGAATGGATAGGTATCACTGGAACTGCCCTTAAATGGTTTCAGTCCTATCTTGAAGACAGGAAGTACTTTGTTTCGGTTGGTAACTGTGTGTCAGACCAAATGGCCCTGACATGTGGTGTTCCACAGGGGTCTATCTTGGGACCTCTATTATCCAATCTCTACATGCTTCCTTTAGGCCAGTTAATACGCAGCTGTGACGTATCATACAATAATTATGCAGATGACACTCAGATTTACATTTCACTCACAGCAGGTGAAAATGGACCAATCCATTTACTGTGTCACTGCATCGAACAGATTGATGTGTGGATGCAAAATAATTTTCTCCAACTGAACAGAAACAAGACTGAACTAATCATCTTTGGGCCACAGAAACAAAGAGAAAGTGTCAGCAGTCACCTCGAGTCTCTTTCTCTAAAATCTAAAAATCAGGTTAGAAATCTAGGGGTCATCATGGACTCAGACTTGAATTTCCACAGTCACATTAAGTCAATTACATCATCTGCATTTTATCACCTTAAAAACATTTCCAGAGTCAAAGGGATGATGTCTCAACCAGACTTAGAGAAACGTATCCATGCTTTTATCTCCAGCAGGTTAGATTACTGTAACGGCCTGCTCACTGGTCTCTCAAAACGAGGGTTAAGACAGCTGCAGCTTATTCAGAACGCTGCTCGGGTTCTAACCAAAACCAGGAAGTACAACCACATTACGCCAGTTTTAATATCTCTGCACTGGCTTCCTGTTGCTCAGAGAATAGACTTTAAAACAGCACTTCTGGTTTACAAGTCTCTAAATGGTTTAGCACCAGAATATATCTCTGACATGCTAGTTTCTTATGAACCTCCTCGGACTCTGAGAACATCTGGGACAGGCCTTCTGCTCGTGCCCAGAGTTAGAACTAAACAAGGTGAAGCAGCGTTTAAGTTCCATGCAGCAAAAACCTGGAACAGCCTCCCAGATGAAGTAAAACAAGCCTCAACTTTAACAATGTTCAAGGGGAGGTTAAAAACCTTCCTCTTTAGCTCCGCCTACTCTACAACCTAAAGTGTTTTTTTCTTTTATCTGCACTCTTCAATTTTTTCTTATGTTTCTTAATATAAATCTTGTAAATTGTCTTGTATTCCTGTAAAGCACTTTGAGTTACCCAGTGTATGAATTGTGCTATATAAATAAAATTGCCTTGCCTTCCTTAACTATAATGAATACCAACAATAAAACACTGACAAAGATAATGATATGTATTTCAGTCAAAAATAAATAAACAAAAATCCATACTTTCATTTTCATTTTAAACAGAACATATTGACTGAAAGAGTCAGGCTGAAGATAATAACAGAAAGAATGATATTTGATGATGATATTATAGATACTGAACAAACCTGTGCAGTCAAGGTCGGGTCAAGTGGACAATCTGTGCACTTTTAGAGAAATAATATATAAAGTAAAATAATAACAAAAACTTTATATTGTCAGTTGTGACTAAAATAAAGCCTTTGATTATGTGTCCTGTGATTATTTATGTCTAAATATGGGTTTCTTGAACCAGTTATAAATATTAATAAAAGTTTTTATTTGAATCAAATGTGTGTTAAATGTTAACGGTGTATTAACTGAGAGTCAAACAGGGTTGTCCCCTCAGTGCAGCACTTTATGTTATTGCAGTTAGTCCCTTCATTTCCTCCATTAACAAAGACCTCTGTATTTCCATATTTTACAGTCTTTATTTCTGTTTTTAGAACCTTATTGTTTTTAATACAAAACGTCTTCTTGACACGTCCCACAGGTCAATAATTTCTATGGATCAAAGAGTCCCCGAGTCTGTCCATCTGTCCATTCTTCTTTTCTGAAGAGTCACAATGTGTCCTCTCCTCCGCTGTCTCCAAAAAGTGTCTGAGGATACTGTTAAGACATTCGTTTTCTGGCTCAGGAGCATCGCTGGAGTAAGGAGAGTCAGGTTGTCTGGATCTGTTGAGACCGACACAAGTGGTCTTGTGTTCATTATTGCCATAACCTCTGCCATAAGGGTTCTCAATAGTTCATGTTGAACGTGTGTGGCCTTGAGTAGTATTGTGTCCAGGATCCGTCTGTCAACACCAGAGAGTCTCTCCAGGACCCACCCACATGTGAGGAGTGTGAGGAGTTGAAACTTTTTCCTGCAGGTGAGTAGTCAGTGTTCTGTCTTTGTCATCGATGTTTAGCTCATTACATGCTCCAATAAAAAGTGTTCCTCTGTCAGAGCAAAGTATTTGTGCAGGTCCACGAACAGAGAAAGATCTTCTCAGAACATTGATAAAGCTAGATGTTGACATTGATTAAATTAGTTCAATGTGTGCAGCTCTTGTTGACGTGCATGTGACAGTCATCTTTTGAATCTATAGTCTTCCTCTGAGCTTAGAACAGAACACATTTGTGAATGACAGACGATATAAGCCGTTTCTTACCAATAATCCAAACTCCAGCTGCTCTTAGTGCTCCCGCTGTCATGTGACGACCCTTATGAGCTGCCTTTTCATTATTTACAAGAAGGACAGACACATGGTGAGTGTGAGGAATAATGAGAGAATGTTTGAATGTTTCTCGTCTGATGTTCTTTTACTGCCGTCCTCGCTGTGAGAGGGCTTCCTTTCCTTTCAAGGCTAGACAGCTCGTGAACAGTGAAGAGTAGGATGCAATAAACTGTCAGTCTTGGTCTTTGCTCATTTATTGAAGGATTACCCCCAGCACCAGAATAAAACTGATTAATTAATTTAGTGATATTCAAGACTATTTACTTTGTAGATTCTCACTGAAGGCATCAAAACTATGAATTAAGACTTATGGAATTAGTAAAGAAATTGTAGCGAAGAAAAAAGTGTGAAATAACTCCAAACATGTTTTATATTTTAGATTCCTCAAAGTAACAGTCTTTGCTTTGTCGACAGAGCTGCAAACCCTTGGGCCTCTCTCAGTGAGCTTCAGGATGTAGTCACTTAAAATGGTGTTTCCAGGTTAAAAGTGGAAACACAATGTTGTGTTTGTGTCTTATTTAAAAGTAAAAACATGGAGGATTAGGGAACATAGATTTAAGCCTAAAATGAATGCTAGCCTTTATAAAAACACATCATTAGACTTTATAAGAAATGCACGTTGGGCGGGAGACAAAAAGTGTTGGAGGAAGAGAGTGGGACGAGCACGTCAGGACCAGAATTTAAATTGTTGTTTGGTGATTTTACTCATAAATATGTCCTGGATTGGAACGGTTTAACATCAAAAAGGCTTTTGAACAAACATAATGACATTGTTGTTTGTGGTTTTATCTTGTATAAATATTTAAATTACGATGAATGTGCTGCACTGATAAAGCTCCTGGATTGTAAAGACTCCTGGATTGTAAAGACTCTGATGGAAGTCTATAGAGGCTTATATCAGTGACCAGACTCCCGCTCAGAGCCACTGTTTCATGGAGTTGTTATGTAAGCACCAAAACTGTTATGAGGACGAGACCCACACTTTTGTAATTTTTATTATAATAATTGTTTATATTGTTTATAGTTACTGGGTGCTCATAGTTCTCTACAGGTCATGTCAAATCATGTCATGTCCTCCATGTTAGTCCAAGCATGGAGTAGACATAACTGGAGACATGGCTTGCCACGGGACTTCTGCACCTGGAGCTCGGGCCTTGGAGGAGGGTGTATGGAAGATACACCTCCCTCTAACAGCCCCCACTGCAGTGATATAAATTCTCATGTTTTGTTTACTTCCTTAAGCAAACCTCACTTGAAGCCTTTGATATATGTGTGTCTGCTTTGCTTTTTCTAGCAAGAATTAAACCTGGCCATTTGCTTATTATACAGGCCAGACCTCCACTCTGTGTGTGTGAAGCGCGATGACGAGATCTGGACTGAAAAAAGAGAAGAGCAGAAAGACGAGAGGACAGAATAGAAAAGTCTGGCTGTGGAACAACTGGACTATTGGACTGACAATTCAGGTAAACAGCTGTTACATTTTTTGTGTGTGTGTGGTTGCTAACCCCAAAACTTCCGGGAGTAGCTAGTCTGGGATTCTTGCGGACGTTTAGCGGGCTGCATGTATTTACATCAATATAGTGTGATGATGTGTTTCCATGAAGCAAGCGTAGGAGATTGCCAGACGCTGATAACGCTTTGTCGAGAACCTGCCTGAGTGGTTTATGGTAAGATTGTAAACAGGATTTACTGAGATTAATCTGTGTTAAAGATTGTTGTCTTGCTAGAATTAAGTTTGATAGATACTGTATGCTCTGTAAGTCTTTATGGTGTTTCTTGAAACTGACTTGTGCAATTAGTTCATTGGCCGTGACAAGTGCGAGCTCTATGCGAGATAAAGCACCTAATTACAATAAAGGGTATGGGGTCTAAAGAGCTGGTCTGAGAAGCTCATGATTTACTTCAGATAAATATTCACGAATCCTAATACGCCGCATTCAAAACGTCTGGCCGTACTACGAATGTCGGTTTATGGTGCGACACTCACACAGGAAGTGTGGGATATGCACAAGGTAGCTCGAGCTGACTCTTTATCGAGACCCTGCCGAAGCCTATGGTTAATGGCGAGATTGGAGTCCAGTCACGTTGGACGTGACATATAGGAAGACATAGGCCTACGTATAGTGTTCACTGCATGTAATGTGGTGAGATTTTAAAGCCCACTAGAAGTGAGAGGCTTTTGCTGAAAAAATGTTGATAAAGCGGGGAAAAGGTCAATTAATGCAAGTGAAGTTGATTTGTTATTTCTAAAACCATTTGACTATCGCTAAGTAGGTTATGCTTATCTATAAAACCATTTAAACGGGGAACAAAAATCTATACGATTTTTGATAGCTGTGGGAGTATAGAAATTGGTCTGTAATTTGTGAACTGATGACTATCGCAATTTTTATAGATTGGAGCGACCTTGGCAATCTTCATTAATTTGGGAAATTTACCTGTGCTGAGAGATTGATTACATATATGAGTTAAAGGATTGGCTATATTCTTTATTTACTTTTTTAATTATACTCATGTCAAGGTCATTCCAGTCAGTAGATCTTTTACTTTTACATTTGTTAACAATTTCTATGATTTCTTTTGCAGTTGTTGCAGTAAAAAATAGTGAGTGACCATTATCTATAATGTTGCTTGACGTATCAATGTTGTCTGTTTTGGCAATCTTTGATGCTAGTTGTGGTCCGATGTTGACAAAGTATTCATTAAATGCGTTAATAATATTATTCATGTCTGTTATTTTAATCTCATCTTTAATCATGTAATCAGGGAAAGAGATAACTTTAGAGTCTTTATTAATTGCGTGGTTTATAGTATTCCATAAACCTTTAATATTTTTAATATATATTATTTAATTAAACTTCTATAGTGATTTTTCTTGCATTTTTTTATATTTGTTAATTTGTTTTTATATTTTTTGTACTTTATTTCTGATTCTGCTGTTCTTTTCCTTTTAAATGTTCTATATAGAAAGTTTTTCTTTTTACACGAATTTAATAGTCCCTTTGTCATCCATGGACTCTCTTTTTCCTTTTGTTTATACATGTGTTCAATTTCAGGGCAATGTTGATCGAATAACTGCTTGAATGTGTTGATAAAGTTCGAGTATGCTTTATCAGCATTATTTTCCCCTAGAACATCTTCCCACTTTTGCTCTAGCAAACTTTGCTTAAAAGTGGTAATGGCGTGTTCAGATCTTATTCTAACTTTTTTTATTATCACATTGCCTTTTTTTGTTCATTTGTTTTTTTTAGCAAATTAGGCAAATGATCACTAATATAATTGATAAGTATGCCACTTGTTATATTATCATTTAGACTATTAGTAAATATATTATCAATTAGGGTAGCACAGTGTGCATTGATTCGTGTTGGCCTTGAGATTACAGGATATAGAGTCAGACTAAACAGTGTCCACAAATTTATCTGTGGGTCTATGTGTTTTTTCTTTTAATATGTCAGCATTAAAATCACCACATATATAAATGTCTTTATGGCTACAGTTTGTGAATAATGTTTCGATACAGTCTGTAAATGCTTCCATATCTGCACCCGGTGCTCTATAAATACAGGAAATAAGTATGTTTTTCCTCTTTTCCACCATAATTTCTACTGTAACACATTCAAGCACCTGATCTATTGCCACTGTCATATTTTCAACTAATTGTGCATTAAACATTTTTTGGATGTAAAGTGCAACCCCTCCACCCAATTTGTGTTTTCTGTTCTGTTTGTACATGTAATAGTCTTCAAGTTCAAAGTTTCCATATTTCTTTTCATCTATCCAGGTTTCTGACAAAGCTATGGCCTTGAATTTTATTTTAAGTTTTTCCAGATAATCCTTAATATGCTCAAAATTTGCATATAAACTCCGGCTATTTAGATGGATGATAGACATACAATCAGGTTGATCAAGTGTAGTTACATTTTCATCATGATAATACTTACAATTATGAGAAATGTTATTATAAAAGTGCATGTCAGGGTCCACATCAGTTAACACATTGGTTGGTTTGTATTCATCAACTAAAAATATCTCTAATTCTGACTGTTGGACACTTGTATCCTCAGTATCTGATGAGGATAAGTCAGTGTCAAGGATGTCAATGTCTGTCATAGAGAATGTAACGTGTCATTTTACCTTATCATGTTGTGTATTTGTCCAATTCATTTATCTCTTTGATCCAGATGACTTTTGCCTGTTCAGGAGTTCCGTTCAGTTTGATGAACACCCTGCAATTCGATGTCCACGTTGTTTGGATCTTGTTCTGTTTGCGGAGTTGTCTGGCTTGTTTGGCGATGTCTGCATTTTTTTTTGTTCGTTTATGTATACATCTGTCCCCTTGAGGTTTCTTCCTTTTTTAAGCAAGGCATGTTTGTGTTTCCCGTTTGTGAACCTCAATATGATGGCTGGTTTGAGTTGCCTGTCTTTTCGAGGCAACGGATGGCATGCCTCTATGTCCCTGCTGTCCAGAGTGATTCCTTTATTTTGCATAAAACGAATCACTTGTTGTTCGACCGACTCCAAATCCTTCTCACTTGGTTCCCCGCCTGGTGTCACAGCCCTAGCGTAAGTGCGGACATTCAAACCAGTTATGATCACATCATTTATCCGTGTGTATTGCTCCAAGTCGGCCAAGCGGTTTTCCAGGGAGAGTATTTTTTTGTCTTTTTCATCATTTTGTTTCCTTAGCTCTTTAATTTCAAGTGTTAAGTTCAATATAGTCTTTTGTTGTGTTGAGATGTTTCCAATCTCTGATGTCAAATAGTTTTACAATTTTCTTATTTCCTCTAGCTCTTCATCCATCACTACATTAATTTTCTTTGGCCCCATTTTAGCTCAACAGCATTACACTCCACACAGAATATCACCCTTATGACCAGTGTTCAGTGCCTGTTTTCACTATCTGAGCGACAACAAGCCGGTTAGCTTACCGTGCTTGCCCAGGTCCGCGGCGACTAGACAAAACTAGCCTTTTCTGTCATTCACTATCCATGAAGGGGCAATCGTTTGCAAATTGTAGTAAAGCTTACGTAAATGCTGTTGGCAGAGAGGGCATCGGCGTTTCAGTCCTTTGAGTTGTTTTGGTTTGCCGCTAAATGTGCTCACTGGGCGGCAGCGGGCGGCAGCTAGGCGGCTAAGAGTGGTGAGCGAAGTCCGCCATCTGTTTCAATCTGCATAATCAGTACTTTTTTTTTTACATTCCTTACAGTTAGTGTGAAATGAAATGTGCAATTGGCTGTTACTGTGGAGCAATAATTTCTATTTTACTCTGTGGCTGTGATTAATATACATTATATATATGTATAATATATTTGAACTGACTGGCTGCATTACATGAAGCATGGCGTAAGAACTAGAAAGCATAATGAAATAACACATGTTAAACACAGATGTAAATTAGCATAGTTGTTCTTGAAATAAAACATACTGTATGTGTCTGATGTAACGGGAAGTGGGTGGACCAACATGGCAGATCCTAAAACTGAATGGCAGTTCAACAAAATAAAAACTCAAACAAGAGGTGGAGATCCAGAGAATAGTGGACAGTGGAGCAGAGGAAGTGTCTCGAACATGGATGAAGTTCAAAGGTAACCACAATCTGGCAAAGAGTGGAGGACTGAAGCTGAGCCACTAAAGGTAACCACAAAGTTGAAATTATTATGAATGTAAGGGAAAATGCACAAATGCCATGGAGACCGAGAGCGAGGTGGAAGGGGGTGTGGCAGACGAGAGGGCACTGAGAGGAGAGGCAGGAGGCCGAAACAGGGTCCAGACGAGAGACGAGGGGAGAATGACCTCATGACTGACCGCTTCAACTAACAGGTCAGGTACATAAAACACACATAAACACACATGTAAATACACACACATAAAGACACAGACACAAACACGGACACATGAGACACACATCTACAGGAGGAGGATGTGATTTTGGTTTATGAGAAGAAATAATGAGTATTCTGTTAGAGAACAGAGTTGGTATTGTATTTTATGTGACACGGCAATGTGAACATTAAAGGTTTGAAGAAGTTAAAGATCCAACACTTGGATCCAAAATGAAAATAGTGATTGATATTTTGCTAAACAATGTACCTATTAGTACGAGAACTAATAGAGGTCCAGTGAGGTTCCAAACACACGATATAACGCCAATAAAAGAATAAAAATGATTACTTTGTAATTGGAAGAATTTAAATATGTGTCTTAAAGTTGAATTGCGCAGAGTAAGTTTACAAAGATAATATAACTTTATAGTTCGGCCAAAAGCTCACATTTAAAAGAAAGTAAAGAAAAGAAACATTTTTGTATTTCTCTGGTTTGGTTCTGACAAAGTGTTGGAGAAAGTGGATTCAAAACAACAGCACAAATCACAGCACCCCCCACCCTTGCTCCCAGGAGCTAGAAAATGTTTTGGATTTGATTTTGTTTTGTTGTGTTTTTTAAGAGATGAAGTTTTATTTATTCTATAAAATAAAGATTTAAACTGTAATGTAAATTGGTAATCTGGTTTTGGTGATTAAAACATATCTATGTTAAAACAGTTCAAACTGTTATTTGAAAAATTTAAAGTTAATGAGAAATAAGTAAATAAAAAGATATTTGTAAAACTAACAAGGTGAATTGTTAAAGTTTAAGTTTAAAATTGAGTACTGGGACACAACATTTACATTTAGTCATTTAGCAGACGCTTTTATCCAAAGCGACTTATAAGTGAGGAAAACAATGGAAGCAATTTTAACAACACAAGGTACAAAAAGCATAAGTGCACAAAAAAACTATTCAGTTTAAACCCAGCACAATATACAAAGCGAAGTTTATTTATTTATTTATTTATTTTTTAAAGAAAGGAATCGATAGAAAGGAAGTAGAACTCAGTGTTTGTCAGTCAGGTGTTGATGGAAGAGATGTGTTTTCAGGCGTTTTTTAAAGATGGCTACAGAATTTGCTGATCTTGTAGCAGCAGGTAGATCATTCCACCAATGTGGAACAGATCCAGAGAAGGTACGCGAGAGTGATTTTTTTACGCAGGGATCTGGTAGGAACGTAGGTCTGTATTAGCGAGTGAAGATATGAGGGTGCGGAGCCAGTAGTGGTCTTGTAGGCCAAGAGCAGAGCTTTGAATTTAATGCGGGCGTCAACCGGGAGCCAGTGTAACCTAATGGTTTGTATGGGGCTGCCATACAAACAACGCTCACAGCCTTCTCCTACCATCACCAAACACACCTCTACAGTCACACACATTCATACACCAGTGCTACGGACACTGGAGGCAAGGTGGGTTAAGTGTCTTGCCCAAGGACACAACGACAGTACGAACAGGGCAGAGCGGGAATCGAAGTCCTGAAGATAGCACAGGTTAGGTTTAAATCATATTATAAAAAAGGTAAACCCACTAAATACCTGGGCGGCCTGCCATTGTTGGATTTTCCCCACCATAGTCTCTAAATGAACGTGATATAAGAACTGTGGGAAAAAAATGAAATCACTGGATAGATACTGTTACTAAGTTCTTTTACTTCTACTTGGGTCATTTTTATTTAAGAAGTAACTTTTTTTTGTATCTAGCTCTGAATGTGTGGTTGTTGACATGTAGGGCGGAGGTGATGATTACAACAGACATAACTCAACAAAAGTGGCACAAAGTGGAATCCACAGCGAGGGAAACAGACATCAGAATTAAACTCCAATAAAACTGTGTTCTGACGCCCAACCCCAAGCTAATGAACAGCAGTATTTCTGACAATTTGTTACTCTGTAAACACTTTCTCCCGGCTTTTTTGGTACGAGTGTTGGAGCTAAGAGTAAGAGAATAAAAACTATAAAACCAATGTAAAGTTTGTCTGTTTAATTCCACTCAGAAAAAAGGTATACAGCGCTGTTACACAACCCGCAGCTCACATGAGGTCAGCCCATGAGTTGTGCCTCTGTTTAACTCAAAACCCTAAAAGTCATAACCTTTGGCCACACCACACACAGGAGGGGGCACTTCCTGCCACAGTATCAATAGTTTTCCCACTATGTGTCCAGCCAGGGCGACCAACTGGTTCTAACTGGTTTCAACAGTTGAGGTATTTCGTGTCCTTAATCTAAGGTGCAGTGTAGAATGCAAAGTTAACAAATAACAAATATAAACTGTTATAAAGATGCATCTTAATAGAAAAACCCTAACAAGTTTACAAAGTCAGTTGCAGAAGTCAGTAGAGCAAGTTTGACACATTATCCAGTCTCTGGCAGGTTTCCACTTTGTTGAAGCAGTGTCCTCCCACAGTTACAGGGATCTCATCATCTTCAATGCTGTATAGAGTCTTTATTGTAACAACAACTAATGATCCAAGTAGACTATCCCCAGCTCTACTAAAGGTCTGCAAATCGAACTTGGGTTTTTATACAGTTTTCACATGACAGTTTACAAATTTACGATTGCTCCTCAGGAGGATAGAAGACCCCCTACTTCTAGTAGAGACTTGACCATTCTACTAATCATGGGTGCCTGGTACAAGGACAAGTTACTGGAGAACCCTCTGTCCTAGTTCTCCAGTAACTCCTTGTACCAGGCACTCATGTGCCCATCTTTAACCAGATCTTTCCTGTATGTGTGTGTGTGCATGAAAATAATCATGTTTTAAAACCATATACATTGTTTTCTATTTTCTATTAATATAAAAACAGAACTAAAACACACAACATCCAAAATATTACACCACAGTATTTAGTCACAAGACACAAGTTTAGTTAATGGCACCATATATTTTGAAAGACATTTACACTTGGTCATAAACACAAAATGTTACCAAATTAACGTGTACAGTGTAAATAAGACAATAAAATACAATACAAATATTCCCTATATATATATATATATATATATATATATATATATAATATATTAGGGCTGGGAATCGATTAAAAAAAATAACTAATTAATTGCACATTTTCTGTAATTAATTGCAATTAATTGTGTTTCCCCCCAAGCTTGTTATCATCAATATTTAAATTAGGGCTGGGCAACAATTAAAATGTTTAATCGCGATTAATCGCACAATGTTCTGTGATTAATCGCGATTAATCGCATTATACACAAAATTTAATAATGAATTCAAAATTAGTGTACTGCATACATTTTAAAAGAACTGCTATATGAACATAAGTGCAATAACATTTGGTTTGCACTTTAAACAACACTTTAAACAAATAATGTGCTTTTACAGCAGTTAAAACATTTCTTGTAAATCTGAACTTAAACATTAATGTAATCAAATTAAATATTAAAACCAAAAATATTTGCCACTGACAGGGCATTAATATTTTGTTTAGTTTGTTATAGAAAAACAAGTTATGTCCAGAGCTTCAATCATAACATTATAACAATATAAACAATATAAATGTCTCTCTTGTGTTTTCATTACAGTCAGAGCATGTGAATGCAGTTCCCGCGCGTTTCACACACCCTCTCCCTTTCACTTGCCAAACTCAAGTGTATGGGTAATGTAGTCTCTGCTCTTGGTGGGACGAATTAGGAAGCGGCAGAGCTCTGGAAAGCGGCAGAGCAGGCAAAGGATTAAAACCTCTATTAAAACAGTTGTCCAAATGAGCGTACCAGTACGCTAAAAACACTGTGAAACAGATCCAGAGAAGGTACGTGAGAAGGATTTTTTACCACAAGGTCCTTTTGAACAGAATTAAAAAAAAAATTTATTTGGTTTTGGTTTTGACCAAACTTTAGATCTTTGTAACCTAAAGAAAAAGAGAAAAAAGGTTGAGATGTTACGTTTTATTTGAATGAACAGTAAGGATAATTACTGATTGAAATTTTGGTGAATTTGAATAAATAAAGAGAGACACGTTAATTTTAATTTTACATTTGATGGTTAAAGTTTCTGTTTAACATTGAGTGAGGTGAATTCTTTATGTGGCATCTGAATGCCAAATTAGTGGAAAATTGTAATTGATAAAACGTTTTTATGTTACATTTAAATTAATATGGGAAAAATACAAAAACAAAATGGTTTATTGTATTAGCAACTGGTGGTAAAACTGAGTTTTACAGAAACAGTATAAAAAAAATCTATACTGAACAAAATCATTAAGAAATGTTTATGTGTGGAGAAATTAAAAGTAAATAGAGCAGACTTTGAACATTTGTTCTTTTGTTCATTTGAACTTAGTTGATTTTATGTTTAGTCTTTACTTTTAAACGACGGTGATGGTGTTTTGGAGGAAACGAACGGTCACGAAGGTGATGGTGTTTTGGAGGAAAGCAGTGTGAACAGAGCAGAGGCTTTGTGGTGTGTTCAGGCAGCTGAGACATGCTGCTGTTACTGGTTTAAACCCAGAGGGAGGGGTCTGACCTAAGGGTGATTAAGAAATTTTGTTTTGAAGTAAGAGAAAAATGTGTTTTCTTTCTAAATAAAGTAATTTGAGGTAAATTGAACAATATTCTGAGAATAACTAATTAGATGATTTGAAAAGAAATATGAAATAAATTGTGAATTTAAAGAATGTTTAAAAGTTTGTGACAATAGATCATGAGAAACCAGTTCTGATCTATTTATGTTTGCATCAACTGAGTTAAAGTTTATCAAATTATGGTAGATACCAATTACAGTTACAGGTAAAGACCTACACTGTAAAAAAAAATCCTAATTTTACAGAAAATCACTGTAATTTTTTCTGTTATTTTTAATTACATTCAAAACTCTGTAAAATTACAAACAATATCTGTAAATTAATGAATTGTCTGTTAATTTAAGGATTATATCAGTAATGTCAAATTACAGTAATGTTTATTTTTTATACAGTACAATTACTGTATTATTTATACAGTATTTTTCTGTTTTCTTAAATTACGTATAAAGTAGTGTAAAATTACAATAATAAAGTGTAATTAAATGTGTAGCTCATTATATTAAAGGTTTATATCCATACTAATAATCTAACATATGTCCTTGTTATTTTAAAGTAATTTTTTTTTTATACAGTACAATTACCATATTATTTATACAGTATTTTTCTGTTTTCTTAAATTACATACAAAGTTGTGTAAAATTAGAATAAAATGTGTAGCTCATTATATTAAAGGTAATACCAACCCATTAGATTTTCATATAGCCTAGGTCTACATACATGATTTTTTTATGAATACATATGCAGTGTTTTTCCTCTGTTTAATAATCTGTTTGCTCTGCTAAATTGCTGTTTAGCAGAGCAGTGGTAAATATATGTTGTTATATAGCCTATGGTATATAAGTTACCATAATTTTAATTTTTAATCATGCACTTCAATGAAAACACAATTTAACCAATTGATTAAATAACAGCCAGCCTATAAATACAACTAGATAAATTACCACACTATTGGCTGTCTCTCCGAGTGTTTTTGAGCATGATTGGTTATTCTGAGTGTGATCCAGGAATCTGGCCAATAACAACTACTACGCTTTACAGTTCAAATTTGAATACGTCAGTTGGAGTGAGTGAGTGAGTGAGTGAGTGAGTGAGGGCGGGCGCTGCTGCTCGGGATATTCAGTATTAACTTACTTCTGTTCTGTGGCTTTTGTTTAAACATGGATTGGTTTACATCGGACTGCTACATTTTTATTTTGAGCGAGTTGCAGGATGTAAATGAAGAACAAACACGGAAGATGGACAACGATTTTTTTTTAACAAAGCGTAAAGGACATAATGCAATCTGCGGAAGGTAACGTTAAATAACTTTTTATTTTATAAAAAAAATCTGCTAGCGTTACATCAAAATATAGTGTGTTAAGTTGATAATCTAAACGCGATTATATATTTTAATGTAGTATGCTAATATTATGTGTTGTTTGCATGTGTAAATATTGTCAGCTAACAGTTATTTAGATTAGCATAGGAGCTTTACAATGAGTGAAATGAGAACATTGTCTTTTTAGACAGAGAGGAACTCGAACCATAACGTTACTCCTTGACTCTAGAAGAATCTGCAAACTAGGTTTTTGAATCTACTGTTGATGGCGGGATATAGGCCCATATAGTTGCATGTGTGTGACTCGCGCTAGCTTAGCCGGTGCTAGGCTAGCGCGAGTCAATAGATCCCTGTAGCCTGCCATTAAAACAGTTTTACCCACTCCACAGTACACCAAAAGCAAATCGATTATAACGCCAGACTACCAATGTAAATGTCTGTTGAGAGAATAATGTTAGAACTCAAACTACACTTTCATCTCAATGTTTGCATTACATTTACTGGAACTAGTTTCTCAGCAGCGGCGGAATTATACTTTGCTCGGTTAGTACTGCGCCGAAAGTAAACAGAACAGAAGCGCACCACAGTCGGGACGGTAGGTTGCCTAGGTAACTTAATATCACTCCTCCGCTGCTGTAGACTGTGCTAATAAATACAGGAACAAAGTCTAACTATTACAATGTGATGCAAGGTTACACTGGCCCTCCAGGAGTTTGGCACATTCTCCCAAATAATTTACTCACCCTCATGTTATTCCAAACATTTATGCATTTTGATTGCCAACATTCTTCAAAAATATCTACTTTTAATGCTTGACAAAATAGAAATTTCAGGTTTGAAAAGACATGATGGTGAGTAAATGATGACAGAATATACATTTTTGGGTGAACTATCTCCAGTATTTTAATAATCGCACTCAAGGAGATTAGACCTTCTTTTTTTTTAACGCATAATCATCATCAATCCTTTTATTGAGAAAATTGAGAGAAATAATCCATTGTTGTTGTGAATCTACATGTTCCTTCTTTCGGTGATGCACATTTTTTGTCACATCAGACACAAGTTTTAAATACCAGACAAAACAGAAGACAAACAGACAATTTAAATACAATTTATTAAGCTTGTTTAAAAGGAAACAAAAATAATTTAAATCATCCTTTTAAGAGAATCATAGTGTGTCCTTTTTTCCTCCCAGATGCACCAAGGATCCAGTTGATTACTGGCCATTTGCAGGATTGCTGTGACGCTGCTGAGTCTTGAACGCGGATTGACAACAGACCCGGAAGAGAATACAATGCTGAATAACGTTTTTTTGGACAAAACTTTATTTTCGATGCTTCAAAAATTCTAACTAACCCACTGATGTCACATGGACTACTTTGATGATGTCTTTATTACCTTTCTGGACATGGACAGTATACCGTACATACATTTTCAATGGAGGGACAGAAAACTCTCGGACTAAATCTAAAATATCTTAAACTGTGTTCCAAAGATGAACGGAGGTCTTACGGGCTTGGAACGACATGAGGGTGAGTCATTAATGACATAATTTTCATTTTTGGGTGAACTAACCCTTTAATGTTTAGAATCAATAGTGGTGTGAAATCTTGTATGTATCAGTTTTGTGTAGAGTATGTTTAGAAAATTTCACTTTAATCCTAAAGTTTGAGAATTTGATAACTGTTCTATAACTACTAGTTAAAACGTTGTATTTAATTTAAGATATATACTGTAATTTATCAACTGAATCATTCCATTTAATTTAGATTATATGTTTACGGAAATGATTTAAATCCGTTTTATACATTTTTTTATTTTTTTTTTTTACAGACTTATTTTGTTTTCCAAAAATAAAACTGTTAATGTTACAACCTTGAGCACGTCTTGACAAGTTATTGAATGTGTTTGATCGTTATAATTTAGCAAAGGTCTGTTAAATAACAGTGTTTGTCATTAGAACCTTTAGTGCTGTCACTTTATTGAAGGTGTTTGATTGTAATAATTTAGGAAATACCTGTAAAATAACAGTGTTTTCCCATAAAACTATTAGTGCATCACTTAATTGAAGGTGTTTGACTGTAATAATTTAGGAAATACCTGTAAAATAACATTATTGAAGGTGTTTGGTCATTACAATCTAGGAAAAATCCATAAAATAACAGTTTTACACTGTAAAACCAGAAAAAACGGTCAAATGATCAGTAGCTGGCTGCCAAACAAAAACCGTAAAATTTAAGTATTTGCACTTTATTGGATTTAAGATATTTTACTTTAATTTTACGGTTTTGTTTGGGCACAACTAATGGTAACTAAAATTAAAACTGAACTAAACAAAGTGAAGTTTTAAATATAACATAAACAAAAGTGATGCTATTTGTAAAACATAAAGAAGATGAATAATTAGAAATGCTAATTAATGAAATAACAATTTAAGGTGGTAATTGGAAAAAAAAATTGGTTTTGATTTTATTTTATTTTATTTTTTATCCTAAAAGAGGAGTTTAAATCAAATAATGAAATAAAGAAAGTTGACAGGACTTTTCTGGAGAAGCACTGTTTAGTCTGATTAAACCTTTTCAGATTAAAGTAGATTTCCAGCAGACCATATCTGTGGAAACAGGGTTTATCTGCTGTTTCAATTTTATGGTTTGATCATTTTAAGGGCTTTTATGGTTTCGTTTGACGAAAACCTAGGAGGCACTTTCTATGGGTCTATAATGTCAGATAACGTTCTAATTTGTTTGTTTGTTCTTTATTTGGATAGAAGCCAACTACAACAAGTATACCAGTTCAGAAAAGGAGTTTTGACAATTAATATAGCCACCAACATTAAGAGCTAATATTAACATAGTTCTTTGAATTTATATCATCTTGGTTTACACCTGTGAGGGGAAGTACACCTGTGAGCAGGGCTAGTGACGGGAGTCACATGACTTCCTGTGACATCACTCTGAACTTGACAAACGTAGAGATCAGGGACAGGTGCAGTGCAAAGCAGAAGTCTGGAGGTTTTGTGAAAGTAAGACCATTAGACCAGCATTGCCTGCTGACCGGAAACATGCGTCCTTAAAGGATCCTCGTTTTATTTGTGTTCACATACAATGTCACGGAGAACATCGTGAGTGGAAACGTCTCGGGTTACTTCACTGTAACCCTGTTCCCTTAAAAAGCGGGAACGAGATGCTGCGTAGCATTACGCTATGGGGGAACATTCTTTGTGTGACCGGTTGTGAAGCACGTGTGTCAAACACGCCAAGAATTGGCTTATAATACCTCTGTTGGTGACGCAGCTCATCAGCGGCAGCTGTGTGATTGCGCGCACCTGAACAGAGGGTATAATAACACATGACGCGGGAGCGTCTTCAGGTCAACTTTGTCTGAAGAGCGCCCGGACACGCCCAGTGCGGCATTGCAGCGCAGCATCTCGTTCCCGCTTTTTAAGGGAACAGGGTTACAGTGAAGTAACCCGAGGCGTTCCCTGTCAAAAGCTACACTCGATGCTCGCGTGGCATTACGCTATGGGGAACGAGAATACCAACGCCGCCGCACTGTAAGTGTCTGGACCCCTCGGGTTGTGAAGTGTGCACAAACACAAAGAGGTCTCAAACACAATTTTGGGATGATGCCTCAAGGACATGCAAGCCCTGAGTAGCATGAACATCCAAGCTATAGAATCTGATGAATGTGTGCGGAGGACCAGCCTGCCGCATCACAAACTTGCTGCAGAGGGCACCTTTTGCTAGAGCTGTTGAAGCTGCAACCCTCTAGTAGAATGAGCCCTCACACCAATGGGCGAAGTTTGACCACGCACGTCATAGGCCAGGGCAATGGCATCCTTCACCAAACGTGATATAGTTTGTCTGGTAGCTGCAACCCCAGCTTGCAGCCCCGTAACATATAAACAGCTGTTCGGACTTACGCCACTGGCTAGTGCGGTGGACATATGTCTGGAGGGCACGTACTGGACACAGTAAGTGAAGTCTCTCCTGCTCCGGTGTTATAAATGGCGGAGGACAGAAGGCTTCAAGAATGACCGGATTTAAGGTCGAGAATGGAACTTTTGGAAGATAGTTAGGGTGAGGATGCAAAATGGCTTTGACCAGCCCAGGAGCAAAGTCTAGGCAGGAGGGCGAAACTGACCGAATCTCCAACCCTCTTGAGAGTGGTAATGGCCGCCAGAAGAACCATCTTTAGAGTCAGAAACTTGACAGACGCTGACTCAGTGGTTCAAAAGGAGTGCTTACTAAGCCCTCCAGCACTATAGCTAGGTCCCAGGAAGGAACTCTAGCTCTAGTTTGGGGTCTCAACCCCGCAATCAGGGCGTGGCAAGCCGAAATGGCGGCCCCGAAAACCCTGAGTGTGCTAGGATTAGTGCCCGAGGACAGTTTGTCCTGCAGAAACTCCAGCACTGAAACAATCTGGCAGTGGACTGGGTCTGCATGATGTGTAGCACACCAGGCATCAAAGACACGCGATCTGCAGGCATAGGCTCTCCTTGTAGAGGAGACTTAGCGCTCAGAATAGTCTCTACAACAGGGGCCGGAGCCCGACATCTCTTAAGTGGTCCCCCTCAGGGGCCAGACGTAGGTTCCAGAGCTCGGGCCGGGATGAAACACTGTCCCCTGTGCCTGAGAAAGGAGATCCCTCCTGGTCGGAATTGCCCATGGCGAGCCGTCGAGGAGAGATATTAGGTCTGAGAACCACACTCTGGTTGGCCAGCAGGCGCTACTAGTAAGAGGCGCAACCCGCGTTGACGGACCTTCGCCAGGACTCCCGGGAGCAGAGCCACCGGGAAATGCATAAAGGCGCAGTCTGGGCCACACATGGGCCATTGCGTCCAGACCCAGGGAGCTGGAGGAGTCAGAGAGAAGTAGAGGACATTGTGCTGTCTGCTGTGAAGCAAAGAGGTCCACCTCTGCTTCGTAAAATCTTTCCCAGATTTGGCTCACTACCTCGGGTGGAGTTTCCACTCCCCATGTGTCACAGCCTGTCTGGACAATAAATCTGCTCCCACATTCATGCGCCGGGATATAAATCGCCCTGAGGGACAGGAACTTGTCCTGAGCCCAAAGCAGCACCTGCTGCGCTAGCTTGTTCAAGCGGCACGACGCAGTCCGCCCTGACGATTTATGTAAGAGACCACCGCTGTGCTGTCTACTTGTACTAGGACATGGTAGCCCCTTAGCTGCTGGAGGAAGTATTTCAGGGCCAGAAATACAGCCTTCATCTCGAGGCAATTGATGTGCCATGCGAGAAGATGGCCTCTCCATATCCCTTGGGCTGGACGGCCATCTAAGACCGCGCCCCAGCCCGTGAGGATGCATCTGTCGTTAGCATCATGCCGACAACATTGACCTAGGGTGGGACCCAAAGTGAGAAACTGGGGTCTGAACCACATAGATAGGGCACGAAGCCCTCGGCGCGTAACCCTTATTTGCTTCAGGGTTGGCCCTTGGATGAAACCCCCTGGCTCTGAGCCACAGCTGAAACGGTCTCATGTGCAGAAGGCCCAAAGGAATTACCGTGGATGCAGATGCCATGAGACCCAATATTCTTTGAAAGAAGTGCACAGTCACTTCCTGGCCTAGCCTGATAGCTTTCAGGGTAGTTAGAATGGACCCGACACGTGCAGGAGACAGATGTGCCTGCATCTCGGTTGAGTCCCAAACAACCCCTAGATATGTTGTCCTCTGAGCGGCCGAGAGAACGCTCTTCTCGGCGTTGAGTCTCAAGCCTAGAGAGTCGAGATGAGCTAGGACGACGTCGATGTCGAAGCACTAGCTCCTGAGACTGAGCTAATATCAGCCAGTCGTCTATGTAATTCAAAATGCGGATGCCCTGGAGTCGCAAAGGAGCCAAGGATGCATTCATGCATTTTGTATATGTAGGTGACAAGGCCAGGCCGAACGGAAGAACCCGATACTGGTACACTTCGCTCCCAAGCGAACCTCAGGAACTTTCTGTGCTGTGGCAGGATTTCTATGTGAAAATACGCGTCCTTTAGATCGATGGTGACAAACCAGTCGCTAATTGGATCTGGGACACAATCATTTTATTGTGAGCATTTTGAATTTTAATGCTTTGAGGTAGCGGTTTAACCCGCGAAGGTCTAAAATCGGGCGCAGCCCCCATCTTTTTCGAACTAGAAAATACCGCTGTAAAACCCGGATTGTCTGTCTGGTGGGGAACACGTTCTATGGCCCCTTTGTCCAGCAGAACCTGCAGTTCCTGTGTCAATACATGGGCTCGTTCGGTTTCACGGAAGTGGAGACCACGCCGTTGAAACGCGGAGGGCGATTGGCGAACTGAAGTCTGTAGCCTTTGGCCACAGTCCTTATTACCCACGGGAGATATTTGGCAGGAGCATCCATGCTGCCAGTTTCTCGAAAGGGCAGTAGTTTTGTCACGTCGGTTTTGGGGATGTAAGACACCCGCCGTCCTGAACCAAGGCAGGAGACGGCCGGACACTTACAATTGCGCTGGAGACTGCTGCTCCCAAACGCCAGTGGCGTCGGAGAAAAAACAGCAGACTCCTTAGGGTGTCGACATGGAGTCTTTAGACTCTCTTGGATTTTGTTGCGCCCCACTCGGTGGGAGCACCCCGCGGCCATGGGGCGCCAATTTCAGGGCCTCTGCTTCTTGGCGGAGATAACATTCCGCAGGTCCGTTCTCTTTTGAGCAGCGAGAATCCGCCTCCCAGTCCTTACGAGGGGGCACGATTCGCCACACTCTCCTTCTGGGCAGCCCGCTTTTCTCTGGAAGGGGCTGGACCTGGCCGGGACAGGGTGGCCGACGGTCCCGGCTGCTGAGCACGGCGAGGAAGGAACCTCACAAACACCTCCTCGTAGCGTTTAGCCTCGCGGAACTTAGTGGCGACGGAGTCCACCACGTTGCCAAAAAGACCGGAAGGCGAGATGGGTGCATCCAGGAGGAAGCGCGGTCCTTCTCTTTGATGCCCGTGAGGTTAAGCCACAGATGTCTTTCCGTCGACAAAGCAGACATGGAGCGCCCAATAGCGCGGGCCGTCTGCTTAGTTGCACTGAGAGAGAGGTCTGTGGCACGGCGTAGCTCAGAAAACGCGTCCTCGTCCACAGAACCCCTGTGCTCAAAGCTTTGAGCAGCTCAGCCTGGTATGCCTGCAAAACCGCCATGGTGTGCAGTGCTGCACCAGGCTGACCGCCACCTGGAAAGCCTTCCCCACCAGTGATGACGTGAACCGGCATGGCTTGTTGGGGAGTGTAGGCTTTCTTAGGGAGGACGATGTCCCGGGGGAGAGATAGCCCGCGGCGTCTCTTCCACCTGGGGCATCGACCCATAACCCGCACCTGTGCGCCCACGATAGTCGAATAAATCGGCGTCGAAGGCACAAAAACACGGGACGAATAGGGCTTATTCCATGAGCGTGCCAGCTCCTCATGGAGGTCCCCGAAGAAGGGGAGAGACCGCCGCTGTGATCCCTCCCCTGGCCATCTGACAGAAACCTGTCATCCAGTTCAGAGTATTAAATACTCTAAACTGAATACTGAGTGGCCTCAGGAGCAGGGCAACCCAAAATAATTTAGGGGTGCCCTGCCCCCGAGGCCACCCAACACCCAGCCTCGCCACTGCTCCTGTAACCACCCTGAGCAGCTCCTCAAACGCCGCGCCAGAGCGGGAAGAGCACTCCGAGGCTGCGGCGCCCCCAGAAGCCAGGGATGAGGCTTCATCGACGTGCTCATGGGAAGCGCCGAGCGCGCCGCCGAGCACAGAGCCGGTGTCTGCCTCATCTGGTGAGAGCGCGAGGACATAGGATCTGATCCCTGCGCCTCAGCCAGATCAACACTCAAAACAAAATTCATGCTGATCATCGTCAGCAATGTGCCTCTGGCACGGAGGAACACATTTCTTACTGAACCCATGATACTTTTGTATTTATTATTTTATATATTTTCGTACTGGCACAGAGAAAGGTTTGCTCACACTTCACACAATGCGATCTGAAGACAAAGAAACCTGAAGACGCTCCCGCGTCATGTGTTATTATACCCTCTGTTCAGGTGCGCGCAATCACACAGCTGCCGCTGATGAGCTGCGTCACCAACAGAGGTATTATAAGCCAATTCTTGGCGTGTTTGACACACGTGCTTCACAACCGGTCACACAAAGAATGTTCCCCCATAGCGTAATGCTACGCAGCATCGAGTGTAGCTTTTGACAGGGAACTCACACTTTAGGAGCCAAACAGCAGCTCCTTCAGGTTCATTTGAGAGCCCCATTTACATCGACGACAGAGGTGTCCTTCGAAGGTGTCCTTAATGAATATAAGGCTAAAATTCAATTAGCATTGAAGATTTGAATTTTTACCATTTTGAGACAATTTATGCAAATGTGGATTAAATTAAGTATATTTATAACCAACAAAGGTTTATGAATTGTACGAGAGATGCTGTAAATGTTAATTAAAACTGAAAATAAGAGGAAACTGGTCCAAGGACTGGACAGAATATTCTGGTATAGAGAAATTAATCTTGACCTGGTTTTACAACATATTTGGAAGATTTACTGGGATTTTAGAATCTGTATTGAGATACAGTACATGTACTTGTTGCACTTCCATGTCTGATAATGTTTGTTTGTGTTGCTTTCCATGTATCGGGAGCTTGTTGGTGAGATTGATGAATGTGGCCATTGCTGGGTCAACATTCCTGGACATGCACCTGCCAAACGACTAAGGTCAAGGCTTTGACCTCAAATGTACACCAACGGGACAACAGCTCCAGGACGGATCATACTACAGACCTAAGGGCCGTATGGTTCATTGAATTTATTATGCTGAAGAGAATTGATTTTAATAATTATGAATGTGCATATGTCTCACTCCATGTGTTTTTCTTTTTGTTACAGGGACAGACATGGACAGGCAGGGACAGGCCAGAGATCTTGAGTCCAATGGGTCGACCAGCTCAACCTCTGGCAAATTTTTCTACTATATTTTGGAGTGACACTGTGTTTTGATTTATGATTTATGGACATTTATGATTTATGGACTTTAAAGAATTTGACTTTGAAGAATCAGTGCATTACTCTGTGGGTTCCCATTTTGATTTGAAACATATTCCATTATAATCATTTGTTGTGTTTGTTTTGACATGTGTTGTAAGTTAATCATTTGAAGTGATTACATACAATTGATGCTTGATGTTTGTGTTTTGTCACCGCCTTTGGGGCGAGGGGTGGATAGAAGAGTTTTTCCCAGCTTTAGGTCATTTTACCAATTGGTCAAATGTTCTTCTGGCTAGGTCAACAGCCTTGCTGGGTTTTTGCTACTGTCATAGTTTACATAGTAAACCTTAAACACTTAACCTTAAAAACTTATTAAACCAATGTTTACATCAATTAAAGCAAAACCTGATTAAACCAAGACTAAAGCCAATAATCAACAAGGCCTACAACCAGGAAATAAACCAAGAATAAATCAGAACTAACCTACCATTGGTCTAAATCAAGAGCAAAGCAGGTCTAAAGTCAGAACTAAACCTGAACTGAACCCAAACCTTATTAAACACAAACTACAGGTTGATTAAATCCAGTCCAAACCTGATTAAAGCAGGACTAAAGCAGTTTTGAACAAGGCCTAGAACCAGGAAAAAACCCAAGACTAACTCAGGCCTGAACTAAATGTTCCTTAGACTAAAGCAGGTCTAAAGTCAAAACTAAAGCCAGAGCAGAGTGCTGTTGAAAAGAATCAAACTGGTCAAACCTGAGTGGATCCAAAGTGTCCCAGAGAAAAGTGTGCGACTGAAGGAAAAGACTTGTTTGTGTGTTTCTTCCTGGAGTGACTCAGAGACGCACCTGTGTTGGCTGCAGGCCAGGTGGGAGGGGCTTCACACTGACTCCACAGGTGACAGGAGGCTGCTGGCTGAGTTCTGTGCTTGTGTACGGCTCATTTCCTGTGACCTTTGACCTGCAGCAGAAGGAAGAAGGAATATTAAATACATACATATGACTAATTCAGCTGAGACTAAACTCTGAAGAACCCTGGCAATAAATCAAATCCTCAACATTTTAGAGTTTTCTGTTACAGAAACAGGTTCAGAGTGAGTTCAGTCGACTCTGAGTCTGTTCACTCTGAGTTTAGCTGAAGGAGGAAAGTCATTCTCGGTGGAGCTCTGTTTAACTGTTTAACAGCAGGAAGAGCCTAAAGTTAGACATTTAATGAGTCAAGTCCTTTTAATCTCACTTCAAACACACTGCAAGTGACAACTGCACTTTATATTCACTCAATTATATTTAGGCCCAAAATAATGTCACTTTATTTTGACAAAAACTTCAAGCTGTGTTTCTATTTTGTCTAAAACACGTTTAATGGGATGTGATCAATGAATGAAATACTGGAGAGTTCCTTTTTTGTCTCATTTAAGAACATTTTTGTCCAAGAGGCCTCCATCATTAATGTCCCTTAAAGCACTGCTTCTCTAACACTGTTCAAAGGATTC
Source organism: Perccottus glenii (assembly GCA_024416835.2). Classification (NCBI taxonomy): domain Eukaryota; kingdom Metazoa; phylum Chordata; class Actinopteri; order Gobiiformes; family Odontobutidae; genus Perccottus; species Perccottus glenii. Next base: position 62,137 of record JALDQB020000104.1, read on the forward strand.
ATCCTGAAGGATTCTGGGACAGAAGAGATTCAACTCTAACTCATTGAGTTTGATCCTGGTCTTGTTCCAGCTTCAGTCTGAACAGAACAGGGCTCTCTAAACTTTTTTTATTTTCACACAAGGTTAAAGGTTTTCAAAGTCACTAAAAGTGTCAGAAAACTCCAGGCTTTTCCAAAAGGCCACAGTTTTTGGAAACATTCAAGTTACTGGCTGCACCTGAGGGACTCTCATCTTTGACTCAGACATGTTCTTCACCTGCTGAACATACAAAGACAGTTTAGCACTGACTGCCCTGACAGCACTCATCATATCAGACACATGTTTATTCTTGCCTTTAATGTTTGTTCAGGTGGTTAGTTTTCTCAGTCACATCCGTCAAAAAAGCAAGATCAAGAAGCCAGTGTGTGTTAAAAATCTTCCCCCGCTTTCCATGAAAGTCTTAATTTAACCCTTAACCCAGCAAAGAAAGAAAGTGCTGTAGTATCTTACAGCAATTTAACAATTTAAACTCAGTTTGAAGAAAGAGTTGCTTTAAATTGTTTAGAATTAATAATCTTCAGAACAGGCCCCATGACACGATCAAATTCCAGAACTTTGGTGCAGAAGGCTGCTGATGTATAAAGCAAGGATAGTTCAGAAACTTGGGAAAGTCGGGGTCTGCTTTACAGTGAGCAGTAAATCCAGACCAGTCCTCGAGGGGCCGTCAGTTGTTATTGATACCTGCTTTTTAATAGTACTCTTTTTTTCTACCAAATATCCCTTTACTACATTGTAAATATCAACTCTCCTGGAGGTGCTTTGAAGAGGAAGTGAGGCAGGAAAGTCTTTTAAACACCATGTGAATGAAAACAGTCAGCTGGGCCGTGTCGCTGGAGTCCACAGATCCGTCTTATTGCAGAGAAAACCATGTGCACCTCTTTATGTCCAAACGCAGCTGTTTAACTGCATCCTCAGAGAACACTGTCACTGTCCTGGTACGGTATCAGCCCCAGTCTTACACATCCTCCACAAAACTCAGTAAACTTCAATACATACAAAACTCTGCTGCCCCCCTTCTCACACACACCCACTCCCATCAACACATCACCCCCGTCCTTCAAGAACTCCACTGGTTCTTCATCCTCCAACACTTACAGTTCAAAGCTCTCCACAAACTCAGGTCTGTGAGCCCCCTCCGACCGAACAGACCTGCTCCACCTCCACACTCCCTCTGCTCCCTCTGCTCCTCCAACACCACCCTCCTGTCCCTCCCCTGCAGGACCGAGCTCCATCACCGCCCCCACCCTCTGGAAGTCACTGCCCCAACACCTCCGTGACTGCACCGACCTCCTCTCATTTAAAACACAACTCAAGACCCATCTGTGCCCAACTGTTTTAATGTTTTTATTTAGTTGTCTTGTTTTCTTTTATCGCTCTTAGTGTTTCCTTTTATACAGTGTCTTTGAGTGCCTTCAGAAGTGCTTTATAAATAAAATGTATTATTATTATTACATTTATGGTCCTGAATAATGTTTCAGCCCCCGCTGTAATGTCTCATTTTGTCGCTCTGGTAAACAATGACAGCTGAAGCTTTGTTTTTAGATCCTTTATCGTCTCCTTTCAAAGACTGCTGCTCATGGGACAGACTTTCATAAAGTGGAGCTGCACATTACATTAGATCAGACACACACACTTATTTAAATGAGTGAACTCATCATGAAAATGGTATGTTTTAATCTTCTTCGAGGCGCTCATGGTTGCTGCAGAGCTCCAGTTGGAAACTGTTTGATAATTAACCATTAAATTTAATAAACTGGATAAATTTAATATGGATAAACTGGATAAACGCGTATACGATTATTTACAGTGACAAATCAAATGTGCTGCTAAAGTTAGGGAGGATTCTGAAATCCCTTTGAGAGCTACTTGGAGACGTCCTGTGAGCTGCCGGTAGCTCCTGAGCTGTAGGTTGGAGAGCCCTGGTGCAGAGTCTGATGAAGGTCACTTTAAAACACCTCTTTTCTGGCTCCATTGAGAAGGACTTGAGCTAAACTCAGAGGAAATAACTCTGAACCAGTTTCTGAAACAGGAACTGTGAGTTGGGCCGGTCTGTGGAGGAGGACTCTGAGTTCAGATTTAAACTCTGATTGGTGGAGCCTCCTGCAGGAAACAGGGCCAATAACAAGAGTCTGCTCCATGTTTACAACAGACATTAACACAAGGGACACACTCTTCTTTGTTAGACTTTTAAATTAAACACATTTACTGCAGTTAGAAATATGAAAAAGAATATGGACGTAATAAATGTAGAAAGATCTTCATCAAACTAATTCAAAATGGATTTATTTTAAGATTAAATAAAAAAGCTAAAAGTTCTTTGTTTAAAAGTGGATATATATAAATATTACAAAACTGTTCAACAACTGTTGCTTTCATGAAAAATACACCTTTGGTATAAGTTCATTCTGTCTTCAGGTTCAGAATATTTTAAAGAAATACTTTGTTCTGATCCGACAGGACAAAATGTGGCTTTACCTGCTCAACTAGTTTTGACTACTTCCTGTAGCCTTCATCAGAAATGTCACATGATGCTGTTGTAAAGACAACACCATCATGTGACTGTGAAATATACACTTTACAAAATCTACATCATTAAAACATTTTATACTATTTCTTTATTTGTTATTTCTTCCAACTTTGTTCTTTGCTTCGACTTTTGTGCTTTTGTACATAGAATTTTATTTCTTCTTCAGTCATAAACCATAAACACTGCCCCCTACAGCCACAGAGCAGTCACTACAGCTAAAAATAAAAACATCAAAACCAGAAATTAAAATGTGATTAACTAGCATTAAAACTTATTAAACCAATGTTTACATCAATTAAAGCAAAACCTGATTAAACCAAGACTAAAGCCAATTATCAACAAGGCCTACAACCAGGAAATAAACCAAGAATAAATCAGAACTAAACTACCATTGGTCTAAATCAAGAGTAAAGCAGGTCTAAAGTCAGAACTAAACATGAACTGAACCCAAACCTTATTAAACACAAACTACAGGTTGATTAAATCCAGTCTAAACCTGATTAAAGCAGGACTAAAGCAGTTTTGAACAAGGCCTAGAACCAGGAAGAAACCCAGGACTAACTCAGGTCTGAACTAAATGTGATCCAAGATGGCGGCGCGAGTACATCGCGAGGCTCGGGTTCTCTCCAGTTTCTGCAATTTTGCAGTATTACTCTTGCTTATCTCGGGTCTGTTTGTGCAGAACAGTTGTGCCTTTACATCGTACACCCGGAGTGAGCTTTTGGATATTGGTTTGCAATTTTCCGACGGTTTTATGGACATCCTTCGACTCCCTCCTGAAATCACTAGGACGCCGGTGGCAGCTCATTCTTCCCGGCCGGGCGGAAGTGCCGCAGGCGCGCCGAGAACGTAAACAGAGAAGGGATACACGGGAGGACTCAGAGCTAGGCTAAAGCTAACACCTCACCGGCTCTCTTTACCCAGTATCTTCCTCGCCAATGTACGATCGCTAGTGAACAAAATGGATGAGATTCGACTCAACATGACACACAGCAAAAGACTTCTGAACTGTAACGTCCTTATCTTCACGGAGACGTGGTTAAATAGTGGAATACCAGACTCTGCTATTGAGCTCACGGGACATCACATGCTCCGCGGACAGAACAACAGATGGATCCGTAAGACAAGGGAGGCGGATTGTGTATTTATATTAACAAAGCTTGGTGCACAAACTCCGCTGTTGTTGGGAGCCATTGTTCAGCTAACCTAGAGTTTCTCATGGTTAAATGTAGACCGTTCTATTTGCCGCGGAGTTCACCTCCACCATTATAACTGCAGCTTATATTCCCCGGACGCTGATGCCAAGCTTGCTATGAAAGAACTTTATGCAGCCATCAGTAAACAACAGACTATTCACCCGAAGCAGCGTTTATTGTTGCGGGTGATTTTAATCACTCTAACCTAAAAACTGTGCTACCCAAATTTCATCAGAATGTTTCCTGTCACACCAGAGGGAACAAAACCCTAGACCATGTCTACACAAACATGGCTGGAGCTTACGTGGCGACACCTCTCCCCCACCTGGGACAATCAGACCACATCTCTTTGTTCCTCACTCCCAAATATTCACCCCTCATCAACCGTGTGAAGCCATCAGTGAAGACCATCAAGGTGTGGCCTGCGGGTAGATTTCACACTCCAGGAAAAGTTTCTACACACAGACTGGAGTATGTTTGCTTCCCAAGCCACCAGTGGTGCTCACACAGACATTGACTGCTACACCTCCTCTGTATTGGATTATATTAATACCACCATTGACAGTGTTACAACCCAGAAACAGATCACCACATACCCAAACCAGAAGCCATGGATGAACCAGGAAGTGCGACTCCTGTTGAAGACACGCAATACTGCCTTCAGATCAGGAGACGCACAAGCCTACAGCACATCCAGAGCAAACCTGAAGAGGGCATCAAAAGGCCAAGCACTGCTACAAGCTGAAGATAGAGGGACACTTCTCCAACTCTGACCCTCGACGCATGTGGCAGGGCATCCAGGCCATCAGTGACTACAAACCCACCCACTCCACCCCTGCAGCCACCGATGTCAACTTCCTGAATGAGCTAAATGACTTTTATGCTCGCTTTGAAAGAGACAACAGAGAAACTGCAACCAAGCTCAAACCCTCAGTTGACCACCCCCCATTCACACTCTCATCCACTGATGTCTGCAAGGCACTGAGCCAGATCAGCACACACAAGGCTGCTGGACCAGACAACATCCCTGGTCGTGTTCTCAGGGCATGTGCGGAGCAGCTCGCTGGGGTTTTTACAGACATTTTCAACCTGTCTCTTGCCCAAGCAGCTGTACCAACATGCTTCAAATGCACTTCCATTGTGCCAGTGCCAAAACACTCTAGTCCAAGGTGCCCCAACGACTACCGCCCTGTAGCACTCACACCCATCATCATGAAGTGCTTTGAGCGGCTGATCCTGGAACACCTAAAAGACTCCATACCACCCACATTGGACCCGCATCAGTTTGCTTAGCAGCAATAGGAGCACAGAGGATGCAGTTGCTATGGCACTGCACTCTGTGCTCACCCACCTGACAATAAGAACTCTTATGCACGTATGCTGTTTGTTGACTTCAGCTCAGCATTCAACACTATCATCCCGACCAAGTTAATAGCCAAACTTGAAGACTTGGGCATCAATACCTCACTCTGCAACTGGATTCTGGACTTCCTGACCAACAGACCCCAGAATGTCCGATCTGGATCCACCTGCTCCACATCCATCACACTCAACACTGGTGTACCACAGGGCTGTGTGCTAAGCCCATTCTCTACTCCCTCTTCACCTCTGACTGCAAGCCTGTGTTTGGATCCAACGCCATCGCCAAGTTTGCAGACGACACTACAGTGATTGGTCTCATCAGCAACAACGATGAGACTGCCTACAGGAAGAGATCCAGCACCTGTCCACATGGTGCAACGAAAATAACCTGCTCCTCAACACCACCAAAACGAAGGAGCTCATCGTGGACTTCAGGAAAGAGTCTAGAGGCACACACGACACCATCCACATCAATGGAATGGACGTCGAGCGTGTCTCCAGCTTCAAGTTCCTGGGGACCCACATCTCGGCTGACATGACCTGGACAACCAACACCTCCAGCCTGGTCAAGAAGGCTCACCAGCGCCTCTTCTTCCTGAGGACACTGAGGAAGAACCAGCTCTCCTCGGCCATCCTGGTGAACTTCTACGCTGCGCGATAGAAAGCATCCTGACGAACTGTGTCACAGTGTGGTATGGGTGCTGCTCTGTCATGAGCGCAAGGCGCAGCGGGTGGTGAAAACTGCCCAACGCATCACAGGGACTCCACTTCCTGCCATCGAAAACATCCAGAGGAAACGCTGTCTGCGCCGAGCTCGCAGCATCCTTAAGGACTCCTCCCACCCAGCCCACAGACTGTTCTCCCTCCTCCCCTCCGGCAGGCGTTTCAGGAGCCTCCGGACTAGAACCAGCAGACTAAAGAACAGTTTCTTCCCAGAGCTGTGTCTTTACTGAACTCTAACCCTTGCTGACCCCACACTTCTCACAGACTCCTCTCTCACCCCCCACCATGCCACTCCCCTCACAGACTCTCCTCTCACCCCACCATCCCACTACCCTCATAGACTCTTCTACCCCCACCACCATCCCACTCCCTCACAGACTCTAGTCTCATCCCCACCATCCCTTGCACTACTGCACCTTTGCTACCAACTGTTTACATTCCACTGTTTGCACTACCTTAAATCTACTGCTTACCTTAAGCTAACATACAATTGTTTACACCTACCTGTAAAATTCTGTTCATAGTTAGAGACATCTGTTTATCGTGTGTGTGTGTGTGTGTGTGTGTGTGTGTGTGTGTGTGTGTGTGTGTGTGTGTGTGTGTGTGTGTGTGTGTGTGTGTGTGTGTGTGTGTGTGTGTGTGTGTGTGGGTGTGTGGGTGTGTGTGTGGGTGTGTGTGTGGTGTGTGTGTATGTGTGTGTGGTGTGTGTGTATGTATGCGTGTGTGGGTGTGTGTGTATGTGTGTATGTATGCGTGTGTGTGTGTGTGAGTATGTGTGTTGTGTGAGTGTATGTATGTGTACGTGTACGTGTGCATGTGAGTGAGTGTGTGTATATGTGTGTGTGTGTGTGTGAGTGTGTGTGAGTATGCGAGCGTATGTGTATTTGAGTGAGTGTGTGTGTGTGAGTGTCTGTGTGTATAGCTCTCCGGTCTAATTCCCTGTGAGTATGTGTGTATGGTTGTGAGTGTATGTGTGTATGGTGGTGTGTATATGTGAGTGTGTGTATGTGTGTATGGTTGTGTGTGTATGTGAGTATGGGAATGCCTGTGTGTACAGCTCTCCCGGTTTAATTCCCTGCGTGTATGTGTGTATGGTTGTGAGTGTATGTGTGTATGGTTGTGTGTGTATGTGTGTGTGAGTGAGTGTGTGTATGTGTGTGTGCGCGCGATGCGTGTGTATCACATTACATTTAGAGTACATATCCACCTGTAAATGCTGTTTATAGAAAAGAGACACCTGTAATTATATTTATGGCACACACTCACCTTTTTATAGTAATAACCATCTGTATATTTATATTCATTGTACATATTACCTGTAAATCCTGTACATCTCCATATCCTGCACGTACGCAACCATTGTATATATCCTGCACTTTACTGCTATTGCACTTCTGGTTAGACCTAAACTGCATTTCGTTGCCTTGTACCTGTACTTGTGTAATGACAATAAAGTTGAATCTAATCTAATCTAATCTAAAAATGTGGGCTAAAGCCAGACTAAAGCAGGTCTAAAGTCAGAACTAAAGCCAGGACTAAAGCCAGAGCAGAGTGCTGTTGAAAAGAATCAAACTGGTCAAACCTGGATCCAAAGTGTCCAAAGTGTCCCAGAGAAAAGTGTGCGACTGAAGGAAAAGACTTGTTTGTGTGTTTCTTCCTGGAGTGACTCAGAGACACACCTGTGTTGGCAGCAGGCCAGGTGGGAGGGGCTGCAGTGGGCGGGGCTTCACACTGACTCCACAGGTGGGAGGGGCTGCGGTGGGCGGGGCTTCACACTGACCCACAGGTGACAGGAGGCTGCTGGCTGAGTTCTGTGCTTGTGTACGGCTCATTTCCTGTGACCTTTGACCTGCAGCAGAAGGAAGAAGGAATATTAAATACACACATATGACTAATTTAGCTGAGACTAAACTCTGAAGGACCCTGGCAATAAAACAAATCCTCCACATTTTAGAGTTTCCTGTTTCAGAAACAGGTTCAGAGTGAGTTCAGTCGACTCTGAGTCTGTTTACTCTGAGTTTAGCTGAAGGAGGAAAATCATTCTCGATGGAGCTCTGTTTAACTGTTTAACATCAGGAAGAGCCTAAAGTTAGACATTTAATGAGTCAAGTCCTTTTAATATCACTTCAAACACACTGCAAGTGACAACTGCACTTTATATTCACTCAGTTATATTTAGGCCCAAAATAATGTCACTTTATTTTGACAAAAACTTCAAGCTGTGTTTCTATTTTGTCTAAAACACGTTTAAAGGGATGTGATCAATGAATGAAATACTGGAGAGTTCATTTTTTGTCTCATTTAAGAACATTTCTGTCCAAAAGGGCTCCATCATTAATGTTACCAAACAGTTTAGAAGTTGTGCCATATTTGGTTGTAGTCAGGATTATGTGTTAGTGTTTCAGGTGGAGTCGTCCAGAAGAAGGTGGAGCCAGGATTTAGTAACATTTTTGTTGGTTGTTGGTTTTTTTCTAAATGAAGATGAATTTCTGTGTGTTCCAGAATTTGGAGTGTGGACAGGTGACCTAGTAGGGCTATGGATGAGGAGAGGGCTGAGGCTGAGGATCCTGGACAGCTCTCCCATGACCCCCGTCCAGAGGTTTTTGACTGGTGTCCAGATCCAGAGTGTGTGGAGATGGTGGTCAGTTTGTGTGGGCAGTGTGTGCAGGTGTTAGAGTCTGAAAATCCCATGTGGTGCATGAGATGATCAGTGATGTGCTCCTGTGGATTCTCTTGGATTGGATTAACTCTAGTTTATTGTTATTGACATAGAAAATGTGTTTTTGCAGATGATGTTCCAGTTAATTTGTGAATGTTGAATATTTAAGTCTTGAGTCCATTTGTCTGTCGCTGTTGCTGCTGGGCTCATGAAAACTCAATCATTTATAGATTTGTGATAAAGGTTTTGTGGATTTGAATGAATGTCATTTTAAGAGCAGTGGGGGGTAAAGTTGTTAAAGTTATTAATGTTTCTTTTAACTGGACATATTGATAATGGCTGTGCTGTGGGAGGTTGTAGGATTGTTGGAGGAGGTCAGAGGTCATTGAATCTTTCGTTTGTATTGGTTGAGATCTGTATTGTGAGATATTTGATGGATTGTTTTCTGAGGTTATATGGTCTATCCCTGACCTCAGCGTCCCAGTCAAAGTGGTTTAGAGCCAGAGTCTGGGACTTGGACCAGTTGATGGAACAGACAGATACCTTACTGAATCTGTTCATCAGATTGTGGACTGACAGAAGGGACTTTGAAATGTTTGTTAGAATAAGAGTGTGTCATGAGTTTATGTTGATGAGAGGATGTTCTGAGGCCTGTAATAGTGTCATTCTGTCTTATGGCTGTGGCCAGAGCTTCTATGAACAGTGCCAAGAGTAATGGACATAATGGACATCCTTGCCTAGTTCCTCTGTTGGAAGTCAAACATGTGGATATTTGAGCGTTTGTAGTTTTTGATGCTGGGGGGGGGGGGGGGGGGGAACTAGACCGTGCTCAGAGCAGCTCTGACTCTGTTACATCTTTTAAATATCTAGCTTGGAAAATTACCAAACATCACTATAATCTTAATTATTCAACCAGCAACATTTAATTCAGATTTTTTCTCTGAGGTTAGTGACTCTTGTCTCTGTTAGTTATGCATCTGTCACTGAGCTCAATGAGTTTAATAAACACAAAACACTGCTCGATGCAATGGACTGATGTGTGTTCTGGACTGTTTCAATCTAACACACGTCACCTCTCACTCCAGGGCTCTTATTGGATCTTTTTTGTTCATCTGGATTATATAATATTCTTGTTAGTGGCTCTGATTTGATTTTTTTTTTCTGAAAATAAACTCTTAAATTTCAGTTTTAGTTTTCCAACAACTATATAACCTTCAAAAAAACAAATGCTGAACTTTTGTAAAACCAGTTGTTTTTCTGTTTCAATAAGAGTTTGTTCCTTTGTCAGATTGTTTATCATCTAACTGTTCATCAGAAATCTGTTGTATCTACAATAATACTATTTCCAAAATCTCTGAGAAGCATGTTCGTGTTAAAACTAGACCAGTTCCTTCTTCCCATGTCTCAGCCTGGTTCACTCCTGAACTTCGAGCGATGAAAGCTAAAGGTCGTCGTCTGGAAAGACTGTTCAGGAAATCTGGACTGATTATAAGAGTTCCATGTGCAGGCCTAAAGCACTGTTTACTCTGGTAAACAATCTGTAAACCTCCACAACATGTTCTCTCTGGCTCCAATGTGCTGCTCAAGAGCTTTTCTCATTCTTTTCAGACAAACTCAAGTCAATCACTGAATCCATTGTTAAAGACGGCCCTCATTCAAGTGACTCAAAAGCACATTTGATGTCAGCTGACTCGACTCACTCAACAAACTCGTCCTGTGCTTTCACTCTCACCACCGCTCTCACAACGCTGTCACAAGTCATCCAATACATCCTGCCACCTTTGACTCAACGTTATCTTTTCCCTCTCATCTCTCTTGTGTTGTTAAAAACTCTTTTTTCCATCTTTACAATATTACACATCTCTGATCTTCGCTCACTCGAGCTACTGCTGAAATCTTAATTCATGCATTAATCACATCACATCTGGATTATTGCAATGCTTTATTTCTTGGTTCAAAGGTCAGCAGCTAGAGTTCTCAGCTCCAACAGGCGTTCTGCTCACATTACTCTGTTGCTGCATGAGCTTCACTGGCGTTCACTTTAACATCTTACTTCGAACATTTAAGGGATTAAATGGTCTCTGAGCTACTCTCCTCCTACTGCCTCCGTAGTTTGCAGATCCTTCAGTGTTAACGCTCCTAAATGATGGACTTTACACTTTGTAATATATCATCTCTGTCAACTTTTAAGACTCAGTAAAACATCTGTATTCAACATGTTTTTTGAATAATGGGACTTGTGTGTGTGTCTGGGCTGCAAAGACACTAGATCACAGCACGTCCAGTCACTGATGAGGCAATGCTTCATGTATTTAAATTGTTTAAAATGATTTTAGAGAAGTTTCTCATTCTTTTTGAAATGACTGAAGGATTGGTCTAGAGTTAGAAATGTGTGTGTGTGTGTGTGTGTGTGGGGGGTCATCAGCTTTAAATCTTGGGAGGATTTGAGCAGTTTTCCAGGTTGAAGGGAACACAGAGAGCCTGACACAAAGATGAATCAGACGATGTAAAAGAGGTTCAGAAAGTTCATGTTGGGCTCATTTCTGTCATAAGAATGTGAGTTGTTTAGGGAACGTAAGGTCTGACACATGTCCATCTGTGAGAGTTCTGTAAATGTCAAATGTGATGATACTGATGAGTTTCTGCCAAAGGCTTTGAGGCTGGACACTTAGAAGACACTTCATTTACACATGTCACTAAAGAATCATTAAAAGTGATTTTTTTAATATTCAGTGATGAGTACTCCATTGAAGTTCATCTGAATTTAATTTGAGTTGTTCTTTTACATTTGATGTTTATGTTTTTAAATGTTTGCAACAGCATTTTAGGATTTGAAGCCTCTTGAGTATTTGATTTAGAAAAGAATCCATTTTAGTTTTACACAATGCAACAGACACTTATTTCTAATTGACATTAATTGTACTTTTGTTTCCTGGGTTTTAGATGTTCTGTATATTTTCAGAGTTAAATCTTTCTGCTTGAGAAGTTGTAGTATTTCTGAATTGAACCTGTTCTGACTTTATGTTTTTGGACAGAGATGATTTTTGACGTACTGTTTCTATTTCTGTTTGGAAGTTTGATAAGGTTTGTTCTGGATTCATTAAGGATCTTTCATCTTTCCAGTCGTTGGAACTGGTTTTGAAATAGTTTTTTTTCACACTTGGACGACGTGCATGTCCTTTAACAGTTGTGTATTTGTTTCTAATCGTGTCGACACGAGAGTGGTCAGAGAATGCTGCGTTTATTTCTCCAGAATATTCGACTTGTTCCAGTGATTTGTGAAAATAAGGTCAATGATTGAGCTGCGTGTTTTTCCACTTCTTGTAGCTCCTTCATTAAATGACTAAGACCAAGCTTTGAGGCGAGAGCTTTGAGAGACTTGGATTCAAATCGTCCAGAAACACAAGCTCTTTTGTCTTTGCTGCTTTTCTTCGACTGGAGATCTGAGACAGGGAAGTATTTGTCTTATTGTTTGGACCATTAGATGTTACCATGAGGCTAATTGAATGTTGATGTGTCAAATCCAGGACCAGTTGCACTGACTCTGTGTCTGTTTTGATTTTTGTTAAAGCATGCACATATTTTTGATTGACATACAGGACAACTCCAGCAGTTTTTCCATTTGGGTTTTTACAATAGAGTCAATCCTTTACAATTGAGAGGAAGGAGTGAGGGACAGCAGGAGTAAGCCAAGGTTTAGAGACTGTCTTTATGTCTTCCTTTGTTTGAACATCATTTTAAATTCATCCACTTTGGGGACAAGGCGACGAGAGTTTAGATGCACATTTGAAATACTCTTACTTCTCCGAGCTGAACTAATGTGGTTGTCTTTTTTAAAAGTGGTGCTCTCTGAGTTTTTCTTGATGGGACTTTGGTGAGGAGAGGAAGAGGAATAGATGTTGTAGTAAAAAGTTCATTGGGGGAAAGACAGGTGCTGGGTCTGAGAGAGTGCAGTGCTGCAGCTGTAGGACTGGGCCGGATGTAAAAAGACAAGGATTATTAAGACCAGAGTCATATCTATAAAAATACAGAAAGAATAAGATAAAAGTGTAGGAGTCAGGCCCAGGATTAAGTTCAACATTTCCTATGAATAAGAATAAAAACCAGGACTTAGATTGTCTTCTACCCAGAGCTGAAATATGAAAGCACTGAGATTAAAGTTTTAGAAGAAAATGGCTCCAGATCTGGTCGAGGCCAAGATTAAGGTTTCCAACTAAAGTTAAAGTGGAAAGTGAGAAAACAGGTTGTATAATAGGTCTCTTTACTATTATTTTGTGATCAAGGCTTTAAAAACTAGAACTAGTCTTGTGTAAATGAAATAACACTCACAGTGTAAGTGTCAGTCCCATTTATTAAAGCACTGCCCCAACTCACACACAACTCTGAATCATAAAGTCAAAGTTCTGGAGCAAACTCACTGAAGACTTCTGACTGATGCACTTTAGTTCAGACAAATCCATCTGGAGTCTTTCTTTGTCTTTGTTCAGGAACAAAAGACTTTGTGCAGAATATTCAAAGGTCAGAACAGAGCTGGAATAAAGCTGGTTCATAAAAGACATTATTAACCATCCTCTGAGGCACATTTTAGACTCAGACTCAGATTGTGCTCAAAGGCCCCGACCTCTGCTGCTTCTGTCCCGACTATGAGCTCCTACTAATGCTCCTCCAGCTGCTGTCTGTGGAGGTTCTCACTCATCCAGGTCATGAACAATAAAGGAAGGCCTCTGGACATGTTCTTTTGTCTTTTCTTGAATGTCCAATAAGTGCAACTGACAGTGACTTTCAAACACAAAGTACGTTTTGGACCTGCCTTGAAATGATGTATGAGAATTTACTATGACTTTTATTTTTATTTAAATTTAGTGTGTACGTATAGAATATTATATCAATATAAAAAATGGAAATGCTTACTGTAAGAACAATCCCTAAAGAATATAAGAATTCTTCCACAGCACGAGGGACACAGAGTTTCTCAGAGAGTGGAACAAAGGTCCTTCTCCTGAAGCTGATGTGGTGCTGAGAGAACAGACATGTGGAACAGAGTTCTTTTTCAAAAGGGACTAAACCTAGTGTTAACCTTGGTGCAGGCCACAGTGAGATACGATGGGAGTAGAAGACAGGAAGGAAGACCACAATATACACTCTAGAAATCATTTTGAAATTAAAAAAGAGACATCAATTGGCTCATGGTTCAAAGTCAGCGAGCCTCCTTATTAAGCAGAGTAATGGATGTAGGAATAAAGGAGAGCTTCAGTCGGTTAGTTTTCCATCTGTAAGCTCTGTACCTTCTGCCTGAGGGAAGAAGCTCAGACTCTGTAAATAAACTGTGAGAGGGATGGTTAAGGATCTTGTGAGCCAGTCTGGACACAGTGCCTTCGTAGATGGACTGCACAGAAGGCACGTCTTTTTGGCCGATATGTTAAACATAAAGCCTGCCAGAGACTTGGGTTTCTTAAGCAGATTGTAGATTAACAGTTTCTCACGTTAATCCTTAAAGAGCGATCTAACAGACTAAATCAAAATATTAAATTAAGATTGTTTTAAAGTAAAACAAGCATGTGTTTCCAAAGACACCTCTATTATAAAAAACTGTAGACTAGACTGAGTGGAGGACAAATCATTTTAATTGCTGTGTCAAAAGCAATTAAAATGCTTTTGACACTCTTTGATGTAGCCCTTTCAAAAAGTTTGAAAGGGCTACATCAAAGAGATGCGAGGAGCTGACCCGAGATCTCTCAGCACGGACTGCAGACATACAAAAAAGTGTTCATAACACCGAAAGACAGACTGGAGAGCTACTGTGCGGCTTAACTGATGTGAAGGGGTTACATCAATGGAGCACACGAATCGAAGAGCTGATTCGCACCATCTTGGCCCGATCTGAGGACACTCAGAAAAGAGTGGATTTCATCGAGAAACTGTCCGGTGAGCTGCTACATAGTGTTTCTGGGCTGCATATAATGAAGGATACATCAAGGTTACTCCACGACATGGACTCACGAAACTGACGCTGTGGACCAGAACTGATTGATCACGACCCGGACAAATTACCGAAGATCAAATATATAAATTACAAATTTCTGCTGTGGCTGGGGTCTTGTCTTATACACTTGAGACTCTCCTTTCCCAGCCAAGGCCACTGACTCTCACTCCAACAGACTGCCTATTCATCGCCCCATAGAGGCCTTGGACTCTATCCTAACACCAGCCCAGACCACCAGTTTTACCACTTTTACATCAGTCTGACCCTGTACTCTATTGCTACACCCATGTGCCTCTCCCTCATGTAAGCCACTGAAAATTCCATCACGTGACCATCCTAACTGCTGGAACTGCCACTGTTGTTTATTTTGTAACTGCTACTGTTGTTAACTACTTGTCTGTTATGTCTGCATATTTTTGATGTCTGTTATGTCTGCAAAACGCCTTATTTCATTTTCGTCATTTCTTGGAGCGCTGTCCATACAGCTGCACCGGTGTGGTGCAACCTTGTGTGTCTATCTATGTATAAATGTATGTTGCACCAGGATTTCGGCCTACTCCACCTGGTCTGAGGCCTACCTGCTTGTGTTCAAGAGAATTTCGGCCTACTCCACCTGGTCTGAGGCCTACCTGCTTGTGTTCAAGAGGATTTCGGCCTACTCCACCTGGTCTGAGGCCTACCTGCTTGTGTTCAAGAGGATTTCGGCCTACTCCACCTGGTCTGAGGCCTACATGGACCTGCTGCAGTGTGGCTTGCCTTCAGCCTAGACCTGTGGCAGGGGTTTTCAATTCAGGATTTACATCAAGATACATCAAGGCTTTTTTCCAGCACACATTGAAGCCTGTGCTACACTACTAAAGTTCCTGAATCATGTTTTTCTTTATAAAAAATCTACTGGTTCTCTGGATTTTGTCATTCACCTTTTTGCTGCATGTACAGTATCAGGACCCCAGGCCTGCTGGTAAACACACTCTAGGGTCTGCCACAGCATTTCATTGTCGGGGAACATTAGACTTCATTCTTCAATCGAGAGATGTCCCATCCTATTGGATTACTAAATCTGTTGGACTTTCTGCCACCCAGGTATTTCGAACCCTTCCATATTTTTCAACTATGCTATTGCAGGAACTGTTTGACTCTAACTTGTTACTGGCTTTGCCCTTTGTAAAAGACAGACAATGGATTTGTTCTGGTGTTGCTCTTAGACGCATGTTAATTATTCTCATGTTATTTATCTCTGGCAATGTTCATCCAAATCCTGGGCCAGCTAACTCAGTTACTGCCCAGCTGTCATTTGGTGAATTTTGTGACCGTAAATCATTGGGGTTTTTACATGTAAATATTTGCAGTCTGTTGAATTCTAAGCATTTTGACACTTTAAAAACATTGGTGCACACAGCTAATCCTGATGTTCTTGCTATCTCTGAATCCTGGCTTAAAAAAGGGAACACTGATCTTGACATCTTTATACCAGGCTATAATGTGTTTCGTCAGGACAGAGCTACCAGGGGTGGTGGTGTAGCTATGTATGTTAAAGATCATCTGCAATGCACTGTTGCTCTTTCTAAGTCAGTTCCTAAACAACTTGAACTACTGGTACTAAAGCTTAGGCTGTCAACTACTTTCTCTATCTCTGTTGCTGTTTGCTATAGAGCACCTTCAGCTCCAGTTTCTGCACTCACAGCTTTTAGTCAACTCCTAGCTCCATACATATCCTCTGAGTTTGTCCTTATGGGTGATCTGAACTGGGATATGATCAATCCCCCAGATACAGTTTTGCAACAGTTTGATGCTCTAAACCTTACTCAGATGATATCTGAGCCCACCAGACCTAATCCTAAATCTTCCTCATCATCCACTCTGATTGACCTCCTTTTGACTAACAATCCATCTAATTATCAAGCCGGAGTTTTCAGTCAAATAAGTGATCATTGCACTATTGCATGTATACGCTCTGGCCTTTCATTCAAAAGGCCCCCAGTAATTGTAACCAAGCGCTCTTTGAAAAAACTGGACATGCAAGCTTTTCTCCAAGATGTTGCAGCTGTGTCCTGGGACAGAATTAATTCCTTCCCCCTCTTGGAAGAGGCATGGTCTTTTTTTAAAAACACTTTCAGTTTGATTATGAATAAGCATGCCCCTCTGAAAAAAATTAGAATAAAAAATCAATATAGTCCCTGGTTTTCCAATGACCTGGCTAAGATTATTCATCATAAAAATGCCCTCTGGAGAAAGGCCCGCTCTACTCAATCTGCAGTTGACTGGCTGGCCTTCCGTCAATGCAGAAATAAAGCAACACAGGCTATCAGAAATGCCAAAATCTCGCATTTTAAAGAGAAACTCACCACATGTGGCACTGATGCTAGGGCCTTCTGGAAAACAGTCAAGGTAATGGAAAATAAAGTTATTTCCCCTCATTTACCAGTTTCCATGTTATTTAATGACATTATTATTACTGAGAAGTCTCGGATGGCCTCACTTCTAAACCATCACTTTATTAATGCAACCCATACAGTTTCAATGTCAAACCCTAATCCAGTCTCAATGGACACTTCAGTTACAATCTCAGCAGATGCCCAACTTTCTCCATCAAGCAACAGTGGCTTCTCCTTTATGCCTCTTTCCACCTCTGAAGTCCAGGATGAACTCACCAAGCTGAATACAAACAAATCTGCTGGCCTTGATGGTCTTGATCCCATGTTCTTAAAATCAGCATCCCGCATTATTGCCGCTCCGTCACTAGACTATTTAACTTGTCTCTACAGCTCTCTGAGTTCCCTACTGATTGGAAATCAGCCATAATTTCCCCTCTTCAAAGGGGGTTCTGAATCTGACCAATTGTTATCGCCCAATTTCCATCCTACCATGCCTTGCCAAAGTTCTGGAGAAACTCGTCCAAAAACAGTTAAATGATTTCCTGGACAAAAATCATACATTATCTGACATGCAATCTGGTTTTCGGATGGGGCATGGGTGCATAACAGCCACCACAAAAGTCCTTGATGATGTAATTACAGCATTAGACAGCAAACAGGTCTGTGTTGCCACCTTTATAGACCTCGCCAAGGCCTTTGACTCTGTCGACCATAGGATCCTCTTACATAAGCTTTCCAGTATTGGTCTGTCCTCCTCTAGCTGTGATTGGTTTGCCAATTATCTCACCAACCGTGTCCAGCAATTGAAGGTTGAAAACACTATGTCAGACCCACTTATTATCTCTAAAGGTGTGCCTCAAGGTTCCATCCTGGGCCCAATCCTTTTTTCTATCTACATCAATGATATAGCCAGAGCTGCTGGCACCTCCCGGATTCATCTTTATGCAGATGATACCATTTTGTACTCAGTTGGTTCCTCTCCCAATTCTGCGGCTTCCAGTCTTAAACTTAGCTTCACCTCTATAGAGCAGTTCTTTGACAATCTCCACCTCCGTATTAACATCAGTAAGACAAAATGTATCCTTTTTAGCCGAAAACCGGTTACTGAGACTCCACCTACAATCACCTGCATGAATGGTATGGCTCTGGAGTCAAAAAATATAAATATCTAGGTATCTGGTTGGATTCATCCCTGTCATTCATTACACACATCAATAACCTTCAAACAAAAGTCAAAGCTAGACTAGCCTTTCTCTTCCGCAATAAAGCTTCTTTTACTCATGCTACCAAATGCACCCTCGTTAAGATGACAGTACTGCCAATTCTGGACTATGGCGATATTATCTACAGAATGGCACCAAACACAGCCCTAAAAAAACTTGACACAATCTATCATTCAGCCATCCGTTTTGCCACTAATGCACCCTACTTTTATTGCTGAAACAAAAAGAGACAGAAGCACATCACTAAAGGTTGTCGGTTTATGAATATGCAGCTTTAAGTGAGTTTCACTGCACACATTTGAGATTGGAACAATGTTTTGTGCTCGTGCTTTGATCAGAATATGAAGCAGCTGCTGTAATTCCAGTCTGCCACTAGATGTCACTGTTGTCAAAGCTTCAAACCCTTTTTGGTCCGAGAGGAAAGAAAACCTAAATGCTTCACAAGGTTTTATTCTTCCATCACTGATTACTCCAGTGTGGCTTTTTGAGTTAAAAAAATAAAAATAAAATTAAAAAGTCTCAAATTGCATTAAATAACAGAATAAAACACACCAATAATAAACCTGTTTGTTCTTGTTCCTCTTGCTTCAGATCCTGTCAGGTTCTCTCAGGATTTATACTCTCATGATTAGTCATGTGACTCACCTGTTGACTCGTAGTCACTCCTGCAGAAATGTGAGAAATTCCAAAGGCTTCAGATACTTTTTCATGCCACTGTATGTGTTCTGATCGATTGGAATAGATCTGATTCAAGTTTCAGACCAACTCCAAACTCATGTAGTGTTAGGGTTTGTTGAAGGGAAAATGATGATGATGTGATTAGCAGCAGCCTAAACACAGCTCTTGAGACAGAACTGTTCTGTCAGTCACACGGTCACTTCACAGTCGGCTGCTCACTTTCTATTTTTTTCCATTTATTCCAGTGAAGAGACTTGCCATGTTTTAAACTCTCATTTCCAACACTTCAATTCCAGAAACAACTCCTGCACTAACCTGAAGACCACCTGTGAACAATAGATCTTTTACTTTGAGTCCACATCTCGTCACAAGAAGGATGTGGCTAAATGAACTCTTTGTGGTTTTAGTCGGTCCAAAAGAAAACCAGGTAAAACTTCAAGAACAAAAGAAGACCAATGGCTCTCATGAACTATACCAAACAAAGACTGATGTTTTTTATTCAAAGTGAGAGTTTAATGAATACAAGCTGAATGTCCAGATGGTCTGTTACACAGAAGGGCTTCTTCAGGAAATGAGGCTCATATGTTTTAAACAACGACAAGTCTTGTATGAACAGCTTTTTCTGGTTTAGGCACAATTACCTTCACTTTGTCAAAAAAAAAATGTATTCTCTGTTTTACACTTTCTTAGACCAGGACTAGACCAGGTCTAGACCAGGTCTAGACCAGGACTAGACCAGGACTAGACCAGGACTAGACCAGGACTAGACCAGAACTAAACCAGGGCTAGACCAGGACTAGACCAGGACTAGACCAGGACTAGACCAGAACTAAACCAGGGCTAGACCAGGACTAGACCATAGCTAGACCAGGACTAGACCAGGACTAGACCATAGCTAGACCAGGACTAGACCATAACTAGACAAGGGCTAGACCAGGGCTAGACCAGGACTAGACCAGGACTAGATCAGGACTAGACCAGGACTAGACCAGGGCTAGACCAGGACTAGACCAGGTCTAGACCAGGACTAGACTAGACCAAAAGCAGGACTAGACCAGGGCTAGACCAGGACTAGACCAGGACTAGATCAGGACTAGACCAGGACTAGACCAGGACTAGATCAGGACTAGACCAGGACTAGACCAGGACTAGACCAGGACTAGACCAGGGCTAGATTAGGACTAGATCAGGACTAGACCAGGACTAGACCAGGACTAGACCAGGACTAGATCAGGACTAGACCAGGACTAGACCAGGACTAGACCAGGGCTAGATTAGGACTAGATCAGGACTAGACCAGGACTAGACCAGGGCTAGACCAGGACTAGACCAGGACTAGACCAGGACTAGACCAGGGCTAGACCAGAGCTAAATCTTGTCAATGTGTGTTGCCCAAAATAAAAAAAAATAAAAAAATGTGTGTCTTGTGATAAATGCCATTTTCCAAAAGAAAACTTGATAAATGTTGTAGTTTTTTTCTGAAACAGATCCAGGGTTTATTTAGAAGTTATTCTCTTATGGCTCTGACTTATTGAATTAAAACGTTACATTGATCGTCTCTGCATTAAACTGAAGCACAAACAGTCGCTCAAATGTAGGAAATGTAATGTTGATAAAGCTGTGAATAAAGCAGAAACACTAATGTTTACTGCAGAATCTACTCTTCAGATGAATCCTGAGCAGCAGTGGAAACACAAGCCTCTTCAGGACAAACTCAAACTGAACCGACCACATGAGACTAATGTGGCACCGAGCCCCAAAAGTCTTTGAATCCCATATTTGTGCAGACTTTCTAACAGCGCTTTAGGGAGTGAGCAGGTGCCAGAACATTCATTTGGGATAAAAATGTACGTTTCCTCTCGCTTTAAAGCCGTTAGACAAAGGTCTACAGATTACTACAGTTAATTGTGTCATTAAATTAACACTAAACAGTATTATGGTGCATTCAAGACCAACAACGGAAAAGAAAAGACAAAAATAAGTGTGTGTTCAACTTAAGTCTCTAAAACCTGCTGCTGTTGCCTCGTGGTCCGCTGAAATGTCATGAGTTCGACCTTTACCAAACCAAACCCAGCAACCAGGTTTAAACCAGGTCTAAAGCAGGTTTAAACCAGGTTTAAACCAGGTCTAAAGCAGGTCTAAAGCAGGTCTAAACCAGGTCTAAACCAGGTCTAAAGCAGGTCTAAACCAGGTCTAAACCAGGTCTAAACCAGGTCTAAACCAGGACTAAACCAGGTCTAAACCAGGTCTAAACCAGGTCTAAACCAGGTCTAAACCAGGACTAAACCAGGTCTAAACCAGGTTTAAACCAGGTCTAAACCAGGTCTAAACCAGGACTAAACCAGGTCTAAACCAGGTCTAAACCAGGTCTAAACCAGGTCTAAACCAGGTCTAAAGCAGGTCTAAACCAGGTCTAAAGCAGGTCTAAAGCAGGTCTAAACCAGGACTAAATCAGAATCAGAAGTTTCTTTAGTCCAAGGACCTGAGGATATCTTCTTACGTTGACATGAGCATGACGGCCTTTAGGTGTTCTTGTGTCTGTGAACTTCTTATCCTGCTGCAAACATTTACAAAGCTCTTGAAGTGCACAGTCCAGCAGGGCTTGTGACAGCACTTGAATAAAGACCAAGCAAAGACTGTTGATTCTCTCTGGGACTTGGTTATGCACCTCCACTTCATAGGCACTGTTTGGATCTGTCTTTCATCACTTGCCATTTCAGCAGGCATCATTATTTTCTCCTCTGCTCCCCTCAGTTTCTCATTTGACCATTGAACAAAGCTACCAGCTGCAGACTGAACTGACTCTAAATCTCTTGTTCTTCAGTGTGTCTTCTGTGCTTTACACCATGTTTTGAACAGTGAGGATATCTTGGCCAGGCCTTGGACAAAGGTGTTGTCACCTCAAAGACGCGCAGAAAAAACAGTTTCATATTTTAACAAAGCCCCAGAGAATCCTCTTGTTTTCACACAAACCTGTGTTTTTACATTGGCTTGATTTTGAAAGACAAGGTGTTAGAAGGACACATATCTTGTTTCTGCTCGAGCTGAGAGGGGTCTGTGTTGAGAGTCCCAGCTTTGATTTCATTCTCTGATAAGACTCTGGTACAAACACAGCTGTGTCATTAATGAGGGAGCCACTCCAAATGCACACTTCAGTTGTATCTGACAGAGTTTAGGCGTATGTGTCTTGTGTACATGTGACAGATTGTGTATATATGTGTCACATGTGTCTTTTACTCGACTGTTTCAAGGCACAGTCTCAAAAAAGTTCAGGAGTTTTGTTCTGAATGTTGCAAGTCTTAAAAGAAATAAAATAAAAGATTTTTAAACTAAATAAAGGCTGCTTCAAAACGGCTTTAACCAGGTTTAAAGTGAGTGAATTAAATTTAGAATTAAACTGGGTTCATTAAAGAAAAGTTTAGTGAAATGAATCCCAGTTTGAATGAGTTTGTGTCTGAACAAGTCAACCAAGCCCCGGAAACAGCTTGAATAGACTCCAGTCCAACAATAAGAGGCAGAAAATGAATGAGTTCAAATGTTGTTCACTTTATTCATTTGTCTTGGAGCATTTACAAAATCCTCTCAGTCTTCTCCTTTACTGTCCTACTCTGAGACAAAGCTCAGAGTAGGACAGTGTTTTATTCTTAAATGTCCGTCCTTAAGTAATCCTCGATGGAACAAGTAGGATTGACAACTCTAAGCTCAGTTGCAACATCCCTCTGAGAGCATCCCATCAGAAGCTTTAGAGACTGTTGTTGTCTTAGTCTCATGATCTCAAAATGTGAGCAGCATAAGGAGGAGCTCCATTTTAATACAAATTGAACCAGAACATTTAGTGGTTGATTTTCATGGATCACCTTTTAAGACAGAATTTTTGTGGTTAATCATCTTTCTCTGTGCACGCACTGAAAGATTGAACAGTTGGACATGTGCATTCAAAAGTTTAGAGATTGTCAAATGATGTTCACATGTAAAAGTTAAAGTGCATTTTAGATGCATTCAGACATTTTATCCCAAAATTCAATATCTCTAACGTTTTGCAAGAATTGTAGAAACACAAGTACTATTTAATTTGGTCTCTACATTCCATTTCTACTTATTACTAAATCTACTTACTTAACCGTGATAGAAAAAGGTTTTCGGGCACTAAATAATGAATTAAGATTCAATATTCAAGTTTTCAAAACTACTACTGACTACTAACTTTGCTCTTGCAGACGCGCTCACTTTATGGTATCTGCCTCTTGTGATATAAGTAGGAACTACACTTACACTTGTACTGCAAATCTCAGACTGGAAGACCACATTTGTGATTTTAAAAGCAAAAGAACAAAATGAAATGACAGACAGATTAAACAATTAACAAAAATATAATTTGTAATTGTTTGTGTCTGTCTAATGCAACCACACTTTTTGAAACAAAAACGATTTTTCCACAGAATTTTCATTGTGTGAAATTTAAAGGGTGTCTTTTTTTCCCACCACTGTAATAGTCACAGTCTGCATGAATTTGTGATTGTTCTGTTATTGTTTTATAGACCTACCATGAAATACTCGACTTGGAGGATGATAAAGAAGTAAGTTATCTAACACATCTTACTTCATCAAATGACTCAGCTGTCAATGTAAGAATATGACCGGCTTTATCAATGTGCAAGTGCAAAGACTTTTTATTGACTATTCCTGTAGACATCCAGTTATCCAGTGGACTCTGAGATCAATGTAAGATAATCACAGACATTAACCATTACATTTCTTCTTGACATCATTATTTACAGTGTAAATATAGAGTGTTGTTTTGGGTTAATCTTTAGAGTAGATGTATGGATTTAAACAAAAGAAACATGCACTGTCACATCTTACACAAACAAGATCAAACTACCTTGATGTTTACTGCTTAGTGAAATTGTTAATGATTATCTCTTTCTGTTTGCTTGAAATTGTGTCTTTAATCGGTGTCTGGCCCATTATTTAAAAAAAACAATTCACACAAGATTAGATTCATATCCATGCAGCATATGTGGCCAGAGGGAGAGGTAGTTACTACATTACATTCAGGGGCGGACTGGCCATCTGTGTGATCTGGAGAATCACAGAACGGCTGGTACTCCAGGACGGCCGGCGGGCCGGCCCACCACCCACCACTCACGCAGTCATGAACATGAAAGGAGCAACATGCACAGAGGTTGTGCTGAGGCATATTTTTTGAGGGCATCTAAATCAGATATAGCCAGCCTGCTACATGGTCCCCAAATTGTAGCTCACAGAGAGTGTGTTGAGACCTCAATTTCTATGTGAGTATTCAAGTTAAACTAGAATAATATGCTTTTAACACAACATCTAGTCAATATCAGTGCTACTGTTATAATTTGGATGGTATAGTATCATGAGCCACAATTAAAGTCTTGTGACACTCATGCCAGGCTTTATTGTTGTTGTTGTTGTTGAGTTTCCATGCGCCGATTGCTTCGGGCCGGGCCTAGTCAAAGTCCAGGGCCGTTTTTAAGTCCCAGTCCGTCCCTGATTTCATTCAATATAGAATTTGATGTGTCTGTCACATGACCAATCCTTTGACCATGTCCTTCAAAAAATGAATTTGATGTTTATACACATCTCTCCACATCAACAGCATCACACTGGAATCACCCGAAGACACTGTTGAGCACCACAGCAGGTATTCTATTTGTGTGAGTTTGTGTTTGTAGCTGTCTTGTTTTATAAAGCTAATATTGTTGTAATTTGTTAGCTTATCAGACATCCTAAAGTCTCTTGGAGAAAAGGTTGACAAATCCAAAACATTTAATATAAATGTGACAAGAGAGGCCCTTTATCAGAGGGGTCTTAAGCAGTGGTCCAGACAAAAGCAAGCCTCTCCAAAGAACCTCCTTCGACTCTCTTTTATTGGAGAAAAATACACTGATGAAGGAGCCCTTCGTAGAAAGAATTCCTCACAGGTTTGTATTCCTCATCGAGGCCATAACAAATAATGAAATCCTCTTTAGCACAATTGCTTTTCCTCCTTACAGAAATGATGCGTGGCATTCAGTCACATTTATTTGAAGGAGATGCAGAGAAAAAAAAAAACCAAATATAGTATCACAGATGATCAGGAAAACAAATTCAAGTCTGTGCCTTTATTTATGAAATAAATTGTGCTAACAGGTAACCTCAATACTTTTTCATAAACATGTATGTTTGTTTTTTTGTCAGGATCTGTGGGAGATCTTTGCACTAGTTTGATACAGGACCTGCACCAAACTTTCTCACTAGATGGTCCTATCATTTTTTGTGCCATGGAGAAGTACAAAGTGATGGTTTACTGGAACTTACAGATCCGAAAATCACCAACTTGATTAAAGAAGTAATAAAAAATAAAATGCAGTTTTCTATGTCACTTAATTATGTTAATGCTTTGTACCAATATCAAGATTAAATTTGTTCTTTTAAGGTGGAAAACATTGAAGGAGAAAAGCTTTTGGAATTATCAGATGCTATTGTGGTGTGTGGCTTTACTGGACCAATAAATGTTGAGCAGAAAAAGGCGATCCAGGAGTATGTTAATACAAATTCACAATTGTTTTGAATGACTAACTAATGAAGCATTTTCATATTCTATGTTAGTGCCATCACTTTGCATTCACTTGTAAGACTGAGTCCCATCCTTAATCAGATCCACGAAGGACGAGACATTTATGGATTTGACAAGGAACTGGCACAACACCATCAGCTGTTCCAGCAGCTTTTTGTTCCTGGAGACCTAAAAGAGGTACGTAACATGTTAACCGTAAAATTTAATGCATGCTTGTGTTAATTTAACTTTATTCTGTAATATTTTATTTAATCCCTGATTTAAGGTGGATTCAGACTTTATTTTTCAAAAAGACAAATGCAGTGGCTGATCCAAGTTTCCCTGTTTGGGATGGACAGCTGTACATGTCAATAAAAAATCCTGTAAAAGGCAAGTTGTGAATGTTTTCTTGTTTAATTTAATAAAAAAATAAATACAACTTTTGTAATAGTTTTCTTTTGAACGGCTCTTTGAAAGGAACGGATCGCGAAGATCCGGATCCCCTAGAGAACAATTCTCAAATTTAGAGATCCCACTACCTTCCATCTCCGTATATGAGCGGTCCCACTTTACATTTATTTGTGTAGCGACATATTGAAAGATGATCACTCTGGAGCAGTGGGAAAAAATGTCAGCCTCCATTAGAGTTCTTTCAATCAAGGCCTCTTTTCACTTATAGACTGACAGGCCTTTGAAAGATTTCTGAGTGGAGATGCAAAATCCTTCATGAGCTCCTAGAGAGTACTGATCTCAAATTTCATTATCCCAAAACCTTCCGTCTCTGTACGGGAGCTATTCCACTTTACATTTATTTGGGTACTCAGTTTGTGGACGCGCTTTTTTGAAGTTTTAAAGTCGTAGATACACCAAACTTAACCACCCGCTCCCGCGTAATGCAATGAGAAAAAAAGACTCCAACCTGCAGTCAATCAGATATTTGGAAGTGCTGTCCGTTAGCCTGTGAGGAAGTCATTAATAAAAGTGGCAAGTGAAAAACACAAAAGGTGGCAATATTAAAACAATGTATTATTACTATGAATCTTACACTCATATTAATAATACATTGTGGTAAAGTGAAGGTTCTGGACTGGTCATCACAGTCTCTTGACCTCAATATCATTGTATCACTCTGGGGAGATCTCAAACGTGCTGTTCATGCAAGACAGCCCAAGTATTTACAGGAACTGGAGGTTTTTTGTCTAAAGAATGGGCAGATTAACCATCTTAGAAAATAAAGAGCCTCATCCACAACTACCACAAAAGACTTCAAGCTGTCATTGATGTAAAAGGTGGCAATACACTGTAAAAAGAACTGGGTTATGTAAACTTTTGATCAGGGTCATTTGGGTAGTTTCTGCCTTCACCCAACCACTAACTATAAATGAAAGAAAAATATTTGTTGTATCATTATTTTTCTACGGAGCCCCTAAAGGGACATTGGCAAAAAAAAAAAAAGGTAAACTTTCTGGTGCGCACGCGAAAGTTTCTGGTGCGCCCACGATAGTTACATTAGCCAAAAAAATATATAAAATGGTAAAACTTCTGGTGCGCACGCAAAGGTTTTATGGTCGCACGCAATACATGGGACACATAGGGATATGGGATACACATGGGATACATTTGCAGCAAGAGGACAACAATGGCCACAGACGACGAGGAGGAGCTGTTCCTTTTTCTTAAAACTCAACGAAATATTGAGGACAGTGTTATCAGCAGACTTAAAGATGACAAGGTAAGTGTTAACTAAGTTCACATTGTGAAAGTTAAATAAGTTAACTTTGCCCAAATAACGTTAGCTGTTCTTTGCTAGCATGTTTTGGCTAGAGGTGAAGTTAGTTAGAGAATGCTGTTTCGGCATAATTTTGATGAGTGGGATGATTTATTTGTCCTGTGTGGTGATAGTATTTTATATTTAGAGCCACTAGTTAGGCTACATGTTATAAGAGCTAGTGGAAAAAACTGTTATATCTGTCGACACCATCTTCAACCTGATGCTTATTTTTCGTGTTCTTTTTTCAAATGTTTTGACAATTTGACTTTGCGTTCTCTTGTTTGCAGATCGACGTTAAAGTCATAAATGTTATGACTGATGAGGAGTTAGGGCGGTATATTGTGAGGTATGGGGACCGACTTGCACTCAAAGCATTTTGTCGGCAAAGAACTGTGGAAAAGGAAAGGGGGGGAGCGGTGAAGTCCACTCTGATGCAGAGGATAAGAGATAGACTACAAGAACAACAGAAAACATCTGCTGACAACAACACTGCATCAGGCCGTCAAGTTGGCAACAGGCATGCAGCCAAAGACATGCGGCGTGTGGAAATGGGGTGGCTCCACTTTTTTAAGGATGATTTTCACCAGGACATGGAGGTGGAACAAGGCACCTGACTATCCAGAAAACAGTTACAATGGGGGAGCTGTTGGAGGTTGGCAAAACCTTGTTCTTTCCAAATGGACAATCTTCAAAAGGACCGGTGCAAGACTTCAAGTTTGATATTCGGGATTTTAGCCACAACATTGTACCACTCGAAAGCACAGTGAGCCAGCTGTATGACCAGACTAAACTCCGAATGCTGCGCATTTACACCTGCTCCCAGAGAATGGAAAAAGCATCCCCTAAGGACGTCTCTATACTTCCCTCTGATACATCTTCAGACTTTGAGTCTACAGTGAACAGGGCAAAGGTTCTTTGTCTTTGTGCCAATTTTTTATTATTATTATTATTGTTCTTTTACATATATGGTATTAGAAGTTACATATCCAAATTGAAGTTTAGTTTAAATATGAATTATATTTAAGCAACCCTTCACTCACAAAACACACTGAATTGGATGCACATAGACTGGATTTGGTTGATCACATGTGTAAGCTTACAACACAGGAGCAGATAGCCCTGTAACTATTACAACTGTGGACAGAATAAACATGTATAACCAGTAATATTCACTCCTCGGGTGAGGTGATTATCCTTATTTGTCACTCTTGTCTCATTTGTTTATGTCCTGTACATCCACTCCATCTGTCTTCAGAAAATTTAAAAATGACAAACTAATTTCTGGATATTTACCATGCCAGTCTTTGCCAATCAGTACATGTTGCATTGCAGTCTTCTGAGTAAAGATATTTGGAATATTGCGCTTTTGTAGGATAATATTACCTACTCATTTCTTTGCAGACCAGAAAAGTGCGGAGACGATCTTTGAAGAACAAATTAAGACATTTAAATCCCCAGAACACTGGAAATGACCATCAAGAGGATCACACAGAGACATCTTCAGATTCTGATCCAGCACCCAGTGACTCTAAACAGGAAAATATAGAAGAGTAAGCTTGGATAGAAAATACTGCAATTTTACAGTCTCGATCTGCAACAAATGTATGTAGCATATAATGTACATAGTCTAGTATACACCAGAAAAGTTTGCAAAAGATTGTGGATATCAACCTAGTCTGAACAACCTTTTACTAATGAGTTTGCGTGTTCAGATATGTCAGTAACATCATATTTGGGTTGTAGAAAACAGTACAATTGGACAACAAAGAAAAGATTGGAATATACTTAAGAAAGGTATTTATGTTATATATCTGATATGTAACTGTTATAAGAATTTTATTCTTATAATTGTGTATATTGTTTATAGTTACTGGGTGCTCATAGTTCTCTACAGGTCATGTCAAATCATGTCATGTCCTCCATGTTAGTCCAAGCATGGTGTAGACATAACTAAAGACATGGCTTGCCGGAGGACTTCTGCACCTGGAGCCTGGAGCTGGGGCCTTGAGGGGAGGGTGTATGCAAGATACACCTCCCACTGACAGCCCCCACGGCAGTGATATAAAATGTAATGTTTTGCTTACCTCTGTAAGCAAAACGCACTATGTACCTTTGTTGTATCTGTGTAATTTGCTTCTCCTTGCAAGGAATAAAACCTGGCCTTTCGCTTTTTATAATATAATCTGTCTCCGTGTCTCTCTGGATAATATAAGGATATAGAATTCTTTGGACATATAGAATTCTTATAACATTTGGTGCCGTGACCCGGATTTCAATATTCGTTGTTTCTCATACAAAGAGGTGAACTGACGTGCACGGAGAAATGCAAAAACAAAGCATTTCTTGTAAGTCCCAAGCTGTGCTATTTAGCAGTAAAGGGCCAGATATCCCCTCTGTGTGTGTGTGAACACGATGACGAAATCTGGACTGAAAAAAGAGAAGAGCAGAGAGACGAGAGAACAGAACAGACAGTCTGGCTGCGGAACAACTGGACTATTGGACTAAAAATTCAGGTAAACAGCTGTTTAATTTATTTTTGGTGTGTGTGTGTGTGAGTTTGTAATTACCAAAGCTTCCGGAAGTAGCTAGTTTTGGAAATCTGACATATGTTGAGCGGGCTGCATGTAGTTTACATCATTAGTTGATGTTTTTCCATGAAGTTGGCCAGCATAGGAGATTCTTAAACGCTGATAACGCTTTGTCGAGACCCTGCCTATATGGTTTATGGTGAGATTGAAAGCTGGAAAAAAGTATGTGTTTCAGTCGAGACCCTGCCTGCGTGGTTTATGGTGAGATTGTAAACGGGATATTCTGATGTTAATCTGTGTTAAAGCTTGTTGTCTTGCTGGATTTTAGTTTGATAGATACCTTATGCTTTGTAAGTCTTTAGGTGTTTCTTGAAACTGACTCGTATGCTTAGTTCATTTGGCCGTGACAAGTGCGAACCTCTATGCGAGTAGATAGAGCACCTAATTACAAGAAGGAGTATAAGGTCTAAAGAGCTTGTCTAGAGAGCACAGGAATTTATCTTAGATTAATAATCACGTATCGTAATACGCCACAATCGAACTGCCTTGCATAGCTAGTATTGTTGGTTTATGGTGCGACACTCACACGGGAAGTGTGGGATATGCACAGGAAAAGCTCGAGCTGACTCTTTAATCGAGACCCTGCCGAAACCTATGGTTAATGGTGAGATTGGAGTCCTGTCGCGTTGGACGTGATGTATAGGAAGACGTAGGCCTACGTATAGTGTTCACTGCATGTGAAGGGGTGATTTTTAAAAGCCCACGAGAGCTTTTGCTGAAAAATGTTCACTGCTGGTGACGCGGTGAGTGAGAGAAAAGGAAAAGCCCACTGAAAGTGACAGGGCTTATACTGAGAATTGTTGGCAATACTGAGAATTGTTGACCTAAAAAGTTAAAGATAACAGGTGTGTTTGAGAGAATAAATGTGGTATGAATGGGCCATTGTTGGATGAAGAATGAGTCTAATGATGTAAATCAGAACAAAAGTAATGTTTTTGTTTAGAGAAAGTTTGAACAACATGAGAGAGAAAGGTAGCTTCCATAAGCTATTTTTCTAATTTGAGAAAAAAACAGAAACAGAGAAGAGATTTTGAAAGAAGTGCACACATTTACTTCAAAACACTAATCATTTGTATTTTGTTTAAATGTTTATGGAGCCTCTAGGTATCGGCTTCCTCCCTCTCTCCGGAAAACAGTGCTCTCTCCAAAACCTCCCCTGCACCTCACCTCCCACATGCTCCTTTTCGGCTGAAAAAAGCTGCAGACAGAACAGTAGCAGCAACACGGAAGCGGTAAGATAAACCAATTCACACTAACGTTTATTTGTTTTAAATTTTGATCTATTGAGATTGACCAAAAAGGTATTTGTAAAGTGTGTTTGCAAATTGGATGAAACTTGAAATTAATATGAATGTAATGTATTTCTCTGAGGAAAAATGCACAATTGCCATGGAGACGAGAGCGAGGTGGAGGTGGGCGTGACAGACGAGAGGGCACTGAGAGGAGGAGGAGGAGGTCGAAACTGGGTCCAGACGAGAGACGAGGAGAATGACCTCATGACTGACCGCTTCAACTAACAGGTCAGGTACATAAACACATAAAGACACATAAAGACATGTAAATACAGACACATAGACACAAACATGGGACACATGAGACACATCTACAGAGGAGAATGTGATTTTGGTTTATGAGAGAAAATAATAGAGTATTCTTTTAAAGAACAGAGTTGGTTTTGTATTTTATGTGACACGTTCGTGTGAACATTAAAGGTTTAAAGAAGTTAAAGGTCCAAAACTTGGATCTAAAATAGAATTAGTGATTGATGTTAGTACGAAACTTAATAGAGGTCCTTAATATCAGTGTGGTTCAAACACACAGTTTAACGCCAATAAAAGAATGAAAATGAATACTTTGTAATTGTAAGAATTTAAATAGGTGTATTAAAGTTGAGTTGCGCAGACTAATTGGGCCATAAGCTCATATTTAAAAGAAAACAAGGTTACCAGAACCTAAATAAAGAAAAGTAACATTTATGTATTTCTCTGGTTTGGTTCTAACAAAGTGTGAAAATGGAGAAAGTGGATTCAAAACAACCACTGTTTGGATTCACAGGAATGTTTCAAAACAAGATAACATTCTATGCAAGTCAATGTAACAGGGGCTTCACAGCACCCTCCTTTCGCTCCCAAGAGCGAAAAATGTTTTGTTTTGGGTTTTTGTTTTTTTAGCTCCACAGACATGGTGGGAGCCTTTGCATTAAACAAACTTTTAATGTTGAGAAAAATATAGAGTTAGAAATGTCAGTGACAGAAACAGATTGCACTGAACTAATGTGTTAAATAAAGTTTATGATACTTAATTATGAAAACTGTTTGACCTTCTGACAGGTCTGTTGATATGAATAAAGTCCACATTTGAGTTTTATTGAATCTATGAAACATGATTTGGTAAACTAAACGATTGAATTAATGAGATTGAATATGGGTTTGAGAAGAAAAACTTAAAGTTTAAGTAATTGGAAAATTGAAGTGAAGATAGTTCAAAATAAATAATAATCATTATTTATTTTGGTACTTTATAATTAAGGTATAGTGTGATCTATGCAATAAAGATTTAAACTGTAATGTAAATTGGTAATCTGGTTTTGGTGATTAAAACATATCTATGTTAAAACAGTTCAAACTGTTAAAATGATCTTAAAGGTTTTATTTGAAAAATTAAAGTTAATGAAAAATAAGTGAATAAAAAAGATAATTGTTAAACTAACAAGGTGAATTGTTAAAGTTTAAGAGCTTATGCCAATGGCTCGATGGGTTTAATCACTGTTTGAAGTGATTAAAATTTTAATTTTTTTTGGAGTACTGGGACTAACACAAGGTCCTTTTGAACAGACGTTAGACGTTGTTTTGGTTTTGGGTTTTGACAAACTTTGGGTCTTTGTAACCTAAAGAAAAAGAGAACAAAAAGAGGTTGAGATGTTACATTTTATTAAATGAACAGTAATGATGATTACAATTTTGGTGAATTTGAATAAAGAAAGAGACACGTTATTTTGATTTTACATTTGATGTTAAAGTTTCTGTTTAACATTGAGTGAGGTGAATTCTTTATGTGGCATCTGAATGCCAAATTAGTGGAAACATAAAATAGTAATTGATAAAACGTTTTTATGTTACATTTAAATTAATATGGGAAAAATACAAAAACAAACTGGTTTATTGTATTTAGCACCTGGTGGTAAAACTGAGTTTTACAGAGACAGTATAGAACAAATCTATACTGAACACAATCTTGAAGAAATTTTATTTAAAAATAAAGCAGAATTTGAGAGGAAATTTGTTGATTTTATGTTTGGTCTTTCCTTTAAAAGAAAAAACAATCACAAAGGTGATGGTGTTTTGGAGGAAAGCAGAGTGAACAGAGCAAAGGCTTTATGGTGTGTTCAAGACATGCTGCTGTTACTGGTTTAACCCCAGAGAGGGGGGTCTGAACCCAAGGGTGATTAAGAAATTTTGTTTTGAAGTAAGAGAAAAATGTGTTTTCTTTCTAAAGAAAGTAATTTGAGGTAAATTAAACAATATTTTGAGAATATTCTAATTTAAAAGAACATGTGAAATAAATTGTGAATTGAAGGTGAATGTTTAAAAGTTTGTGAAAATAGATCATGAGAAACCAGTTCTGATCTATATAAATTATTTTTGTTTGCATCAACTGAGTTAAAATTTGTCAAATTGTGGATGATACCAATTACAGTTACAGGTAAAGACCTACAACTAATGGTAACTAAAAGTAAAACTGAACTAAACAAAGTTAAGTTTTAAATAGAACATAAACAAAAGTGATGAAGATGAATAATTAGAAATGCTAATTAATGAAATAACAATTTAAGGTGGTAATTGGGAAAAAACCATTCTGTTTTGACTTTATTTTGATTTTTTTAACTTTTATTTGATTTTTGTTTATTTTTTTGTGGTATTTTGAGCCATGGTTGTACCACGTCTCAAAAAGGGGGGAGATGAAGGTTTAAACAAAACTGTGTTAAAGTGCTGAAGGGATGCTTGGTTAACCTAATGGTTAGCATGAGGCTGAAACAACAGTGTTTAATACAGATAAAAGTTTAAATCAAATAATGAAATAAAGAAAGTTGACAGGACTTTTCTGGAGAAGCACTGTTTAGTCTGATTAAACCTTTTCAGATTAAAGTAGATTTCCAGCAGACCATATCTGTGGAAACAGGGTTTATCTGCTGTTTCAATTTTTATGGTTTGATCATTTTAAGGGCTTTTATGGTTTCGTTTGACGAAAACCTAGGAGGCACTTTCTATGGGTCTATAATGTCAGATAACGTTCTGATTTGTTTGTTTGTTCTTTATTTGGATGGAAGCCTACTACAACAAGTATACCAGTTCAGAAAAGGAGTTTTGACAATTAATATAGCCACCACCAGTAAGAGCTAATATTAACAGAGTTCTTTGAACTTATATCATCTTGGTTTACACCTATGAAGGGAAGCACACCTGTGAGCAGGGCTAGTGACGGGGGACTTCCTGTGACATCACTCTGAACTTGACAAACGTAGAGATCAGGGACAGGTGCAGGGCAAAGCAGAAGTCTGGAGGTTTTGTGAAAGTAAGACCATTAGACCAGCGTTGCCTGCTGACCGGAAACATGCGTCCTCGTTTTATTTGTGTTCACATACAATGTGACGGAAAACATCGTGAGTGGAAACTCACACTTTAGGAGCCAAACAGCAGCTCCCTCAGGTTCATTTGAGAGCCCCATTTAAATCGACGACAGAGGTGTCCTTCGAAGGTGTCCTTAATGAATATAAGGCTAAAATTAAATTAGCATTAGGATTTGAATTTTTACCATTTGGGACAATTTATGAAAATGTGGATTAAATTAAGTATATTTATAAACAACAAAGGTTTATGAATTACACAGGAGATGCTGTAACGGTTAATTAAAACTGGAAATGAGAGAAAACTGGTCCAAGGACTGGACAGAACAACATAGCACTGAGCATGCTTTTAGCTGAAGAGGGGGGATCTACAAAAGGATTTCCTCCAAAGTAACACAGGACTAGTTACAGCAGAACTAAAGTCTTTAAGAAAGGACTTCAAACTCTAACAGAGGAATTAGAATATTCTGGAATAGAGAAATTAATTTTGACCTGGTTTTAAAACATATTTGGAAGATTTACTGGGATTTTAGAATCTGTGTTGAGATACAGTAAATGTACTTGTTGTTGCACTTCCATGTCTAATAACATTTGTTTGTGTTGCTTTCCATGTACCGGAGCTTGTTGGTGAGATTGATGAATGTGGCCATTGCTGGGTCAACATTCCTGGACATGCACCTGCCAAACGACTAAGGTCAAGGCTTTGACCTCAGATGAACACTTTGATATCTGAGGGACGTTATTGTTTGCATGTACACCAACGGGACAACAGCTCCAGGACGGATCATACTACAGACCTAAGGGCCGTATGGTTCATTGAATTGATTATGCTGAAGAGAATTGATTTTAATCATTATGAATGTGCATATGTCTCACTCCATGTGTTTTTCTTTTCGTTACAGGGACAGAAATGGACAGGCAGGGACAGGCCAGAGATCTTGAGTCCAATGGGTTGACCAGCTCAACCTCTGGCATATTTTTCTACTTTATTTTGGAGTGACACTGTGTTTTGATTTATGATTTATGGACATTTATGATTTATGGACTTTAAAGAATTTGACTTTGAAGAATCAGTGCATTACTCTGTGGGTTCCCATTTGATTTGAAACATATCCATTATAATCATTTGTTGTGTTTGTTTTGACATGTGTTGTAAGTTAATCATTTGAAGTGATTACATACGTTTGATGCTTGATGTTTGTGTTTTGTCACCCTTTGGGGCAAGGGGTGGATAGAAGAGTTTTTCCCAGCTTTAGGTCATTTTACCAATGGGTAAAATGTTCTTCTGGCTAGGTCAACGCCCTGCTGGGTTTTCGCTTCTGTCATATAGTTTAAAATTCAAAACTCAAGCTAGTAGGTTGTTTATGCTAATTGTTATCAGCATAAAGAGGGGGGAATGTTATAAGAATTTTATTCTTATAATTGTGTATATTGTTTATAGTTAGTTGGTGCTCATAGTTCTCTACAGGTCATGTCAAATCATGTTATGTCCTCCATGTTATTCCAAGCATGGTGTAGACATAACTAAAGACATGGCTTGCCGGAGGACTTCTGCACCTGGAGCCTGGAGCTGGGGCCTTGAGGGGAGGGTGTATGCAAGATACACCTCCCACTGACAGCCCCCACGGCAGTGATATAAAATGTAATGTTTTGCTTACCTCTGTAAGCAAAACGCACTATGTACCTTTGTTGTATCTGTGTAATTTGCTTCTCCTTGCAAGGAATAAAACCTGGCCTTTCGCTTTTTATAATATAATCTGTCTCCGTGTCTCTCTGGATAATATAAGGATATAGAATTCATTTGGACAAATAGAATTCTTATAACAGTAACATTAATACCCTGCTTAAATTAATCAAAATACCAGGTAGGAGAATCTCTAACTATAGAGTGATCCCTAGTGGAGGGAGGAATGTGGTTTAAAAGACCACTTCCACTTTGATACAAACATGACAAACAACATACATTAATCATAAATTTATACTGCTGCTAAGCCAGTAAGGGTCAGTTCTATGAATGTTACACTAACTTAAATTGTACATGCAGAACAATCTGCTGCGGTTGCTAAGTCACATGATGGCTTAGGTGATAATTTTCTGTTTTTGTTTAACAGACAGGAGAACCAATCAAGCAATTAAGACCAGCGTCTCCTCAGATGACCAATGCAGACATTCTCCACTCACCATCTTCTGTTGGCTCTGAAGACGATTGTGTATTACTTGCATCAAATCAAGAGCCAGACAAGTTGCCCAGTGGAGAGTCAGATTTCTTTCTTGCACTTGGCATCCAGACATCTCTTGAACACTCTGAAGTACAGTTTGGACCCATTTCTTGTTATGATGGTGTTGATCAAGACTCCACTATTCCCTGGAATCCAGATGAGCTCAACACTATGCAGGTAGTTTTATAGTGTCAACTTATTAATAAAAAATAAATAAAAAATGTTGTCCATGACAAATGTGTAATAATTTTTATGGCAATTGTTTTTTGTTGTTGTTTTTTTTACAAATCTTGCAGCATTCAACACTGAATGATGGACCTGCATCTTCAAACAGTATTCCAGCATCACCAGACTTATCGGAAAAAGAAGTCCACTATGTAAAATTAAGACGAGTGTACATAATTCAAGATGTGCTAAATGTCTTCATGGATCCCCAAATATTAATGGTTAATCTAAAAATGGAGTTAAAAAATGAAAAAGCTGTAGACAGTGATGGTGTATCAAGAGAGGTGTACTCTGCTTTCTGGGAAGACTTCCTGGAACAGTGTGAGGAGAAGATGAACGAGTGCCTAGGCTGAGACCTGACTATTCTGAAAAAGAGTGGGGAGCTATTGCAAGAGTTTGGCTGAAGGGGTATTTGGACCACAACATCCTTCCAGTCAGACTTTCAGCAGCTTTTATTCTAGCCTGTTGTCAGGGAGTCAATTCAGTGGATGAAGATCTCTTGATGATGTCATTTGCCAAATTTCTTTCAGTGAATGAGCGAGCATCGTTGAAAAGCATTGCAGGGGAACATGGATGAAACTGCTGAGGAGGACTTGCTTGATCTGTTCTCAAGAATGGGCTCTCATTCCCTGCCATCTAAAGATAACTTCCGGACTGCAATTTTAACAATGGCACACAAAGTTCTTCTTCAAGAGCCAAAGTTCATAATTGACTGCTTCCACTCCAGTATTCAAAATGCTGTACCAATAACAAAAGACAGCATAAAGGATCTTTATGAATCTAAGAGGGCAACTAGCAAGAGAGTGGCCCAGATGATAAAGCCATCAAGTGAGAGCCTAAATCCACAGGAGCAGACAGCCCTTAACCACCTACTGCGTTATGTGAGAAGTATCGACCAAAGAAAACTGGAGATCTTCTTGCGCTTCTGTACAGGATCAACAGTACTTTGCAAAGACACAATTGAAATAACTTTTACTAGTTTGTGTGATTTAAGTCGCAGGCCTGTGGCACACACATGTGGAGCAGTTCTTGAATTACCATGCACTTACAGTTCATACCCAGAGTTTCGTGCAGAGTTTGACAACATCCTCTCTGGTGATTGTTTTAAAATGGATATTGTGTAGTTGATGTAAGGGATCTTACGCATTTAATGTCCATCTTTCATATGAAGGCTTGTTGCTTATATTGTTAGATTTAATTGTCCAAGTTCACATGTGACAGCTGAATACATTAAGTACAGTTCCTGTTCAATTGAGGAACATTATTACCGTTGTCATTTTCAAAAGATAATGCTGGCTTTAATGTCTGGTCAGTACAGATCATCACAAAAATATTTACTTTCTCACATCAGGTAAAAGGCTTTTGCTTAATTTTCCTTTGATTTAAGTGTTACAGTTTTCCATTGGAATAATCTGACCCCTGGTAAGGTTGATAAAAATGAAAAAGAAAAATGTGTTAGCAGCCTCATTTTTATTAAACTTGTTTAGGTTAAATATACAGTTTTTGGTTAATCTGAGCCTGGCAGGCCTGTGTCTGGAGATTTTTTTTAATTTGAGCTTTTTGACAAATATGTTCATGTAACCATTTAATAAAATGTCTCTGTGATGCAAATACCACTTGTTTTGCCAATAACAACAATAATGCCAATAAAAAATGTTTTGTTCTAAAACCCTGCTTTGACAGCATCTCTACAAATTAACTCTTGATTTCCAGTGTAAATTAAAGAGAAGAGCTGCTCAGGTACATGAAACCTCAAGTACAGTTCTTAAGATGTTCATTGTGTCTTTCTCACTGATTAAAGCAAGATAGCTGAATACAAATAAAACAAGCATAGTGGACTTCTGAAGAATATTTGGTATGTTCACTTAGATGGATACATGTGGAGTAGCATCTCAAATTAGATAGATGATATAATTGTATTCCTCAAATGCAGGTATAAATCCAAGGCCTGATAAGCATCGGCTGGGAGAACCAATTGTGACTCCACCATCAGAATGTTGCACAGCTCGTAGATGTTTGTGTCACAAGGCACAGCTTGGCGAAATGTGCTGTTTCTTTGACACTGCTGTACATCGGCGCTTTCCACTGGGGACAGACAGTCTTGAGTTGTGTAGAGCTCAGGGAACATGTACATGACTCTGGGTCGACCACTGGGTACTCTTTCATTCTTTGAGGGTCTGATAACATGTGAATCCCACACATGTTTGGTCTCGTCTAGCTCATCCTAGAGAAGCACAATGAAACATGTTACTTTGTGATGACAAATTACCTATTTTCAAATTTATAAATGAGAATTTGGAGTTAAAGATGGGGCTTTACTGCCCAATCATCAAAATGCTTCAGTTTTTGATCACAAGGGAGTGCCTTGCAGCATGAAGCACTGACTGACTTTGCAGCAGTTGGTATATTTGTAATGTAAATAGAATACATGTCAAATTTATACAATACAAATGGGGATATTCTCACTTTGTCAGTAACACATGTATCTAACACTAATACCAATAACAGCAACACAAGTAGGCTATTGAACAACAAATGATCCAGACTGCATTTACCAAATACCAAAATATATAAATAAACTAAGCACTCATTATCAAATGTCAACGCAGGCATACAGTGTATGTTACATGTAAATGATGAATGCCAAGTTCAGATTTACATTATGTTAAGCGGGCCATAATAACAAAAGAGTAAACAGATAACTTTGCAAACTGCAGAACTTACCTGGATGATACTCATGAAGCAGAACTGAATTAGACCCTTCTCCAAATATCCACCGTAACAAACCCCGGTCCTTCAGATCGACAAACATGCTGATGTAGAACTCCAACGACTCCTTCCTGAGGAAGCCCCACCAACTTTCTATTCGCTGATTTGACGTGCGCCCCCTCAATGTAGCTGTCAATCCCAGAGTCGTCAGAATATTGCGACGAAGAAAACGCTGAAATTCTCTGACTTTAGCATTCTCCGTGCCTCGGTCTCCTCTTACAATCCTTGGACAGCCACCTGATCTCATCACTGCCTCCATGTAGTAGCCTCCAATGACTTTCGCGTCACTGCTCGTATGAAATGCGTTGGCCAGATAATTTTCCGTGAATATCCGTCAATGCAACCGTTAATACAGATTCCAAATGGCTTTAGTTTGTCATAAGAGTCCAAGTGCCAAATATAATTAGGGCCTTTCAAATAGCTACGATGGAGACGCCTGGTTCTTCTCAAATCAACACCTCTTGGGTCTAGTTCTTTAGGATTAAGCGGACATCTTCTTTCCGCATATGTATTCCATTATCCTTGCATTTTGTGTACATCCATCTGTACCCATTAAGCTGCCCAGACGCTTGTAACTGCTCATTAATGAAAACAATTACCCGATCCAAACTGGTGTATCCCATGCTAAAAAGACGACAAGACTTCACAATTCGTTTTAAATGTCTTTCAGACAGAATAATATGATGGCGACTTGCGAGCAAACGTGTAATATCCTTATAATAAAGTCCGAGATTAAAGTACAGCTCAACTAACTGCCTTAATGTCATTTTTTTGCCAAAAACGTAGCAGGCCACAAACACTGTATTGGACGTTCAGGGCTCCTGTGGTATATTGTGTGCTCACTTAAAAGTTTATGGTGCGCACTCAAAAATTTGTGGTGTGCACGCAAAAGTTTCTGGTGCACACATTAAACCTTCTTGTGCACACGTAAGCGTTTTCTGGTGCTCACCACAAACTTTCTCGTGCGCACGTGAAAGTTTGTGGTGAGCACACAAAACGTTCTGGTGCGCACATGAAACTTTCTCGTTCGCACGTGAAGGTTTCTGGTGCGCTCTCAAAATCTTACCTATATATTTTTTTTGCCAATGTCACTTTAGGGGCTCCGTATTTTTCTCTGAAAATTGGCTCAGAAAATCTGGGTATATAAACGTATAAGCACAACTTATGTACTTAACACAGAGCAATGTTATATGTATAAGACTCAGAGACAAGAAAGCAAACCTGCCATTTGAACAGCTGATGATTAGGCTTTGAGAAGACGTGTTGACGCTTCAGGCTGTTTATATTAATCACTTTATCTAACGGATGCTGGCATGCCACAGGCTGATGATTCACCTCCAGTTTACTCAAATGAGGAGCATTCATGTTTTTAGGCCCCTAAAACACATGCGTGCGTAGGTGGGCTCAAAATACCAAGCTTTCGGTTAAAAGCTGAACGTGCAATTTCATACCAAGGTACAAAATCTTGTAGTGATTATCTGGGTCGAGACCCAGTTGTATATTAATTTGGCTGTCTGCTCTTTATCCTCCAGGAAACAAGTTTCTAATGCTTTCTCGCAATCCGCCGATATCATAAATGACCAGTGAACAAATTATTGTTATACATTTGCATGATGTTTCGCCATTCAAAAAGTACGCATCTCGTTAGTATAGTGGAGAGTGTCCCTCGCCTGTCATGTGGGAGACCAGGGGTTCAATTCCCCGACGGGGAGCATTTTACTCTATTTTGTCCAGCTCATGAGCTGCTTCCTTTTAGAGAAGGTACCGATTGTTGTGTCTGTGGTGCATTTTTTCAGTGTGTTTGGCTGTTAACTGAAAGGATTGTGGTTCAAGCCCACACATGGATATGTCTGTTAGGGGCCTACAAACTTGAATGCTCCTCTTTTGATTGAACTGGAGGTGAATCATCTGTGAATGTGGGTGGTGATGGAGGTCCGTACATCTGTAAAATTGGGAGTACCCGCCAGGCCCATCCCTGCCCAAGTAGTGTTTGAGGTTCTTGCTGGACCTGGTCAATGAGTTGAAGAAGAAAAAGTTTCCCGCCCACAAAATCCTCTCTCAACTCCAGAAACTTCCTAATTGAGCCGTACTGCTCCTCCGTCAATAACAGCTGGGCTGTCCCGAAAGCCTGGCTGGTCTTGTGTGACAATATCTGTGGTAAGTAAGTGAGTTTAGTTCGGCTGCAACTCATGCCAGTTGCCCATAGGTGGAGTCTCCGTGCAGGTGTCTGTCTTTCCCTGGTGGTCTAGTGGCTAGGATTCGGCGCTTTCACCGCCACGGCCCGGGTTCGATTCCCGGTCAGGGAAAACAAGAGATGTTTTCTTACAGAAAACATATGAGACTTCCATGAGGAACTTGATCAAATTACTTGGGTTAAATTCCCAGTCAGGGAAAACAGGTTTTTTAAAACAAAGGCAAAAGATACAAGGACACTGAGAAAAAACAGAAAAATGAGGAAACTGCTAATTAATGGACAAACAGGGATCATGCAAATATTGCACATTGAATAGTCCCCACCAACCAAGTAGTACCGGGAATCACAGTTGATGAATTTATGATGACCTGGTTGACAGAGAACCTTCACAAACAAACTACATTGATGGCATTTCAGTGAAATGCCCCACATCTGCAGTGATGCCTATAGAAACATGTACTGCCTGTAATGGCTCGTGGGATCAGGTGGAGTAGTTGTAAGCTTCGAGAGGTTGGGTCGATAGAACCAGTTCTGTGTGAGGTGTTACAACGGCTTTTATTTATTTATTATTTATTAATTACATGCAGGGATGGTGCCTAATCCAGCCAGTTTAGGCTTGATGCCTTATACACTCAACAATGACAATGGCCTTTATTTCAAAGCAACACAAGCATGCATGGCTTCACACAAGAAGTTCTGTAAATGTTCTATAAATTACTATAAAGAACTTGATCAAAAAAGTTGGCCGGAAATCAAACCTAGGTCACCCACTTAGGAAGCAGCTATACTTACCACCATACCACCAATGCAAAATATTCTGAACAGATACACTGATGTTTTAAAAATTTAGGCAAATCAAAAAAAAAAAAAAAAGAGACATGGCCACTTGCCATCTTTGGCACTTAATGGCCTTGATTACATGGTGTCTTGCGATCAACAACATACAATGGCTTTCATTTATTCATTTTCTTCTCTTGTGTGGGGCTGGAGCCTATATCAGCTAGTTTTCACCTCAGGCTTCTTAAACCCTGTATATTTGCCTCCTTAAAGAGTAACTAAAACCTAAAATAACTTTTTTAGTTAATGATCTGTGAGAATGGGGCCTTATTAGTGCTGTTCATTGATTTGAGTAAAGGTTTTGACATTTCAGTATAAAGAATATTAATTTTACAGTATATGGTGTAAAACCATCTAAGTGCTGCCCTTTTCAACAGTTTCTTCATGCTGAAGAGTGCAGACCTCCTCTGCTTGCTCATGCCAGCTTTTTGTTCTTTTTAGTTATCTCCACATTTAGCCAATGATTTTATGATCAACTTTTTTAGATTACTTTTTACTTTCTTTTAACCTGATTTTTACGTTTTTACTTATATTTTACTTTTTAAATAACACGTTGGACCCGCCGAGCGACTGGAGCCTTGGTGCCTATTTTTTTTCAACATGTCTGGGGTAATAACAACTACTACAAACACTTTTTGCCAAAATTGTTAGAAATATCAACAGGAAATCAGTGTGCTACAAACAAAGATTTTTAAAATCAATTCTGAATTTGACTGGAAGCAAATGTGAGCCCTTCTGTTGGTTCCAGTTAAAAGCCTGGCTGCAGCATTTTGCACCATTTTAAGCCGACTCAGAGACAATTTGTTAAAACAAGTAAAAAGAGAATTACAATAATCAAGACGAGAAGAAATAAAAGCATGAATAATCATCTCCAAGTCAGCTTTAGACAAAAACACTCTCAATTTAGATATGTTTCTCAAATGATAAAAACAGTTTTTGACCAACTGTCTAGAATGACTGTCCAGAGACATAGATTGGTCAAACAGAACACCAAGGTTTCTGAGGCTCGACTGGACGGAAGAACCCAGGGAACCAAGGTGTTGTTTGATTTGAGGTAT
Organism: Perccottus glenii; assembly: GCA_024416835.2. Taxonomy (NCBI): domain Eukaryota; kingdom Metazoa; phylum Chordata; class Actinopteri; order Gobiiformes; family Odontobutidae; genus Perccottus; species Perccottus glenii. The sequence goes on from JALDQB020000104.1 coordinate 105,755, forward strand.
TTTTTGGTCTGGTGCAAAGATTAAAGATTCAGTCTTTTTTGTATTCAGCTGTAGGTAGTTATTGTATAACCAGTTCTTTATGCAAGACAAGCAGTTCAACAAATCAGTAAGTTTATGAAACTCGGAGTCTTTAAAAGAACAGTACAACTGAATGTCATCAGCATAAAATTGATAAGACACATTTTTAAAACCGTGAATTATTTCACCAAGAGGGCGTATGTACAATAAAAACAAAAGAGGACCTAGCACTGAGCCTTGAGGAACTCCATGTGACAGAGGGGTCATTTCAGACAGAATATTATTAATAGAGACACAAAAAGTCACAAATCTGTCACTCAGGTAAGAGGAAAACCACTTTAGAACTGATCCAGAGAAACCCGTTTCATTTTGCAGACGCTTTAACAATACATTATGGTCCATAGTATCAAAAGCAGACGATAAATCCAGTAGGATCAAGACAGAGTACTGCCCAGAGTCAGCCGCCATCATAATGTCATTTGAAATCTTCAGCAGGGGAGTCTCAGTTAAATGACATTTTCGGAAGCCTGACTGAAATTTATCTATAAAATTATTTTCATTAAGAAACGCAGTCAGCTGCTCCGCCACCACTCTCTCCAGGATTTTAGATAAAAAAGGCAATTTAGAGATTGGCCTGTAGTTGTTTGGTTCAAAAGAATCCAAATTGGGCTTCTTCAGAATGGGGCTGACGACCGCTTGTTTAAAAGAGCTGGGCACAGAACCAGTTAAAAGAGAAAGGTTGATCAGTTTAACAACATATGGACCAACTAAATCAAATACATTTAAAAGCAGCGAAGTTGGCATTACATCCAGAGGGCTTGATGATGGTTTCACCTTTTTTAGTAGACCCTTAATGTCCTCTTCAGTGACAGGTGAGAAGGTGGACCAAGAGCACTGAGGAGATAAACCCCAAGATGTGTTGACAGATGATGGGTTTATAGAGGCTCTTATATCATGTACCTTATTCACAAAGGAATGTAAAAACCTGTTGCAGTCAGATTTTGAGTGGACTGGTAAATGAGGAGCTTAAGGAGAGACAATTCTTGATATTGTGTCAAACAGGACTTTAGGATTTTTCTTGTTCAAAACAACAATATTAGAGAAATAGGCAGATCTGGCCTGTTTTATTTTATCATTTAGTGACATGATGAGCTCCTTCAAGTGCAGTCTGTGGACTTCCAAGCTTGTGCATTTCCAAAAAACGTTCTATTTTACGACAGTTTCTCCTGCAAGATAAGATTTCCTCATCAAACCCCGTAGTAGGTTTGCTATCTCCGCCAGGTTAGGAGTGGGCTCTGTGGATGGCTCTGCCACAGCGCCCTCCTGGATCTCGTCTTCCATTCCTTCCTCTGATACCTCCCTCCATTGGGACTTAGGGCCTCGTTTTGGACCCATCCTCCTTCAACTGTAGACACCGCTGCCACCATTTGTGAAGTAGCGTAGCATTGAGTGGCTAAAGTGGCTCAAGAAGAGAGGCTCAGAGCCTCAGAGTACATACAGCAGCGGCAGCATTGCCCTCTCTCCACACCACAAATTCCCTTCCCCCAGGCACACACCTGCCTTGTATCCTAGGCCAATTGGATTGGCCTATCCCACATAGCTGGAATCCTCAAACAAAGTTATAATCAACTCCCCAACATCCGAAACATTATAATCACTGCACGCACAGTAACCAAATACAGACATTGCACAGAAAGTTATAACAGGTAAACCCCAATCATTTAAGATCTCCCTCAAGAAACCCCCTCTCCAAATAGTAGCTTCTGTAGATGTCATAAGTGACATCATCAGTTCCAGGTATAACCAGGAAATGTTTGGGCCGGCCTTCCTCTCCATTTCCAGGCCCCTCCTGGATCAGATCAACACAGCAAAACTCATGAACCCAAACAAAATAAACAGTTTAACTGATAAACCTACGTGTGTGTGTTTTACTTAACCATAAAGAATGTTTTGCTTAACTGAGTGAAATTAATGAACTACTAAGGCTAACACAAACAAGACCCGGGATATGTGAGTGCAGTTTACCAGTAGCCCATATAGATTGTATAATATGTGGAACGTTAACTGTATGATATGTGCAATCAGTATAAGGGACGAGTAGAGTCTATTAGCTCACTTTGTCACACCATCCTTCTGCACAGACTCTCCTCTGTCGGCATCACAGATACAGCCCTCACTTGGTTCCACTCCTACCTCTCAGAACTCACACAGTTCATCCAGCTCAAATCCTTCACCTCCCATCCTGTCCCGTCACCACAGGTGTACCTCAGGGCTCGGTACTAGGGCCCCCACTGTTCATCATCTACCTTCTCCACCTTGGTAACATCTTTCAAAAACATAACATTGACTTCCCAGCTCTACCTCTCAAACAAACCAAATTCTTCACTCTCACCCTCCTCCCTAATCAACTGCCTCTCTGAAATTAAATCCTGGTTCACCACAAACGTACTCAAACTTAACAGTGATAAAACTGAACTGTTCTTAATAGGCTCCAAAAACACCATAAACAAAATCAATAACTTCTCCATTACTTTTGAAAACTCCACCTTCACCCCCTCCCCTCAGGTAAAGAGTCTGGGTGTCATCCTCGACAGCACACTCTCCTACACTTCCCACATCAACAATGTCATCCGCGCTGCCTACTTTCACCTCCGCAACATCCACCGCCTCCGCCCCTCCCTCACACCACACTCTACTGCCGTCCTTGTGCACAGCCTCATCACCTCATCATCATCACCTCATCATTTTACTAATGTTGTAAGGCGACCTTGAGTGTCTGGAATATATATATATATATATATATATATATATATATAAAACTTTGTCCTTCACCCTCCGCGGGTGGTCTCTCATCCTTCGAGCTCGGGTCCTCTACCAGAGGCCTGGGAGCTTGAGGGTTCTGCGTAGTATCTTTGCTGTTCCTAGTACTGCACTTTTCTGGACCGAGATGTCTGGTGTTCTTCCAGGGATCTGCTGTAGCCACTCTTCCAGTTTGGGGGTTACTGCCCCGAGTGCTCCAATGACCACAGGCACCACTGTCGCCTTCACCTTCCAAGCCTTTTCCAGCTCTTCTCTGAGGCCTTGGTATTTCTCTAGTTTCTCATGTTCCTTTTTCCTGATGTTGCAATCACTTGGTATTGCAACGTCAACCACAACCTTCCTCTGCTGTTTGTCCACCACCACAATGTCTGGTTGGTTCGCCATTACCATTCTGTCAGTCTGAATCTGGAAGTCCCACAGGATCTTGGCTCGGTCATTCTCTACCACCTTTGGGGGGTGTTTCCCACTTTGACCTCGGGGTTTCCAGTCCATACTCCGTACAGATGTTCCTGTACACTATGCCAGCCACTTGGTTATGGCGCTCCATGTATGCTTTCCTGCCAGCATCTTACACCCTGCAGTTAAGTGTTGGATTGTCTCAGGGGCCTGTTTGCACAGCCTACACCTTGGGTCTTGTCTGGTGTGGATTTGGGCCTCTATTGCTCTGGTGCTCAGGGCCTGCTCCTGTGCAGCCATGATGAGTGCCTCTGTGCTGTCCTTCAGTCCGGCCCGTTCTAGCCATTGGTAGGATTTCTTGATATCAGCCACTTCAGTTATGTTCCGGTGGTACATCCCATGTAGGGTTTGTCCTCCCATGATGGTCCCTCCTCCAGCTCCTCTTCCTCTGTTCCCCAGTGCCTGAGACATTCACTGAGCACGTCATCTGTTGGGGCCTTATCTTTGATGTACTTGTGGATCTTGGATGTTTCATCCTGGATAGTGGTTCTCACACTCACTAGTCCACGGCCACCTTCTTTACGGCTAGCGTACAGTCTCAGGGTGCTGGATTTGGGGTGGAACCCTCCATGCATGGTGAGGAGCTTCGTGTCTTAACGCGTCTGTGATCTGTATCTCTTCCTTTGGCCACCTTATTATGCCCGCAGGGTATCTGATCACTGGCAGGGCGTAGCTGTTTATTGCCCGTGCCTTGTTCTTGCCATTGAGCTGACTTCTTAGGACTTGCCTTACTCGTTGGAGGTATTTGGCAGTTGCTGTTTTCCTTGTTACCTCTTCGAGGTTGCCATTTGCCTGTGGTATTCCAAGGTACTTGTAACCATCCTCAATGTCTGCTATTGTTCCTTCTGGGAGTGAGACCCCTTCTGTGTGGACTACCTTCCTCTCTTCGTCACCATTCCACTACACTTCTCAAGCCCGAATGACATCCCAATGTCAGAGCTGTAGATCCTGGTGGTGTGGATCAGTGAGTCGATGTCCCGCTCACTCTTAGCGTATAGCTTGATGTCATCCATGTAGAGGAGGTGACTGATGGTGGCCCTATTCCTGAGTCGGTATCCATAGCCAGTCTTGTCGATTATTTGGCTGAGGGGCAGAACAGCAGTGGGGATAGAGCATCTCCTTGGTATATGCCACATTTGATGGATACTTGTGCAAGTGGCTTGCCATTGGCCTCAAGGGTGGTTTTCCACAGCCTCATTGAGTTTGCAATGAAGTCTCTTAGAGTCCTGTTGATGTTGTACATCTCCAAGCATTCAGTGATCCATGTGTGTGGCATTGAGTCATATGCTTTCTTGTAATCAATCCAGGCAGTGCACAGGTTGGTGTGTCGGGTTCTGCAGTCTTGGGTGACTGTTCTGTCAACCAGGAGTTGGTGTTTAGCTCCTCTGGTTTCTTTGCCGATGCCCTTCTGTGCTTTGCTCATGTATTGATCCATGTGCCCACTTATCTTAGCCGCAATGATGCCTGACATGAGCGTCCATGTTGTGGAGAGACAGGTTATTGGCCGATAGTTGGATGGGACTGTACCCTTTGTGGGATCCTTCAGGATCAGGATTGTACGCCCTTCGGTAAGCCATTCAGGGTGCGTCCCATCCCTTAGCAGCTGGTTCATTTGTGCTGCAAGGCGCTCGTGGAGTGCAGTGAGCTTCTTTAGCCAGTAGGCGTGGATCCTGTCAGGGCCCGGTGCTGTCCAGTTTTTCATACCTGAGAGTCTTTCTTGGATGTCTGCCGCTGTGATGGTAACTGGATTCTGTTCAGGGAGGTTGCTGTGGTCCTCTCTCAGAGCCACCAGCCACTGTGCATTGCAGTTGTGTGATCCCATATACTTTTCCAGTATTGTTCAGTTTCCAGCCTTGGAGGGTCTGCTCTGCTGTTATTACCCTGCCATTGAGCGTACACTTTTGCAGGTTGAGTTGCGAACAGCCGGTTTATTCTTCTGGCTTCGTTCTCTCTTGTGTACCTGTTGTTTGGCAGTTTCAAGTGCTTCAGGTATGGGCATCTGGTTGTACCTCTTGGGTACCTGTTTTCTCATTGCACCTTTCTTGGCCTCTGTCAGTTGGCTTACTTACTTCTCTACGTGTCTGCTTGATCTTAGCCTCCAGCCTTCGTTTCCATGGTGGGTACTGTTTCTTATGGCTCCAATGGTTGCTCTTATAGCCAAGCATCTCGAGGATCACTGCTGCGGAGTTGTATAGCAGCTCATTGGTTTCAGTGATGGATGTGGTAGGGATCGCACTCAATGCTGCATTCACATCTTCTAGGAGACTTTCTGATGGTACTTCACTTAGCCGTTGTAATTGGCGTCGGGGTTGCCTTGCATTCATTCTCGCCATGATCTTGTCTTTCAGGTCAGTCGCTGCCTCGTTGGGGAGCCCCTGTTGGCTCCCCTCTGACCTTGCGTCCTGGCTCCCCCTTGCCGTAGCATTTGTGTTGTATCTCGTCAATCTCAAGTTGTGATAGCAGCTGCCGCTTGTGGATGTTGGAACACTGAGCTACTAGTTGCTTCGATGTAAGCCTGGATTGTGGGTTTCGTAGTAACCATTCATCCCACATTCTCTTCATGTAACCCCTCTGACTAGGGTTACTGGAGTAGTAGCATTCCAACAGAGCCTTGTTATCGTATCTCGCCCATCTCCGTCTTGTTCCAGTAACCCATTTGTCATCAAGTTGCTCTGGTTCCCCAACACCTGACGCAGACCTTGTTTGGCCGGGCGTCGTCTGATCCGGCTTCTCATAGCATTTATTGTCTCTCATCATCATTATGAGCTAACCAGCCGCATATATATATATATATGCGGCTGGTTAGCTCAGCTGGTAAGGACATGGCCTTTCACACGGGGGACCCAGGTTCGAATCCCCCTTGGGGTGCTATACAGTGTGGGTCCTTAGGCAAGACCCTTTGCGCCAATTGTTTGGCCGCGAGGGCCGTTGTTGTCATGGGACTGGGTTGAATTTTTTTTTTATTATTTTACCGCAGCCGCACTCTTTTTATTTATTTTTTACCGTAGTCCCACTCTTTTATTTAATATTTTCTCGCAGAGTGCAGCCTGTAAGACAATGATGACGTTTGACTCCCTGGCCCCGCCCCCTGACACAGCCCCTTGCAAGTTGCTCAAAACAAAAAATAAAAATAGCATAAAAAAAAATCGCAAAAGGCGGCAACGAAAAGGCCAGAATTAAAAAAAAATAAAATAAATAAAGGCTTTGGAAACTGACGCGGCCAAATGTTCAAAGCTGAGCACATATTTTCTCAACAAAACAAACGAAGACGACGAGGCGGGTAAGTAAGCTAACGTTAATTAGTAGCAGTGCAAGATGCTAGCGACCGTGCAAAACAACGTCGTATGTAAACCACCGTTCATGTATCAAAGTTTTTCTTGTAGCTCTTCAGCAGCAGCCGCCTCTAGTACCGTTTGCTGCCAACAGTGAAGAGCGAGGCCCAGAAACGTCCCCAAGCTCCAGTCATGAGCCCAACACACCAGAATGGGCAGGTAGGATTGTCATTCAGAAGAAATAATAGTAATGAAGAGCCCTGCTCAATGAAAATCGTTTTCTTACTTGTTTCCAGTTCAAATATCTAAATATTCTTAACCCAAGATACATTTACAAGTGAAATGGCATGAGAAATTATGTCTTTTTTCTGGAGAAAAAAAAAACCTAAAAATTAAGTGATTTTTGTTTTTTGTTGCTTAAAAGCTAAAACTAAAACAATTATTTTTCTTACCCCATTGGCAGATAATGTAACTTGTTTTAAGCAAAAAAATTACTTAATTTTAAAGTGTTTATTCATAATTATACTCATTTTTTTTAAAGATATTTGGACTGTAAACAAAAATACTGTAGAAAACAATGTGCCTATTGCAGACTTGTATTCTTAGGTTTTAATTTTATTATTGTAATATAGTCAGTAGGGAACTAAAGTGGGCCGGTCTAAAGCATGAAACTCCAGGGCTGAAAATGAGTCCCAATCCGGCCCTGGTGACAGGCCTGGCCCTGAACAGGCCTCTGTGTGGATGTGATACAGGAGTGTGTTTCTCTGTCGTCTTGTGTCAAGCCCTTGTTTCTTATTGTGCTGCAGAACAGGAACCTGCTGCAAACCACTTCTTTGAACTGAGTCAGCCCCCATTAACTGGAACACAACTGTTGCTTTTACTATGTCCTCGTTAATAAATGAAATATTCACCGTCAATACATAACTGGTAACCATAGCAACGTTACGTGCCTTGACCAATGCAGAAAAGTGAATAAACAAATAATTGAATGAATGCAGTTAAGGGCTTGATGGGTCTAACAACGTCCCTGGTTCGACTGTTGCTGACACTGTATTTGTATTTTCTGACATGTTGGCCTCTGACTGAGCCACACCAACTGCAGAGGGATTATCACTTTGGTCCTGCTCATCAGCCCCTCCCCGCTCAGGCACTCTGGAGATCTCTGTGTGGACAGGACGCACACTTATGTCCCACGTGTCCACATTCAAAACACTTGATGCTCCCCGCGCTCACATACACTGTATAATGTCTGTTTTCATGTTTTACAGCAAAAGAAACTTGAAGTGAGCCATTGGGATCATTTAAATACATGAAGCATTGCCTCATCAGTGACTGGACGTGCTGTAATCTAGTGTCTTTGCAGCCCAGACACACACACAAGTCTCAGCTGCATTAATCATATGTATGTATTTAATATTCCTTCTTCCTTCTGCTGCAGGTCAAAGGTCACAGGAAATGAGCCGTACACGAGCACAGAACTCAGCCAGCAGCCCTTCCCACCTGTGGAGTCAGTGTGAAGCCCCGCCCACTGCAGCCCCTCCCACCTGGCCTGCAGCCAACACAGGTGCGTCTCTGAGTCACTCCAGGAAGAAACACACAAACAAGTCTTTTCCTTCAGTCACACACTTTTCTCTGGGACACTTTGGACACTTTGGATCCACTCAGGTTTGACCAGTTTGATTCTTTTCAACAGCACTCTGCTCTGGCTTTAGTCCTGGCTTTAGTTCTGACTTTAGACCTGCTTTAGTCTGGCTTTAGTCCACATTTAGTTCAGGCCTGAGTTAGTCCTGGGTTTCTTCCTGGTTCTAGGCCTTGTTCAAAACTGCTTTAGTCCTGCTTTAATCAGGTTTGGACTGGATTTAATCAACTTGTAGTTTGTGTTTAATAAGGTTTGGGTTCAGTTCAGGTTTAGTTCTGACTTTAGACCTGCTTTACTCTTGATTTAGACCAATGGTAGTTTAGTTCTGATTTATTCTTGGTTTATTTCCTGGTTGTAGGCCTTGTTGATTATTGGCTTTAGTTTTGGTTTAATCAGGTTTTGCTTTAATTGTTGTTTTAATGTAAACATTGGTTTAATAAGTTTTAATGCTAGTCAATCACATTTTAAATTCTGGTTTTGATGTTTTTATTTTTAGCTGTAGTGACTGCTCTGTGGCTGTAGGGGGCAGTGTTTATGTTTTATGACTGAAGAAGAAAAAAAACTCAGTGTTTTACAGAAATGACACAAAAGTTCAAAACAAAGATCTAAGTTGGAAAAATAAAAAACTAAAGAAACAGTACAAAAATGTTTTAATGATGTAGATTTTGTAAAGTGTATATTTCCACATCATGCGTCACATGATGGTGTTGTCTTTACAACAGCATCATGTGACACTTCTGATGAAGGCTACAGGAAGTAGTCAAAACTAGTTGAGCAGGTAAAGTCACATTTTGTCCTGTCGGATCAGAACAAAGTATTTCTTTAAAATATTCTGAACTTGAAGACAGAATGAACTTATACCGAAGGTGTATTTTTTATGAAAGCAACAGTTTTTGAACAGTTTTGTAATATTTGTGAGAACTGAGGGAGCAGAAGAATGTCTGTAGAAAGAAAAACAACTGCCTCCACTTTTACACAAAGTGTAATGTATTGAATTAGTTTGAAAATGTGTAAAGATCTATATATTTATTAGGCCCGAGCCGGTGATGACCGGAAAAGTCATTTTTATTGGTCCCAGACTTCAAGCTCGGCGAAAAATTTATGTATTTGAAGTCGCCGGAAAAAAAAAACGAAAAATGACTCAGTGGCGACCCCTACAAAATCAAAATACATTGGGCCTATGGAAAGTGAAAGTAAGTTTTTTTCAACGCAGAAAAATGAAACTTGGTATATCCATAGGACACCTCAGGGCAAACAGAAAAGTCAATGACAGTCACACCCTAAACTTAACAGGAAGTCCGCCATGTGGGGTGAAACGCAGCCACTAAAATCGCACTTGCGCAGAAAGATGCAAATCATTGTGTTTTAATCTAAATGGCCCCAAATTTGGTGAGTATCATCTAGACACATGTGCCAACCAAAGTTGTGACTTTGTTGTTGATATCTTATCGGGTATGGGTGTGGCAAGCCTGTAACGAGGTGGCCATTTTTGTGAAAATAAAACGTCTCTTAACTCTCAAACGCCTTCTCGGATCGAGTTGGACCCAAGAAGGCGTTTGTGCACATTCATGACCTGAACACAAAAATATGTAAATAAAAGGGTTATCTTTAGAAATGGCTCTCCAGCGCCCCCTACAAACTTATAATGGGACCCAAGAATTTACTTTGTCATAAAGACATGAAATTTGGTACACACATCTCTTATGTCATGACGAGCATAAAAGCCAATGACATCCACCCCCTATCTATAAATGTGTTGCCATAGCAACGTCCCAAATATGTGGAAAAAGTCAATGGGAAGTGAAAATCTTAGTTTGTCGTAGGCAAATGAAACTTGGTACACACATCCAGTATGGGCTTATGAACAAAAAAGCCAATGGGGACCACACCCTATCACACACGGGAAGGCGGCCATTTTGAATTGAAAATTTGGTCCGACTTAGAATACACCTCTTTTAAAAACAACAAAAATAGCTGCTTCATTCCACAGACACCAAACTTGGGCAAATGAGCTAAACACATGTATGTAAAATAGACAAGTGTTTTTCTAGACTTTGCTCGAGTTATATTTTTTTATTATAATTCGGTATATATTTTTTATTATAATTTTTCTGCAAAATGATCCTCAATTTGACCCTGTAAACCAACAACTAAAAGTCATTTTTATTGGTCCCAGACTTCAAGCCCGGCAAAAATGTATGTATTTGAAGTCGAAAAAAAAACGAAAATGACTCAGTGGCGACCCCTACAAAAGTCAAAATACATTGGGCCTATGGAAAGTGAAAGTAACTTTTTTCTAACGTAGAAAAATTAAACTTGGTACATCCATAGGACACCTCAGGGCAAACAGAAAAGTCTATGACAGCCACACCCTAAACTCAACAGGAAGTCCGCCATGTTGGGTGAAACGCGTGGCCACTAAAATCGCACCCCTTGCGCAAAAAGATGCAAATCATTGTGTTTTTATTTAAATGGCCCCAATTTTGGTGAGTATCATCTAGACACGTGTGCCAACCAAAATTGTGACTTTGTTGTTGATATCTCATCGGGTATGGGTGTGGCAAGCCTGTAACGGGGTGGCCATTTTTGTGAGAATAAAATGTCTCTTAACTCTCAAACGCCTTCTCGGATCGATTTGGACCCAAAAAGGCGTTTGTGCACATTTATGACCTGAACACAAAAATATGTAAATAAAAGGGTTATCTTTAGAATTTGCTCTCCAGCGCCCCCTACAAACTTATAATGGGACCAAAGAATTTAGTTTGTCATAGGGACATGAAATTTGGTACACACATCTCTTATGTCATGACAAGCATAAAAGCCAATGACAACCACCCCCTATCTATAAATGTGTTGCCATAGCAACGTCCCAAATATGTGGAAAAAGTCAATGGGAAGTGAAAATTTTAGTTTGTTGTAGGCAAATGAAACTTGGTACACACATCCAGTATGGGCTTATGAACAAAAAAGCCAATGGGGACTACACCCTATCACACACGAGAAGGCGGCCATTTTGAATTGAAAATGTGAACCGACTTAGAATACACCTCTTTTTTAAAAGAACACAGAGAATAGCTGCTTCATTCCACAGACACCAAACTTGGGCAAAATGAGCTAAACACATGTATGTAAAATAGACAAGCGTTTTTCTAGACTTTTTTGCTCGAGTTATATTTTTTTAATTATAATTAGGCCCGAGCCAGTGATGACCGGGAGGGCCTATTGTTTTTGCTCGGATTTTTATTTTTTTTATTTTTTTTCTCTTTCTTTTTCTGCAAAATGATCCTAAATTTGACCCAGTGAACATGCACGAAAAGTCATTTTTATTGGTCCCAGACTTCAAGCTCGGCAAAAATTTTATGTATTTGAAGTCCCCGAAAAAAAATTACAAAAAATGACTCAGTGGCGACCCCTAGAAAAGTCAAAATACATTGGGCCTATTGAAAGTGAAAGTAACTTTTTTGCAACGTAGAAAAATGAAACTTGGTACATCCATAGAACACCTCAGGGCAAACAGACAAGTCTGTGACAGCCACACCCTAAACTCAACAGGAAGTCCGCCATGTGGGGTTAAACACGCGGCCACTAAAATCGCACCCCTCGCGCAAAAAGATGCAAATCATTGTGTTTTAATCTAAATGGCCCCAAATTTGGTAAGTATCATCTAGACACGTGTGCCAACCAAAGTTGTGACTTTGTTTATGATATCTTATCGGGTATGGGTGTGGCAAGCCTGTAACGAGGTGGCCATTTTTGTGAAAATAAAATGTCTCTTAACTCTCAAACGCCTTCTCGTATCGAGTTGGACCCAAAAAGGCGTTTGTGCACATTCATGACCTGAACACAAAGATATGTAAATAAAAGGGTTATCTTTAGAAATGGCTCTCCAGCGCCCCCTACAAACTTATAATGGGACCCAAGAATTTAGTTTGTCATAGAGACATGAAATTTGGTACACACATCTCTTATGTCATGACGAGCATAAAAGCCAATGACATCCACCCCCTATCTATAAATGTGTTGCCATAGCAACATCCCAAATATGTGGAAAAAGTCAATGGGAAGTGAAATTTTTAGTTTGTCGTAGGCAAATTAAACTTGGTACACACATCCAGTATGGGCTTATGAACAAAAAAGCCAATGGGGACCACACCCTATCACACACGGGAAGGCGGCCATTTTGAATTGAAAAAGGAGAACCGACTTAAAATACACCTCTTTTTTTAAAGAACACAGAGAATAGCTGCTTCATTCCACAGACACCAAACTTGGGCAAAATGAGCTAAACACATGTATGTAAAATAGACGGGTGTTTTTCTTGACGTTTTTGGTCGCGTTATATATTTTTTTATTATAATTTGGTATATTTTTTTTTAGTATAATTTTTCTGTAAAATTATCCTCAATTTGACCCAGTAAACGTGCAACTAAAAGTCATTTGTATTGGTCCCAGACTTCAAGCCCGGCAAAAAATTTATGTATTTGAAGTTGCCGAAAAAAAAATATGAAAAATGACTCAGTGGCGACCCCTACAAAAGTCAAAATACATTGGGCCTATGGAAAATGAAAGTAAACTTTTCCAATGTAGAAATACAAAACTTGGTACACCCATAGAACACCTCAGGGCAAACAGAAAAGTTTATTACAGCCATACCGTAAACTCAACAGGAAATCTACTATGTTGGGTAGAATGCGTGACCACCTAAATTGCACCCCTTGTGTCTAAAGGCTTTTCATCTAAACAGCTCCAAATTTGGTGAGTATCATCTAGACACGTGTGCCAAAAAGTTATCAATTTGTTTTTGATACATTTGTGGCTGTGGTTGTAATGAGTCTGTGAAGAGGCAGCCATTTCTTTGGGAAATAAATGCCATTTCCCAATTGCCAGGATCCTTCCTTTAGAGGAGGCCCCAACAGAGCCAAGGCTAGAGTCTTAGAAAACTCCTCAGAATCCTTTGGAACTTGTAACCTTGTACTTTTAGACAGGTTATATTTACATTTTGCCTTTTTAAACAGGGGGGTGCAGCGATTCCTGAGTCATCTCAAATCTCCAGCCAGTACTTTGTTTTTCTCGCCTTAGCCCAAGCATAATCTATTATTTTCAAAGGTTCAGACAGCTCCCAGGAAAACCAGGGATTGTGGAGACCTTTAACTCTAAATTACAAGGTGGTATAGCAGGCCCCAGCAGTAGCACAGGCCCGGTTATTTGACATTACCGTGAAGTTTACGCTTTAAAGCACGAAATGCGATCCTCCGAGTGCATGTGTCCCCGTGGTCTCAAGGGAGGCGAGGGCCTTTATCGCCGCTTGCGGCTTTAATTATAATTATTTTTCATATGTCTAATTGCAGTAAATGTGTTTAATTTAAAAGTCTATGTAAAAGAAGAGTGTGTCCCTTGTGTTAATGTTTGTTGTAAACATGGAGCAGACTCTTGTTATTGGCCCTGTTTCCTGCAGGAGGCTCCACCAATCAGAGTTTAAATCTGAACTCAGTCTCTGAACTCAATCTTAAATCAGGTTCAGAGCTGATTTCCTCTGAGTTCAGCTCAAGTCCTTCTCAATGGAGCCAGAAAAGAGGTGTTTTAAAGTGACCTTCATCAGCCTCTGCTCAGACTAAAGCTGCACCAACAAGACCAGGAACAAATACAAACACATCAACATTTACTAAGAATCCAACAGATCCAACTGAGTTTGGACTTAAGCTGCAACAAAACCTGTTCAAACCTGCTTTAGTCCTGCTTTAATCAGGTTTGGACTGGATTTAATCTATGTTTCATAAAGGTTTAATAAATATTGGTGCAGGTTCATTTCTGGTTGAGTCCTGAATAAGTCTTAGTTTTAATCTCAGTTTAGTCCCTGAGGATTCAGAGCTGCTTTAGTTTAGTGTGTTGTGCTGCAGTGACTGGTCTGTGGCTGTAGGGGGCAGTGTAGGACAGAGGAAAGGATTAATGAGTGTCCTTTACAGTTTGTTCACTTTGTGTCATTTTGTAGGGCTCTGGACTGAGCATGGATCAGAGTGAGCACAGAGAGGACGGAGCCCCTCCCTCTAAAACCACTGACCCCCCCAAAGCTCAGAGGTGAGATGAGGATCTCTAACGGTCCACCACTGTTCTCCAGGTCAGAGGTCAGCACTAAAACCACTGCACCATCTTTATCCACAGACCTGCTCCTGGGCCCAGCCAAGTCTCCTTTAAAAGTGATTGCTCCATGGATCGACCGATTAACTTCAATAAAGAACATGATCCACAGTAAGTCCTCGTCAGAACTATTTGTAGAATAATTCAAATAACAGCTCTGTGACCTCCATATCCTTAGAATCAGACAAACACATTAAAATGTTCACTGTCAGTGAAAAAGACAAAAGAAAACTGCCGACACTGAGACAAGTGTTTGTCTAAATTCAAATAAAAACACTCTACAGCTCAAATCTTCTACAGATGAATTCCTCTTGGGGATTTCTAAAGTTAAACTGAGTTGACTCTCTTCAGAGTTTTATCCTGGTGGCCTTTAGTTTGTTGGAAAGAAAAGAGCAGAACTCAGAACACAAGCAGCTCCAGAGACCCCTCTGTGTCTGGATCTAAAAGCCACACTGTCTCACAGTTCTTCAGAACTCAAGCATCTCCCGAGGCACACAGTGTAATGACAGCTTTTTAATCACGTCACTCATTTTCTGATTCTAGTCCAATACATTATGTGTCATCTTGTTCTTCAGACTGAGGCCTACAGTCAGACACAAGCATGAGTTTAATAAGACAGACACATTTATCATATTTAATATCAAATCTAGTGCCTACATAAATAAAACATGTGTTCTGCTTGAGTCAGAATGAAGCCAGGCGTTTTGAGCCATTTACAGCAAAAGCCTGAGTTGGAGTTTTGTTTTTGTAGAGCAGGTTCAAATGTAGGTTCAGAGCTGGATCCCACTTGTGTCTCTTTAGATTTGGGTGGGGTCTAAAAAACAATATCTGTCATTTATTGTTAAAAGTATGTGTATAATAATTCAGATAACAGCTCTGTGGCTCTGGAGTCACACATTTTCACAATTTACCCAGCATGCTTCAGCCTCAGAAGGAAAAGAGAAAGAAGAACAACACATTCATGAAGCTCTGAGAGACTGTGGATCCCCCAGATGGACATTCAACAAAACTAAAAGGACACAGAAACCAAACAGACAAGAACCAGGGACAAAAGAGAAGAGTGTAGTTATTCTTTTTTTGAGTCTGCAGTCCACCTCCACCACAGAGGACAGAACAACACCTGAATGGAACAGTGTCACTAATGACTCTCCTGAGCCTTTAACGACTCTCACATCAGGAGTCACACTGTCCTTTCAGAGCTAACGACTATGAAACCAGAACAGTCTGGTCCAATCAGAGTTAGTTTCAGGTTAAACTCCTCCCTCTAGAGATAAAGCTCAGCTCTTTTTTTTCAGTTGATCTCAGAATTAATAATAATAAAGTCTCTTGGAATTAGAGACAAAACGTCTTCACCTTAAACTGAGTCCAGATGCTTTTGCTTTAACCTTTTCTTCACTTTTCAAAAGGATTTCAAAGACACTTTTTTTGTTCAAGTTGCATTTGTTTGTCTTAATTGTTCAACAGAAAGTACTTCACTTTTAGAAAAAAGGTTGGTAAAGGCCATTACATACTCCACAAGAACAAAGTTAGTTATGACCGGGACATTCCATACTTCAAAAGAAACTCAAGAGCAGAACTCCTCACAAATTACATTTGTTTAATTAATGCATCTCTTTTCAGCTAAAAATAAATCCTTTAAAAAATTCAGTGTTATAAAATTCAATCTTTAACAATGACTTTGAGATTATCTTTTAACTTTGTTCAACGAACCAGAATAAAAAAGAAACCAGAGTCTCCTGAACCTGGCTCCAGCTGTGAGTCCTTCAGGAGCGACCGGGCAACGGGACGACCTCTGACCTTTAAAACAACAAAGTAAGATTAATTAAATTAACATTAATAATCCAGACCTTCCAGAGTCTATCAATAGTACAGACTTTACAACAGAGAGTCAGGAGTGTGTCACTGAAACAGAGAAATAATCAGAGTCTTTGTTGTGTCCTCATCCACAGAGTGAAGCAGCAGGGGTCAGAGGTCATCAGTGATCAACATCAGACACAGCTGGACTCCATATTTATGGTCTGTCATTCACTAAAGTTTGGAAATGTATAAATGAATGAGCACTTGTTTTACACAGATCTGAACACTGACTGCATTTGTGTTGTTTATAATGTATCTGCTCAGCTTCTGGAGGAGAACATCTGCACTTTTGTCAAGAAGGAGCTGAAGAAGCTCCACAAGGTTCTGAGCACAGATTACCCCAGAATGCTTAGAGCATCTGAAGGATGAGGATGAAGAGCAGAGGAGCAGCAGTGAGGCTTTTCTGAAGATCACACTGAACTTCCTGAAGAGGATGAAGCAGAAGGAGCTGGCTGAGCGTCTGTGGAGCAGTAGGACCATTTAACACATTTAACAAGAGGCTCACAGTCATTTTATATTCTCTGAGACTCATGGCTTTATCTGTTGTCTTCATTCAGGAAGTTTTCTGGAGTTTGTCAGAGTAAACTGAAGTCTAACCTGCAGCAGAAGTTTCAGTGTGTGTTTGAGGGCATCACTAAAGCAGGAAACCCCACCCTTCTGAACCAGATCTACACAGAGCTCTACATCACAGAGGAGGGGCTTCAGAGGTCAACCAGGAACATGAGGTCAGACAGATCGAAACAGCCTCCAGGAAACCAGGCAGACCAGAGACAGCCATCACATGTGAAGACATCTTTAAAGGCCCAGCTGACACAGATGGA
Organism: Perccottus glenii; assembly: GCA_024416835.2. Lineage (NCBI taxonomy): Eukaryota > Metazoa > Chordata > Actinopteri > Gobiiformes > Odontobutidae > Perccottus > Perccottus glenii. The sequence continues at coordinate 122,773 of JALDQB020000104.1, forward strand.
CCAATCAGAACAGTGCTGACAAAGGGAGTGGCTGGCATCGGGAAAACAGTGCTCACTCAGAAGTTCAGTCTGGACTGGGCTGAAGGCAAAGCCAACTCTGCATCTTTGAAGACCTCCAGGTGGTCTTCATCTTTGACGGTCTGGACGAGTGCAGACTTCCTCTGGACTTCACCAAAACCAAGGCCCTGACTGACGCCACAGAGTCCAGCTCAGTGGATGTGCTGCTGGTAAACCTCATCAGGGGGACCCTGCTTCCCTCCGCTCGCCTCTGGATAACCACACGACCTGCAGCGGCCAATCAGATCCCAGCTGAGTGTGTCACCATGGTGACAGAGGTCCGAGGGTTCACCGACCCACAGAAGGAGCAGTACTTCAGGAAGAGGTTCAGAGACGAGGCCGACACAATCCTCTCCCACATCAGGACGTCCCAAAGCCTCCACATCATGTGCCACATACCAGTCTTCTGCTGGATCACTGCCACAGTCCTGGAGCATGTGTTGAAAACCAGAGAGAGGAGAGCTGCCCAAGACCCTGACTCAGATGTACATCCACTTCCTGGTGGTTCAGGCCAAAGTCAAGAACGTCAAGTATAAAGAAGGATCTGAGACAGACCCACACTGGAGTCCAGAGACCAGGAAGATGGTGGAGTCTCTGGGAAAACTGGCCTTTGAGCAGCTGCAGAAAGGAAACCTGATCTTCTACGAGTCAGACCTGAGCGAGTGTGGCCTCGACACCACAGCAGCCTCAGTGTACTCTGGAGTGTTCACACAGGTCTTTAGAGAGGCCAGGTCTGTACCAGGACAAGGTCTACTGCTTTGTCCATCTGAGTGTCCAGGAGTTTCTGGCTGCTCTTCACATCCATCAGACCTTCGTCAACACTGGGTTCAACCTGCTCTCAGACAAATCAAGAGGCTACACTGCTCAGAGTAAAACCTAAATTAAAACTTCTTCACCAAACAGCTGTGGACCAGGCCTTACAGAGTCCAAATGGACACCTGGATTTGTTCCTCCGCTTCCTCCTGGGTCTTTCACTGCCGACCAATCAGAGCCTTCTACAGGGTCTGCTGACACAGACAGGAAGTAGTTCACAGACCAATCAGGAAACAGCTGAGTACATTAAGAAGAAGATGAGTGAGGATGTGTCTGCAGAGAGAAGCATTAACCTGTTACACTGTCTGAATGAACTGAATGACCGTTCTCTGGTGAAGCAGATCCAACAGTACCTGAGTTCAGGACGTCTGTCTGAAGCTGGACTGTCTCCTGCTCAGTGGTCAGCTCTGGCCTTCATCTTACTGTCATCAGAAGAAGCTCTGGATGTGTTTGAGCTGAAGAAATACTCTGCTTCAGAGGAGGCTCTCCTGAGGCTGGTGCCAGTGGTCAAAGCCTCCAACAAAGCTCTGTGAGTAATCACCATTTTACTGAGTTACATTTAAATACACTTTACTACACATCAAACAATCTTTTCTCTCCAGACTGAGCAGCTGTAACCTGTCAGAGAGAAGCTGTGAAGCTCTGTCCTCAGTCCTCAGCTCCCAGTCCTCTAGTCTGAGAGAACTGGATCTCAGTAACAATGACTTAAAGGACTCAGGGCTGAAGATGTTGTCTGTTGGACTGAAGAGTCCTGACTGTAAACTGGAACAACTCAGGTCAGGAGTCTAAAACTTTACTGTAAAGTTACTCACTATTCCAATTCCTTATGGATTAGGTGCTCTTTGGAAAAGACAGACGCTTAAAACATTAATAAAAACTTTTGTCTGCTCTGTAAAATAGTTAATCTTTTTTTTTTTACTAAACAAACTCATGGTCTGTATAATGTTGTGTGTTTGCAGACTCTCAGGTTGTCTGATCTCAGAGGAAGGCTGTGCTTCTCTGGCCTCAGCTCTGAGGTCCAACCCCTCCCATCTGAGAGAGCTGGATCTGAGCTATAACCATCCAGGAGACACAGGAGTAAAGCTCCTGTCTGCTCTACAGGAGGACCCCCTCTGCAGACTGGACACTCTCAGGTATGGACCATATGTTGGTGAAAAAAATAGATATGAACAGTCAGGCTGTTGTGGGTTGGTTTGGCTCCGTGCTCCTCTTGTCACTGCCTTTAACATCTGGCATGTACATGCACTCTGAAATTCTGCTCATTTTAAGAATAACAAGCTGCGAGTACAGAAACCTGTCTAGAAATCAAAAGCTTCAACATGTATGAATGATATGGAATATTATTAACAGTTTACAAAGTTTAATTAACTTGTGTGTTTGAAGGCAACAAGCCAGATGGATATTACAGCATTTAATAAATAAAATAAATATATTCTTTATTGTTAAAATAAGTAATGGGGGTCCTTGCATATTAAAGTGGCATATCTAAAAAAGTAAATCTTATATCTTCTTGGTTGTTAGTGTCATTTGTATTTTGGAACATTTTCTTGAATATTTAATTTCCTGTTGGTGAGAGCTCAGAGGGAAAGAGTGAGAGAAGAAGAGGCATCTGAGACAGACAGAACCAGGTGAGACTGAGGACAGATGTTAGCTTAGACCTTCAGAAGGATGTGATCTGATAAGAACACAAAGGCTGTGAACAATAAACAACTGTCACCATATACTCTATATTGGATGTTAAATGTTACTGCTGAAGTTAAATTTGATGCAGTAGTAGTTTAATAGATTGTTTTGATATGGATAATGTGTAAATAATAATAATGTATTAATAATAATGTAAATTGGATTATCTACTCTTGCAGAAGACTGTGCAGTCTCTTGATTTCTGAGACAAACACACTGATCCCAAAACAGTTAATGTTGTCAAAATATCTTTCATCAGTTTGGGACAAAAAGAGCCTTTCCAAAGCTGCTTTAAAACTGGTTTGAATATTCTAAAAGAAAAATGTATCCTTTTTAAGTTTTATTGTTCATAAAATAAACAAAAAGAACACACTTTCATTAAATAAAACATTGACCAAAAGGGTTTTAAGCTGAAGTCAAGACTTAATGTGACTAACTCTTGAACATTTAAATAAAAGTACTAAACATAAAACAAAACATTAAAACAATTAAAGCCATAGCGGCGATAAAACTTAAGACAGCGGGACATATATTCGATTGCATGTCGTGCTTTAAAGCAAATTTGGGCTGTTTAGATGAAAACCCTTTGCACAAGTGTGATTTGTGGTCATATTCACCAGCTGGCAACACATTTATAGATATGGTTGTCATTGGCTTTATGCTCGTCATGACATAAGAGATGTGTGTACCAAATTTTATGTCTATGACAAACTAAATTCTTGGGTCCCATTATAAGTTTGTAGGGGCTGAGAGCCATTTCTAAAGATAACCCTTTACATATCTTTGTGTTCAGGTCATGAATGTGCACGCTGTGCCCTCGGCTCTAGGTTCATTTTGATCACCACAAAGAGAGTTGTACCACAGAGAAACACGAGGACTGAGTTTTCCAAATTTTAAAAGTCTGAATGTTTATTTAAAAGTATTAAAATAAAAAGAAACAAAACATTGTTGTTAAAAGCCCAGTAAATAGGCTTTTAAAGAGTCAATCCGGGTTAAAGGGAAAGTCATGATGTTGTATACCTCCGTGGCGCGCGGGCCGGCAGAGAGTGCTGGCGCTCCTCAGCGGTTTCCGTGGACTGAGGTCCCAGACAGGACTACAATCACACACAATGTTGCAGCGACCACAAATATAATCAAATAAATAACAAGAAATGACCAGAGCATTATACTGGCGTTGTACAGGTCTGGTCCCCTCCTGGTCGCGTAGATCTGGCCAGTCACTCTGAATCCTGGTCGGTCCTTTTCCGCAGAAAGCTGCTGTGGACAGGGAGGCGGTCTTATGCACACAGTAATCAACAGCTCAGGTGAGTGTAACCCCACAGTTACTTTGTACTTAGCTGTCTTGTAGGCGGTGGACTCTTCTCCTCTGGCTTAGCCTTCAGTCGGTCCGCTCCGTGCTGCTCGATGTTCCTTTTCTCCGTCCGTTCCTCCGTCTCTGTCCGTCTCTGTCTCTGTGTTTCTCCGTCTTACTGTTCTCTCCTTTCCGTTTTCCTCTTTTTCCTTTCTCAAATCTCTCCTTTTCCTTCTCTCTCTCTCTTTTCCTTTGTTCCTTCCTTCCCGCCGTAGTTCCTCTGCCCGTACCATGCTGGCTCTTTCCTCTGGTTGGTTTGCCTTGCCCTGCTTGTCTACCAGGCACGCCTGTTCCTGGCCTCAGGTCTCCCAGAATCCTCGGTTCTCCTCTCACGGCGCCGGGATCTTTCTGGTCCCGTCCGTTTTCTCACTTTTCCTCTGCTACCAGCCTCTTTTCCTTCTGCTTTCCTCTGCCCGGCGTATTCCTGTGCTTGTGTTGTTCCTTCTGCCCTGTTGTCCTCCGTCCCCGTCTGTCCTTTGATTGGGCCTTTTGAACTAAGACATCCGATTGGTCTGGGTAATTTCACAGGTGTAGTGGCGTTCATGGCATCTGTGCCTGCAACCAAAGGGCGCACTCACAGGGTAGGAAAGGAGAATAAAGCAAACGCAGTGACATTTGTTTAACATTGTCGTGCCACAAGATAAGTTTTAAAACAGCGCTAAAAAAGACTCAGCCCCTCTTGCTCCATTTCCTGTGGTAGTGGTGATCCTGTCAACTCGAAACTGTCGCCGCCCTCGGCTCTCTGTTGTTTTATCACCACAAAGAGAGTTGTACAAACACGAGGACTGAGTTTTCCAAAAAAAGTCTGAATGTTTATTTAAAAGTATTAAAATAAAAAAAAAAAATTGTTGTTAAAAGCCCAGTAAAGGCTTTTAGTCAATCCAGTTAGAAAAGTCATTATGTTGTAGGCCTGGACCTGTCCGCGCCGGCGGCGGAAGTGCTGGCGCTCCTCAGCGGTTTCCGTGGACTCGAGGTCCCAATACACCGCCACAGGACTACAATCACACACAATAATGTTGACTCAGCGACCACACAAATATAATCAAAATAAATAACCCCACAGCATGCAATAGAAATCGGACACGTCCTTCACTTGCATTATACTGGCGTTGTACCCTGGTCCTCCTGGTCTGTGATCTGGCCAGTCGCTCCTGAATCCTGGTCGGTCCTTTTGAAAGGCGGTGCTGGACAGGAGAGCGGTTACAATCACAGCTCAGGTGAGTGCTCACCCAGTTATGCACTTCCCTGTACTTAGCTGTATCTGGGCGTTGTAGGCGGTGGACTCTTGACTCCTGGCCCCGCCTTCAGTGGTCCGCTCTCCGTGCTGCTCGATGTTCCTTCTCCATCGTCTCTCTGTCCGTCTCTGTCTCTGTGTTTTCTCTCTTACTGTTCTCTCCGTTTTCCTCTCTCCTTTTGTCTCTCCTTTTCCTTCTCTCCGTCTCTCTTTTCCTTTTCGCCTTCCTTCAGGGTTCTCTGCCAGTACCAGCATGGCTCTTTCCTCTGGTCGCAGGTTGCAGGCCTCCTCATGCCCCTCGCTTGTCCTACCAGGCACGTCGCAGGTTCCTGGCCTCAGGTCTCTTGGAATCCTCCGGTTCTCCTCTCACCAGCGTCCGGCCCGGTCTTTCTGGTGTCCGTTCTCTCTCACTTTTCCTCTTTGCCTCTTCTTCTCCGCTCCCTTCTCTCTGGCGTCCGGCTCTCCTGTGGGCCGCTTGTGTTGTCGCTTCCTTCTGCCCTGGTCCTCCGTCCCGTCTGTCCTTTGATTGGGCCTTGAACTTCGCCCATCCTGGTCTGTAATTTCACAGGTGGTGGCGTTCCCCATGAAAGCTCCGTGTGCCTGCACAAAGGGCGTCCTGAGTAGGAAAGGAGAATACACCCCAGGTGCAAACCGGCACCCGTGACACCTTTTTGGTTCCAACTCGATCCAGGCGTTTGAGAGTTAAGAGGCGTTTATTTTCACAAAAATGGCCACCTCGTTACACACCGATAAATCAACAACAAAGTTACAACTTTGGTTGGCAGATGATACTCACCAAATTTGGGGCCATTTAAATTAAAACACAATGATTTGCATCTTCTTTGTGCGATTTTAGTGAACTTCACCCACATGGCGGACTTCCTGTTTAGTTTAGTGTGGCTGTCATAGACTTTTCTGTTTGCCCTGAGGTGTCCTATTGATGTACTAAGTTTCATTTTTCTACGTTGGAAAAAGTTACTTTCACTATAGGCCCAATGTATTTTGACTTTTCTGTCGCCACTGAGTCATTTTTCATTTTTTTGGGACTTCAAATACATATATTTTCCGGGCTTGAAGTCTGGGACCAATAAAAATGACTTTTGTTGTTGGTTTACTGGGTCAAATTGAGAATCATTTGAAAAATTATAATAAAAAAATATATACATTATAATAAAAATATAACTCGAGCAAAAGTCTAGAAAACACTTGTCTCATTTACATACATGTGTTTAGCTCATTTTTGTTTGGTGTCTGTGATAAACAGCTATTTTTGTTGTTTTTAAAAGAGTGTATTCTAAGTCGGACAAATTTTCAATTCAAAATGGCCGCCTTCGTGTGTGATAGTGTGGTCCCCATTGGCTTTTGTTCATAAGCCCATGGTGGATATGTACCAAGTTTCATTTTACCTACAACAAACTAAATTTCACTTCCCTGACTTTTTCACATTTTCGTTGCTGGCAACACATTTATAGATAGGTGGTTGTCATTGGCTGATGACATAAGAGATGTGTGTACCAAATTATGTCTCTGACAAACTAAATTCTTGGGTCCCATTATAAGTTTGTAGGGGCGCTGGAGAGCCATTTCTAAAGATAACCCTTTATTTACATATCTTTGTGTTCAGGTCATGAATGTGCACATTTTTGGTTCCAACTCGATCCGAGAAGGCGTTTGAGAGATAAGCGTTTATTTTCACAAAATGGCCACCTGGGTTGCATACCCATACCCGATAAGATATCAACAACAAAGTTACAACTTTGGTTGGTTCTAGATGATACTCACCGGGGCCATTTAAATTAAAACACAATGATTTGCATCTTCTTGCGCAATGCGATTTTAGTGCATCTTCACCACATGTGGACTTCCTGTTTAGTTTAGGGTGTGGCTGTCATAGACTTTTCTGTTTGCCTGAGGTGTCCTATTGATGTACTAAGTTTCATTTTTCTACGTTGGAAAAAGTTACTTTCACTTTCCATAGGCCCAATGTATTTTGACTTTTCTAGTCACTGAGTCATTTTCATTTTTTTTTTAGGACTTCAAATACATATATTTTTGCAGGCTTGAAGTCTGGGACCAATAAAAATGACTTTTAGTTGTTAGTTTACTGGGTCAAATTGAGAATCATTTGCAGAAAAATTATAATAAAAAATATGCAATTATAATAAAAAAATATATGAGCAAACGACAAGAAAAACGCCTGTCTATTTTACACATGTGTTTAGCTCATTTTGCCCAAGTTTGTGTCTGTGGGAAGCAGCTATTTTCTGTTGTTTAAAAGGTTGTATTCTCGGTTCACATCTTCAATTTAAAATGGCCATTCCCGTGTGTGATAAGGTGTGGTCCCTTTGGCTTTTGTTCATAAGCCCATGGTGGATATGTGTACCAAGTTTCATTTGCCTACAACAAACTAAAATTTCACTTCATTGACTTTTTCATTTTGGGGCGTTGCAACACATTTATAGATAGGGGTGGTTGTCATTGGCTTTATGCTCGTCATGACATAAGAGATGTGTAAATTTTATGTCTCTATGACAAACTAAATTCTTGGGTCCCATTATAAGTTTGTAGCGCTGGAGAGCCATTTCTAAAGATAACCCTTTTTTTACATATCTTTGTGTTCAGGTCATGAATGTGCCAAAGTTCCAACTCGATCCGAGAAGGCGTTTGAGGGAAGACGTTTTATTTTCCAATGGCCACCTCGTTACAGGCTTACTAATACCCGATAAGATATCAACAACAAAGTTACAACTTTGGTTCACGTGTCTAGATGATACTCACCAAATTTGGGGCCATTTAGATTAAAACACAATGATTTGCATCTTCTTGTGCAAAGTGCGATTTTGGTATGCGTTTCAACATGGCGGACTTCCTGTTTAGTTTAATTGGGGCTGTCAGACTTTCTGTTTGCCCTGAGGTGTCCTATTGATGTACTAAGTTTCATTTTTCTACGTTGGAAAAAATTTTTCACTTTCCATAGGCCCAATGTATTTTGACTTTTCTAGGTCGCCACTGAGTCATTTTCATTTTTTGACTTCAAATACATATATTTTCGGCTTGAAGTCTGGGACCAATAAAAATGACTTTTGTTGTTGGTTTACTGGGTCAAATTGAGAATCATTTTGCAGAAAAATTATAATAAAAAATATACGAATTATAATAAAAAACTCGAGCAAAGTCTAGAAAACACTTGTCTCATTTCATACATGTGTTTAGCTCATTTTTGCCCAAGTTTGGTGTCTGTGGAATGAAGCAGCTATTTTTGTTGTTTTTAAAAAAGAGGTGTATTCTAAGTCGGACCAAATTTTCAATTCAAAATGGCCGCCTTCTGTGTGTGATATGGTCCCCATTGGCTTTTTGTTCATAAGCCCATAGTGGATATGTGTACCAAGTTTCATTTGTACAACAAACTAAAAATTTCACTTCCCATTGACTTTTTGGGACGTTGCTCCATTTATAGATAGTGGTTGTCATTGGCTTTATGCTCGTCATGACATAAGAGATGTGTGTACCAAATTTTACTCTATGACAAACTAAATTCTTGGTCCCATTATAAGTTTGTACACTGGAGCCATTTCTAAAGATAACCCTTTTATTACATATCTTTGTGTTCAGGTCATGAATGTGCACGCCTTTTTGGTTCCAACTCGATCCGAGAAGGCGTTTGAGAGTTAGAGGCTTTTATTTTCACAAAATGGCCACCTCGTTACAGGCTTGCTACCCATACCCGATAAGATATCAACAACAAAGTTACAACTGGTTGTTGCACAACTAGATGATACTCACCAAATTTCCATTTAGATTAAAACACAATGATTTGCATCTTTCTGCGCAAATGCGATTTTAGTCGTTTCACCCAGGACTTCCTGTTGAGTTTAGGGTGTGACTGTCATTGACTTTTCTGTTTGCAGGTGTCCTATGGATATACCAAGTTTCATTTTTCTGTGTTGAAAAAACTTACTTTCACTTTCCATAGGCCCAATGTATTTTGATTTTGTAGAACACTGAGTCATTTTCGTTTTTTTTGACTTCAAAACATACCATTTTGCCGAGCTTGAAGTCTGGGACCAATAAAATGACTTTGTGCATGTTCACTGGGTCAAATTTAGGATCATTTAGTCACAATAAAGATATCCAGCAAAACAATCCCTGCCATCAGCTACTAATTATAATAAGTTCCATTCACTAAACAGAAGAAAAAAAACAAAACAGAAATTATTGTGTCAATTAATTAATTTAATCTATATTTAACATTCTTTACTACATCTACAATCCTAATTGACATCCCAGAATACCTGACTATAATACTCTTTTATATAGTTTTAAATTGTTGTAAAGTTGCCACACTCTTCATATCACTGTCCAGTCCAGTCCATAGTATCAGAGTATTTCTGCTAACACACGTTTCTTTAGTGTAGCACCAACACACTGTACCTTTAAATTATGTTCTCCTCTTAAATTCTACCTCCTTCTTTATTGGAGAACATTTAGATGTTTTTGGGAGTTGGTTGTTTTAAGTTTTATAAATAACTCCTTCTTTAAGATGTTCTTGAGTTGAGCTGCTGTTTGTGCAGATGCATTCATCCCAGTGCAGTGTAGTGTACACATTTAACACTACTGTGTTCAATCCATGTGTGACACAAGGTTAGAGGAAACATGTTTGTCTGATGGAAACTCCAACATCATGAGGCTAATGAAGACAAACATGTTTTTAACTCTTGTTCCTTATTATGTCTAAAGAATGTTTGATTTGACACAGAGGCTGACAGAGGCTGAAGTCCTGTTTGTGAAATAAAACCTGTGTGTGTTTAAAAGCTCAGCAGCTGCTGCAGTTTGAGGAAGAGACACTCACTGACCAATCAGAGCCTCAGTCTCATACATCACACATGCTCTTCTATCATTTCACACTCTTTCAACACTGGAATAGTCACAGACTGCTGCACTTGGACTTTTCATGTTTTTTACAAGAACTGCACAATATCAGAGATAAACACAAGCATAATTATGTCAGAGTTCTTTTAAATCCTCCAATAACTAACATTAAATCTGATCTGTGATATTTCTAAAATCCCTTTTGGAAGAATAAAGTTTTGTTTTGATGTTTTTGAAAACTGCTGAAGGCACAGAAAGAACCTGGCCCTGGATCTGTGGAGTATTATCAGAGAACTGTGGACAAATAATGGCACAATATTATCAAAAAATATCCTTTAAATAAAATAAAAGATGAGTTTAATGCCAGTAACTACTGCAGTATTTAAGTGTAATGGTCTCATGTTAATCAAAGTAAAAATGAGTAATCAGCAGCACAAAAAAGATAAATATGTTACAGTGTTAAAAGAATTTTTACTGTAATCTCGTCAGATTAATGAGGAGACAGTGAGACTGTATTGAATTTAGAATGAATGGTCAGGTTTTTCCTTGCAAGGAGAAGCAAAGTACAGACATGTCATGAGACTGTACAGGATGAGTTTGCCTAACAAAGTAAACAATGCATATGGTTTTATACACAGCAGTCCACAGTGTTAAGGGGAGGAGGATGTTCACTCCTCTGCAGTCTGCGACAGAGGCCAGGTGGTTATGGCTTTGACTAGGACATGTTTGTAATAGCATGAAGAACAGGACATAAGCAGACAGAAGCATAACATATAAAAACTAAAAATAGACACTAAATGAGAACATACAATTCATAACATATAGACATAACTTAATAATACACATCTGTATTTAACAAAACTAAAGTCCATAAACACTGGCTCATTTTTCATCAATCCTAGTGATTTACTTAGGCTTTTATTTTGAAGGCACCAGACAACTTTGTTTTAAAGTGACTTTGACCAAGTTGGACAATGAAGTAAAGAACTAAAGCTCAGAGACAATGAAATACACACTGTTCTGAGTTTTCAACTATCTTTTCTTTTGTTTCTTTTGAAGAAATGTGTTGCAATCCTCAAAACAGTAAAATCATTTCTGAAACAAATCAAAATATATTCTAAATACTTTCTAAAGTGAATTGTTGAAGTTTAATTAGAGTTTAGTGTAAAATCCTGTAAAACGGTGTTAAATTGACTGGAGCTCAGAGCTGCATGTGATCTGAGTGAACTTCTGCTGAAGTTCAGATTGATAAATGTCAGAGAACACATGTTTGATAAATGAGGCTCAAAGAGTGCTTCAGGAGGAACAATGAGATTGAAAAGATCAGACTGATGTAATGTCTCTGTTTTCCTTCAGACTGGATCCTGCTGGAGTCCACTGCCTGAGTCCAGGTCCCAGGAAGTGTAAGTGTGACAGTCTCATTGATTTAGACCAGCGGTTCCCAAACTTTTTCCTCCTCTGTCCCAAGGGTTCTTCAATCCCCACTTAGAAAAAAAAAAAATATATAAACACAAAGCTTTGTTTTATGTTTAATCATGCATAACCAGAACACATGACAATAACACATCAACAAAGTTTCAATATAATGCAACAAAACTCTACGACCACTTTAAGGGCGAATGACAGACACAGGCTCAGTAACAGAAAGCACGTTTATTTCCAGCCTGAACATTGCAGCAAAGACCTATTAAATGACCAAGCTAGCATCATTATCATCATAACACAACAGTTATGTAAATTAGTACATTTTATTAAATTGCAAAGCGTTACAAGCGATCCACAACATTAAAGACAATAAGCTCAAATAGATAAAATAAATAAAACGAGGATCAATCTGAAACTTTTCAAGTGCGAAAAATAAATTAGCCTACACACAGCCATAATTAAGTAACAAAGTCAAATATATAAAATAAATTAAAGAGGATCCATCTGTTACTTTTCAAGTCCAGCAAAAGTCGCTCAGCCTGGCAGAGAGAGTGAGAGACGGAGCAGAATGTGTTAGTATTCCCAGTAAGCCTATATTGTAGCAATAATATCAAATACTTACCCATATTAATGCGACAGGTGGTGTAGCATCTTACACAAAGCTCTTGAGGTTTGGTGCAAGACAGTTTAATCAATTCCTTCTCAACAACATCCAGTCTTTGCCTGTTTAGTTTTTTCTGGCCATAGCAGAAAACCTCGCAGAGATAAGTTTGGAAGGAAACTCTCAAGGCTCGCTTTGCAAGACTGTGATGTCAGTGACTGGTCCAAAAATCCACAATCTTTCGTTTGAACTGTAATTAGTGTAATCAGATGACAGCTCTATCAGCTGCTCCTGCTCGTGAAATGACAGCTGCGACAGCAGAAACTTCTTCTACGCCGTAGAAGACAGCAGCTGTCTTCTTCAAATCAAAAACTAATAAATTATAGTTTTTATTTAAAATAAGCGATTACAAAGGAAATGTTTAATGTTCAAGTTTTTTATTGTATGGCCATTACATTTTTCCTCTGCTGGTAATCAGCATGGGACCAAGACATCTCTGAACCACAGGCTTTGCTCTAAACTCAGAAAGATTTCAAAGCTTCAGAAATATTGGAAGCTCAGTTTGTCTTTTGTACAAACTGCAGATGTTTCTTCTCTTCCACTTGATGTAAAGTGAGTTTTCTCTGAGAAATAATGATTGTAAATGCTGTCATTGATGTGTCACTGCTGAGCCTGACCTTTAGTTCACTACACCCTATTCATCACTGGACTTACTGGACTCACAATGGATCTGTCTCTGTCAAACTCTGAGCCAGACACAAATTCAGGACAAAAGTCATTTCTCCACATTGGCCTGAAAAGTGTGTGTGTGTGACTCTGAGACAGTGATGGTTGTAAAAGTGATGCAGCAGTAGGTTGTTGCAGAGTTAGTGTGACTCAGACTCATAGAGGCCTGCAGACACCTGTATAAGCTGGAGCTGGATGAGAGTGTGTCTGTAGCAGAGTTAGGGGCTGCTCCTCTCCACACTCACCCCCAGTGTGTCTTTAGACCAGGGCAGGTTGGGACTCATTTTCAGCCCTGGAGTTTCATGCCTTAGACCGGCCCACTTTAGTTTCCTACTGACTATATTACAATAATACAATTAAAACGTAAGAATACAAGTCTGCAATAGGCACATTGTTTTCTACAGTATTTTTGTCTTGTTTACAGTCCAAATATCTTTAAAAAAAAACTTACAAAAAAAAAACTTACATCAAGATTCAGTAAACAAGCATGAATAAACATTTGCTTAAAACAAGTTACATTATCTGCCAATGGGGTAAGAAAAATAATTGTTTTAGTTTTAGCTTTTAAGCAACAAAAAACAAAAATCACTTAATTTTTAGTTTTTTTTTTCTCCAGAAAAAAGACATAATTTCTCATGCCATTTCACTTGTAAATGTATCTTGAATTAAGAATATTTAGATATTTGAACTGGAAACAAGTAAGAAAATGATTTTCATTGAGCAGGGCTCTTCATTATATAATATTTCTTCTGAATGACAATCCTACCTGCCCATTCTGGTGTGTTGGGCTCATGACTGGAGGGATGTTTCTGGGTGCTCTTCACTGTTGGCAGCAAGCGGTGCTGGGCGGCTGCTGCTGAAGAGCTACAAGAAAAACTTTGATACATGACGGTGGTTTACATACGTTGTTTTGCATCGCTAGCATCTTGCACTGCTCTAACTACCTTAACGTTAGCTTACTTACCGCCTCTCGTCTCCGTTTGTTTTGTTGAAAATATGTGCTCAGCTTTGAACATTTGCGCAGTTTCAAAGTTTTTTTTTTTTTTTTTAATTCTGGCCTTTTCAGCGCCGTTTCTGTTATCAATTTTTAATGTGGCTTTTATTTTGAGCAACTTGCACTGTCAGGCGAGTCAAACGTCATCATTGTCTTGCAGGCTGCACTCTGCAGAAAATATTAAGTATATTAAAAAAAAGTGGGACTGGTAAAATAATAAAGAGTGCGGCTGCGGTAAAATAAAAAAATGTTTCAATCCAGTCCATGACAACAACGGCCCTCGCAACAAGCAACCCAGTTTTCTGCTGTTACAATCCGGGCCTGATTTAGACCTGAACACAAGCCTCAATGCAGCAGGAACACACCTTAGAAAATGTGTTGGATTAAAGCTGTGTCAGTAACTTATAGATACCAGAGCACAGCGCTGTTGGACAAAATGAGAGAAATCAAATAAAGGCACGTTATAATCAGTGTCATAATCAACACTGTTCTGAAGCTCATGGCTGTGTGAGCCATACTTTCACTTCGTTTGAGAAGCTGTAAGGATGCTTATTGTCTGGTGGCTTTTGAGAGTAAGCCATAGGTCCTTAGTGTTAAATCTATCAGACACATAGAAAAGAGCCAGGACGATGCTGGTGCTTAGTTTATTCTGAGAAACAAGGCATTATGGGAAGGAGAAGGCCTGTATAAAAACCTGTGTCATGGAGCTCATTGAGGTGTGATTGTGCCTTAACTCTTCCCTGAGCCTTGGACAGCAGTGACCTTTTACTGTGTAGTCCACAGGTGTCAGAACTGACTCTAAAGTTCTTATTAAAGGAGCTCCTGAAGAGTCCAGTTTGGAGCTGTTTAACTGCACTAACCTTTTCGATCAAACATGTAGGAAGAGTCATGTGAAGGATTCTTCTGGAGACAATAAGCTGTTCTCCTCTGAGCTGTGCCTCTGCTGTCAGTCCTCCTCATCACTAGAACAACAGCAGATATCACACAAACACTGGCAAAATGACAGCAGCTGTGAACAATCTCCTGCAACACAGAGCCACATGCTCTCAGCCACTGTCTGCACCAAGCACCATCAGAACGACTGCTGCAGCTTCAACCAACTTTGTTCCTGTGTTTCCAGAGAATAGAACAACTATTGGAGTCAAATGTGTCAAAAAATGTGACTGATGTACATTTCCATGAAGCACAGAGAAGTGAATAAACTCCTGTGTAGTGACGTCAGAGGCTGGAGCTTTAGGAGCTGCTTTATGTCCTACAGCAATAAACAGTAGAAGAAGAGTTTAAAGCTCCTCCAAACACAAGTGTTTCTTCTAATATGACTTTTCCATCAAACAGAATCTTGTAGTTGTGTTGTGAACCTTGTACATTTGTGTTAATCTCATGTGTTCAGAGAGGACAGAGGACTAACTGCAGCTGTATTGTGTCTTCTCTCCATCAGATTTCTGTGAACTCACACTGGATCCAAACACAGCTCACAGACGCCTCAAACTGTCTGACAACAACAAGAAGGTGGCATTTGTGAAAGAGGAGCAGCCATATCCACATCATCAGGACAGATTTAAGAACTGGTCTCAGCTGCTGTGTTCGACTGGTCTGACTGGTCGCTGTTACTGGGAGGTCCAGTGGAGCGGAAGGGTTTCTATATCAGTGTCTTACAGAAGAATCGGAAGGAAAGGACGCAGTGGTGACTGTGTGTTTGGATTCAATGATCAGTCCTGGAATCTGATCTACTCTAAAGGTGCTTACTCTGTTTATCATAAAAACAAACAAACCCCCCTCCCTCACTCCCCTCCTCTTCTGGGACAGTAGCAGTGTATGTGGACTGTCCTGCTGGCTCTCTGTCCTTCTACACAGTCTCCTCTGACCAACTGACCCACCTCCACACCTTCAACACCACATTCACTCAGCCTCTGTTTCCTGGGTTTGGGCTCTGTTCTGACTCCTCAGTGTCGTTGTTAACTCTGTGGGACTGAGAGTGTCCTCTTATAGAGAAACATCCTCACTTCTGATCAGATAGATTAGATTAGATTCAACTTTATTGTCATTACACAAGTACAGGTACAAGGCAACGAAATGCAGTGATAGTGATAGATAGTCCAGTCTACCTGACCTCACACACTCACACATGTTAGAAAAGATTAGAAAAGACTCCAAACACACTTCAATGATCAGAGATGGACTTTGTATTTTTACTTTGTGCTGGTCTGATTGGATAAAACAGAGGAACAGTTCTTTTCCAGTTTCTTTGACAGAGACAGATCCCACAGAAACAAACTGATGACATCAATCTCATGTTGGTCTCATTGTGTTTGTAGAGAAGGATCAATCACAGCATTTGTCTCGACAAGTGCTTCTGTACACTTCATTAATATAAAGGTGGATTTGAAATATGACAGAGATAAATGTGATTTGGGTTGAAATCCTGTGAGAAATGACAATAAAGTGAAATGAGAAAACACTCCACAGTAACGGCCTCATTCCTGCTGCTGTTCATGTGGAACCTGTTTTTATTGGGATTTATGGACATGTGGGACGTCTTACAAAACCACTATATTGTCCCCAAAATGTAGAAAAGCACTTCAGCTGAACTCATCACCTTCCCACAATTCACCACGAAAAAACCTTTGGAAAATAAGTCCAATATGAGAGGAAGTGCTTAGAGACGGAGGTTTTCAGTTTAAATCCAAGTGTATGTTTGTTCTATCAATGAAAATATTCTATTGTCATATTGTTTGTGTCATAAATGACACAGTTGAGTTTTCAGTTGGTGTTGGTTTTAACTCAGTTGTCACCATTTACTGAGACTATATTAAGTTGAGCTGTAAATAAATGTGTCAAATATGATCTGAGCTTTTCTAAATCACTTAAACACAACATAGTGCATTCATCAGAAAAGACAGATGTTTATGTCACTAATTCAACTGTTCACAACTGCTTAGAATAAACACAACTTAAAGAAAGACAACATTTCCATTAAAAGTGTCATTTTGTTTGGATTGAAAAAGGGGGCGGGGCTTTTGAAGCTGCAGCTCGGCCACTTGAAGCCTGTTCCAAAAGACGCTCATGTGGAGTTGGACTCTAGCCTTGACTTCAGACCTGACTCTGGAGCTGCCTCTGAAGGAAGGATCCTGAGGCTGTTGCACGAAGAGAGTTGAACAAACTCAGAGTTGAGTAAGTTTGGATCAAACCAAACAAATCCAAACCTGGAGCAGTGAACGCAGAAGATAAGTGCAACTTCAAGGACCAAGGAAGACACAAATCCACAAGGACACTGTGTTAAAAGACTTAAAAAGAATTAAAAATGAGAAATAATGTGACAAAATGTGGAAAAGGGCTAGAAATACTTTTGCAAGACACTGTATATTAGCATTTTGCATCAGTTTTTCTGTTTGTCACTTTTTGTAGACTTTCCATTGCACCTTACGAACATAATGCAATCTTTGATTGTTTTGTAACAATGTCCGACAAAGTAACATAATTTAGCCTAAGATCTTTCAATATAATAATGTCATGACAAAACCAACAATACACTCATTCAAAGATTCAAAAAGTCTCACAGGGTTGACAATTGTATTAAGAGACTCATTATTAATGAATAATCATCAAACTTTATAGTTGTACTTTTGTAGCACTGCTTCAATAGGAACACTTGGGGCAGGGACTGTTGGAAACTGGGCCTTTTAACACACATTTGTTGGAACAAGGGACAAGTTTGAAAATGGACCACTCCACATTTAATAGGGCCTGCAGTAGGCCTATTGCAGTAGGCCTATAGTCGCCCTAACTTTCATTCATGTTCTCTAACTTTCATTTGTGTGTGTATTACTTATGACTAAAGTCTAAATAAGGTGAACTATCAAAGAGTAGTGAGTTCAAAATATGCAATATTTATGAGTTTTCTCAAAACTTACTTTGAAGGACTAGAAAATAGTTTTATTTTGAAACTGTATGGTATCTTTCTGCTTGAATAATGTGTGCTCAGCAAGCCTCTCCCATGGAACCTCTAAAATGGTCGTCGTGTAAGGGCGCCGCCATACGGTGATTTTACAGCAAAATACAGCGATATACCTCCGTCCACCAGAGGGCAGGCTTCAAAAGCGGAAATATAAGGAGAAACCCAATGGCGACTTTACAAGAGTAAAACTCATGTTTACAGCCTGGTACAAAAGATGGCTCCTGTCTCTAGAGCTAAGTTTTTACTACATGACAACTCTGGGGGGGGGGGATTTTTGATTAATATGTTTGTTTATGCTATCTAAAAACTATTGTTTTACTATGGAAAAAGTCCGAATGTAACGGCCATTTTATTGCCCATTCGTAATGACAATATTGGTGAATAGGGGACCAATGGGCGGATATCATCCATATTTATACAATCTATGGTGCTCAGTCAGGATTGATGCAATACAGACCTGCCAAAGGAAGACGACGACACGTCAGTAAGTAGGCCTATAGTTTCATTGATTTATTTTTAATACTGTTAATATTACAAAGTGTATAATATTAGTGACAGTGATTTAAGGTTCTTATATAGAATGTAGTTATATAATATAAGGTTTATGTACGCTAGGCTCATTGTGATTGTAATGTGGAACTAAATGATTTCCTCTGTTTTCAGGGACAAGTGGTGATGATGTGAAAATCCTGAACTTGAACAGGACTGAAGACAGAGTCAACACTCGTTTAAACTTTATTTGTTAGAAGCAGAAAAAAAAATAAATAAAAAGACAATCGGTTTAAACATTGTAACTGGGTTTTACATGATTTTAATTTACTTTATTCAAAATAATTTTTAGAAATGAATTCATTCAGTTTAAGTATTTATTAATATAGTATTTAAACAGATTTTAACTCGATAAATTGATTGTAGCATCACTTTTGTTAAACATTTTACCAATTTAGTCAAACATTTAATAAAGATTTAAATTAATTTAAAAGATTATATGTTTTAATATATTTAAAGTCATTTAAATTACATTTGTTAATTTAAGTGCATTTGGAATTAATTATGAATTAAATTAGTTTTATAATGTATTGTTTTATAAAATAAAAGGTGCACTAAATGTTCATAATTGTAGTTCCCAATGACAGACATTTTATATTTTTAATGACAGATGATAATTAGTCTGTAAACTAAAGATAATAGAGCTTTTATTTTAATACTAAATACCCATTGGCTCAGTCGGTGCACACTTGTTGATCACATGGTGTAATTAAACCAATTAAAGTGCTGCTTTATTAAACACAAACACTAAGCATTTCCATAAATTTACATCAAGTTCTTCCTTCAACTTGAAGGTTGTTGGTTCAATTCCCACTCTCCCCACAGTTCATACTGCCGTTGTGTCCTTGAGCAAGACACTTAACCCTTGCCTCCAGTGTTGTTCCAGCTGTAACACTGGTGAATAGAAGCTTAATGTAAGTCACTTTGGATAAAAGTGTCTAAAGCTAAATGAATAAATGTAAATTTAACAAAAGTAAGACGACATAACAATAGCGTCCTCGTTGTCATTCTGTGCATCGACTGTTCCTCGAGGCAAACAAAAAGGAAGTGCACACCTGGCTTACAATGGCTAATGCCTCAAACTTTTCTGAGGCTGAACAAAGCTAAATATATATAATACAAGAGCCAAAGAGCCAATAAAGACTATTTGACTCAAGTAATTGTAAAGGTTTCAATGTTTCCCAGGATCCTGTCTGTGTCAGAGCCTCTCATCTCTCACCGTTTAACGGCAACAGAGAAAAAAACAAAAGCAGCAGGATCTGGTGTGAGCACAAAAACATGCTCAGTGGGTGACATGTTTGGTTCTTTTTGTATTTGTCCACAAGTCTTTGTAAGTCCAGCAGGTCCTCAGTATTCGTTCTGTTTCTTCTGCTTGGTCGGCTCTTTGCTGTGAGGCAGGAGCCTAAGCCCCGCCCAAACACACGCAGGCCTCACTATCCACATTCTCCACATAAATCTAGCTCTGACACACTTCAGTGGGGCCCTGCTGCTGTCTCCTGTGAGCACTCAGAGCGCTGGGGACGACAGGAGCTGTGTGAGGCTAATGAGGAGTGTGCTGCTCAGACCCCACTTCTTTCAGCAGTGCCACACATTCAGTTGTGACGTTAGCACTTCTTTGTAACTACGAGCTAAACAGCAGCTGTACATTCACATATATCTAATGATTGAGTTCTATCAAAGGCTTATTTAGTTTTAGTAACAACAGTAAAACAGTTTAGGGAAGATAAATACAGTGTGTAAGACTTTATTTATGGGACCACCTCCTAAATCAGGACCGGGACATGTTTGATCCAGCACCTCTTTTCTTTCAGGACAAGTTTATTAAAGTAAAGCTTGGTGCATAACTCCGTCTGTAGAAAGGGCCCATTAGTTTGTTCAAATGGAATCATTCAGAAACAAAAAGCTATAACAACATGTTCCTTTACTTTTCTTTCCTTCTCGATGCTGAGACAATACTTCTCTCTGTATCCCCCGCCTCCAGCTTTACAAATCAAGCTCTGCATAAATGTGTGTAAATACTATGTGCCTCTTCACATTGTCTGAACATCTCAGAGGGAACAGGCTGCTTTATGTGTTTGTGCATGTCTCCAGACGTGTGCTCATAAGCTCACTCTTCCCTTCTGTGTCCTCAGGTGGATGTAATGAAGACTAATCCTCAGGAGAGTCTTGTCCTGGTCACAACGTATCGACCAATGCCCCAAACCCAGTCCTTCACACTCCCATTCTTCAGCTCAGTGACAGATTAGCAACAAGTGCTCAGATGGTCATTACTGGCAGAAAAAAGGGAGTGAACCTGGTTTTAAAGCAAAGATAACTAATGAAGGGAAGATTAGCTGAAGGCCAGTGCTCCTACACTACACTGTCCACATGAAGAATTAGAAGTGCAAATAGACATCATCTCAATGTGACGACACATAGCTTTAACAAGTGGGACAAATCCTGTTGTTTATGTCGTCACAAATGGTCCCATCAACAAACGCCTGGAAATATTCAAACGACATGTTCAACATTAATGTTCAAGAATCTATCTTTTCTGTTTATACAGTATGGGGTGGGGGTCGCACAACATCCCATAAATGTGTTTTTACAATCTCCACAATGACACTGGCCAATCAGAAGCTTAAACACACTGTACCTGATCGTTTTTTCTTCTGGAAAATGGTTGAAACCCCAAATTGTATTTTGTATATTGTAAAAAAACAAACAAAAAAATGTGTTTATGATCATTTTAAAACATAAATTGGGTCTTAGTGTTGCTAAATTCATTAGTGATGGTTTTTTGTTCATCGGTGCTCTTACTCAGATGGATTATTCTATGACATTTTCCATTAAAGCCCTATTAGCTGCCATTATGACAATAACATAAGATTCAAGCTGAATGAAACAAGAGAAGAGCGCAGGATACAAAGGTTAGCAAAACATTTAAAGGTTCACTAAAACCTACCTAACCTTATTTGATACACGTCAAGGGCTAAATATTCTTATCTATTCAAATTGATCTAAAGAAATATATAAAAAATGTATATAATGATAAAAAACTATGTGTGTGACATCCTCAGGTGTCTTTATTTCACAGATCATTCAAATAAAAAGAAGGTAAACCTCATTTAAAAGAACAAAAGGTAATGTTTAACTAAAGTAAAAGTGTGCTTGGTTTTTAGAGTACGTCTGCAGCATTAATGTCTTCATTGTCTTACACACAATGTGTTTTGTAAAGGTGACTTAATTGTGGATGAGCTGTTCATCTTGGTGAGAGACTGTGATAAAAACATTTCTATTCTTTATTTGGTCTTATGTAAGAGGTGTCACAGTGTGTTCTTTCTCATGTACAGCCTGTTCCTCAAGCCTCCACTGAGTGATCATTAATGAATGCAGTACGTAACCTGACCACATGCTGTAGCACATCTGCACCTATAGGCACCACCTTAAATAAGACCTGTCACATTATGTGCCAGTATTGGACAAGCTTTGGCTGCATGTGCATGTTCTGTGCACGTTTTATCTGAACGTAATGTGCCATCGAGCCTGATCCAGCTGCATGTAATGTTCTGCAGATTTATCAGTGTTTATATGCATTGAACATATATTCTAGGGGATTAAACGGGGAATAATGATGTACAAGTAATTACATGGTGGGTGTCTACCTCCGAGGGTCTGTCATTCCAATCAGTTCTGTGCAATATTCTCATGTCTGTTCTGTTTCTTAGCCTCAGCTCATGATCTGAATTTGAATTAGCCCTGTGTCCTGCCCGAGGACTCCTGCTTATTCACAATAAGTCAATGAAATTAGAATTTAAAGACTGGAAGGGATATTGACGTAATGTTCATAGAAATCAGAGACGTGGGTCCTCGATGATGGTCCATTAATAAGTCTCTGAATGAATTTGGTTGTGTAAATGGCAGCACAGTACCAGGGCAAATGGACTCAGTGAGATATTGACAGTGTGATGAAAAGAGGAAGACAAGAGCAGAGAGGACATGCAGGCCTGCAGCTGGAATAGTGGGCAGTAGGACGTACAGGAAAATGTCTTCAGACACACAATGGCTGCTGAGTGTCCCTCTGGTTTCTGCTCACGTTGACAGACTAATGCAAAGAATCAACAAAGAACAGAACAAAAGAGCATCTAAGTGTCTTCTTTAAGATGATCACTTGGTCTGAGCCTGAAAACTGGTCTAGGGCCTGGATAAAGCTCAGTTGATTGCAGTAAAGTCTCAGGTTTGTGATTGGGGCTTTGTGATGATGAAAATGACTTTATGATAATAGGCTCATCATGAATCTGGGATGCATGCACCGTACTACACTCATTGTTTCTCAGTGTTGGTGATTGTGAACTATTGTTCTAGGAGCTGAAATATTAACATGAGCATTTTGATATTGATGTTTCCATGCACTGACCCCTCCTTGAAAAGAACTGACTAGTGCTGGCCCCTCAACACACAGACCTCTGTTATTCTGCTCCATGTGTTGATGCTAGATTTGATTGTTTTCTTACAAACATTAACTTAATCCATTCTCTACTTGTCTATTACGTCACCGGAGCATTTTTATTCATCTTTGCTGCAGTATTATTCTGCAGACATCAACTGATGCTGATGAATTGTAAATGAAGATTTTCCATAGAGCCTTTTTCTGGAGATATATTGCTGTGAAAGATGAATATTTCTAGTTTAAGATACATCAATCTTTCACAGAGCTGGTCCTGGTTCAACACTTTTCAAAACACAAGCTTTAAGATGAATATCAAAGATGGAAGACACAGCTTTACTTTGTTCACAATGATTCTATTTGATCCATGTCTTGTAATGAAAGCACAATGGTTACTTTCTCCTAAACCTTATTTTATTTGTATTCTCTTAACAGTCGTGCAAAGATGCAAACATACAACATACAAAACATTATCATAATCTCAAATAAAGGCTGTAAGCTTTAAAAGAAGTCCACCACTATTGGTGCTTGGTGACAGAGACAGTCTGCGTTTGTATTCGACGGAGAATATGGTGATGTAGGCTGTGCATAACCTGCAAACCTGTATCCTACCGACGAGTGTCAAACCCAGGTTCCATTGCAATGTTCCATCAAAACCAATAAATGAGTTCAAACCTGAAGCCTGTACAGCACTGTTGGCAGTATTTAGTGTTAAATGTGTTAAACTTTGACAAATACAGTAGACGCTCAGTGCAATGTTGTACAATGTGACAACGTCTCTCACAATATTATAATTTACATCAACCAGCCTTTAATAATCTGTTAATATGAGTGTACTATACTGTGTAGGCCTTTTGTTTAGTTTAAATAAACATTAACAGAGGCTTTAGTCACACAAGCTCATCACATTCATCCTGACCTACTTTTATTTTTACAGAAACAAAACCATATGAGCATCATTAACACACATTCATGAGTAAATACACTTTGTGAGAAAAACACAATAAAAAGACTTTTCAGGTCTATGTCCCTCACTTTTTGTGTTTATATAAGGTTCAAATACATATTTTGTGTTGATTTTAATTTTCCTTCTCATTTGTAATATCTATTGTCTGGACAGTGGAAAATATTGTAATATATTTCTGTCTAAAAGCCCTGTTAATGACACTAATATTCTTCTCTAGAATCATTGTGTTTGTGTTTTTCAGTTATACTGCACTGCACCATTCACTTGCATCTAAAACTACAAAATGAAAGCTTCCATTTCAGAGCAAGTCAAATGTGATTTCTCTTTGAAAAGCTCCTGTTCTGTGTGTGTGCTCCAGATCCAACATGTGTGAAGACATGTGGTGTTGAGCAGCTACAGTGCAGGCGTCTATCAGCATCTGCTCAGGTGGCTCAGTGGAACCCTGGCACTCGCACCACTTACATTTCTGAGTCCAATCCAATGATCTAACTGTACAGGAGATGGACAGCAGCAAAGTGGATTATATGCAGGAGTCATTTAAGAAGCTTTTAACCAATGCATGAAGAAATGTCACTGAAGCTCTGTCACAGGAGGAAAAAAGAGCTGCTGTAGACTGGAACAAACTTGGACTCGTAACATTTATGTGGGCTCATATGTTTTTTTTAGCCAAAGCACAAGTTCAAGGGCAGAGATAGAAACCAGAATTCATAATAGACACTTGACACTATATTAATAAGAAGAGTCTATGGATACACAGCTCTTCTATGGACCTCACTCTTAAAGGACCTACGTTTCTTCAAAGAAGGCCTACAGAAGTCTAGTTTTCACATGGTTTAGTTGTAGTTGCTGACTCACCTGGTAGAGTGTGTACCACGACCACATAAAGCACAATGGTCTTAGAACAAAAACACTATCTGTATTTAGTTCATTTGATCTGGTTGAGATAATATTCCTTGAAGGAGTCAGCTCATGGACAAGCCCCTTTTTGTCGGTTCCTGTCAGCGCTGCGAAGCCTTTCCTAAATTGATCTGCTGTTAGTGCTCTCTGGCCAGCGATGCACATTTCTGCTGTGTTTAATAATGTACTCAGTACAACAGTCAGTGTTTGGTCTCTCCCACATGTCATAATGAAGCTCTCGACAAAAACAATCCTACTCCATAACTGTTATTAAACTGTTTCCTGATGTGATTAGATCCATGGAAACTTTCTTTTTCTTCACAACAGAAAAGAATGACTATGACTTCTTGAGTTTCTTTGTTTTGGGGATTTAAAAGCACCATAGTTGTATGAGAATAATAAAGTAGAAAGACAGATTTTTCTCAGTATCTCTGCTGTAACATCCTTTCATCTCCCTACAGAGCACAGATAATGTCAGTATTCCTATCAAAGGACACAGACATATTCTGTAGTGTTATCATTCAGCCATTTCATTACAACTGAGTCATTTCCAACACTCTGCTGTAGCTGTCACTTTGGCCAGACAAAGGTCTGACTCAGCATCTTCACTGCATTTCACAGTTATTCTCCTGTGCACTAAACTGATAAATGACCTCAGATGGGATCAGTTAGTTCTTATGAAAGACAATAATCTACAATAGATCTCTGAAACTGAAGAAAAAGAACCTCAAGACTAATGTTTTAATTCTGCTCATTTATGGCTCTTTAAAAAAGTCCAATGGCACAGACATGGCTGTGCATTAAGAAGATACTTGCAGAATAAAACATTTTACACTTTATCCACACTTCCATCAAGTGTGGATCAGCCCTGACTTCACTGAAGGATATTACCCACAATCCCTTTCTCTGTGACGCCTTGAATAGACAGGGCTTTTGTTTCTAAGCAACGAAACACAACCTGCATAAATCAGTAACTGTTAAAAATAGAAAACATGTCGTAACATATTCAAAGCTAAGTCTAGAAAATCAACTGTAAAACTATTGCCAGGTTTCAACTCTGTCTAAAGGTTGTGCCTCGTCTTTCTCTGAAACAAAATGTCTCCAAATCTGCTGCTGACTTTCTGACAAATCTAACAACAGTTTAACAAACATTACTAGAACAGACGTCATTGTTTTTGCACTTGTTTCTAATCGGCCTTGGTCTGTTCAGAATGAAAGTTACAAAGAAGAGTGACGGAGGGGGTGTCCCAATTCTTCAATTTAACAAGCTTTGGGCTCTTGTGCACTTTCATTTAAGCATTCATTTTCTTTCTTTTTCAACATTTTCAACACTGAACACTGTTTGAATGTTAAGGACATTTAAATAAATGGATTTTGTTTCCAAATGTTTTAAGTGAGTTCCTCATTTACTGTGTTTCTTTACAAACAACAGCAGGTGTTCACATTTTACAGAAGAAGGTGAGCAGTAGAACTGCAGTCTGCACTGTCTCCACCAGATGCTGGACAAAAAAAATAAAAACACCAGAATAGAGGTGAAGAAATGGTTACTAATGTAAAAAACTAAGTCTTAGCACCTTATTCCTGTTTAATGACATGTTTTTCATTTTGAGATTGATCCAATAAGAATAATATATTTAAATACTGTCAATACAGTCTATGTTTGTTCTTCATGAACCTGGTACTTGATGAAAAGTGGTATCATTCGAGGTGAACATGGCTTGACCATTTGGTATATTTACTGTGTTCCATTGAGAGTTTTTACTTGTACTTCTTAAAGCAGTGTATAACAGATGTACATGTTTTTCTGTTTGTTTTAGATGTTCATTTAGATCTCAATTAAAAGAACAGCTCTAACAGTTTTAAATTTTCTGCAGAAAACACAGTACTTTAATGTTGGAGACAAAATCCGGGGCATGGCATGGTTTCTAAAAATGTTTATGCTTTTAACAATCTGGTTTAATGAGGTGTGGAAGGTTTAATGGTTTTAAATGTCTCCAAGGAGAGTGATCAGATCAGGCCTGACTGGAACATTTACCCTCTTGGTATTTCGGCTGATATTTATGTGTTGTCAAAGCCCCTGCGCCTGCACCGAGCACGTTCAGCTCTAAACATCACAAGGTTTGGCCTCTTTTAACATCTTTCCCAGTTCTGAGAAGCACAAATCCATAAATAGAAAGCCTCCAGGTTTATGCCAAGAGCAGTCAACCCTCAAAGCCTCATTTTAGTTTAGTGCAGGGCCAAAGGCCAAGGGTCAGTTTACTTCGAGACACTCCCTCGCTGGGATCAATGGATTTAAAGGATTATATTTCAGTGCCTCGGGAGGATTTTTTTAGTTGTAGTCAGTTGGATGTACTAGTAATCAGATTACTGTTGGATTATGAAATCATTAAGATATTAAAAACTTCATTCAGACATTTGTGAAGGTGGTTAGAGGAGCCTGAATGTGTTTCATGTATTCATGTCCAATTATCTGCAGTTACTTATAAATAAGCACTCATCTAAATTCTAAACATCTACAAATGTTATTAGTGTTGCAGAATATATTACAAATCATTTCTGACAATATCATTTACATTTACATTTTTACATTTATTCATTTAGCAGACGCTTTTATCCAAAGCGACTTACATTACATTACCAGTGTTACAGTCACTGGAGGCAAGGTGGGTTAAGTGTCTTGCCCAAGGACACAACGACAGTATGAACTGTGATAATGATATAGTTTTCAAGGCCTTCACACTTGGTGTGTTAAAATAATTCAGAAGTGTAAAATGATGGTGTTAATAAATGAAGCTAGTGTCAACGTGACTCTAGAGGTCTGAATTATATTTTATAAAAATATTATCAAGTCCTATTCCTTTTCAATCACATAAACACCACTCAAGTAACTAAACTGTCCTGTTTTTTCTTTCTCTGAATCACAGCCTGTGATACACTTGACATCTCTGATTGAACAGTGTGCTTTAAACTGTTATTTATTTATTAATAACGTTGAGTGTGTCAGAGGCTTTACATTTACATCAGAAGTTTTAAAAGCACCAGAATGATGTATTTGTACTAATCGTGGATGTACATGTCATTCTGTGAAGTAGGTTTGCATTTACTTTTTTCCCTTCGTTCATGTCCTATTATTAGTGACATGGTCCCTGTGGGTGATGCTCAGTTTCTACAGTATATACTGTATTCCTGTGTTTGCAGTCCAAACACTGTGTTCTCTCTCAAGAACAGCTAACACCATGCAGCTCACAGTCCTCTGTTCCCTGCTGGTCAAATCAGGGACTGCAGCTAACATGCTTGGTCTACTGTAATATTATCTTATAGTTTATTAGGATCCTCTCAGTGTTGCAAATACAGCACAAAAGTCTTATTTCAAACATCATTCCACTAGACAACTTTTGCTTTGATGTAAATATACAGGATCTTGTAGTTTTTGGACCATTATTATCTGTCTTTATTTAGCGGCGCTCCGGTGATATGATTAGTTACCTTCAACCTGGAACATGGTGGACAAATGGCAGTGCCAAGTGTGTTTGCAGGTGCCTCCAGCGTGTTAGACTACAGCAGTGACAAACTGATGGCCATTTCTGTCAGAACAACCTTTCAGCCACCCACCTCACACTCCAATCCCTTTCCATCTCCAGCTTTCCTTGTGTCCTTGTGATTAATGTGTCCTACTCTCAAAATGCTGCCCTTAAGACAACAGAAGCTTATACCGCTTCCCTCACAATGTCCCCAAAATGACAGGATTAGAAAAGTGGACCTTTATGTGAAGGCGCTGAAGCAACATGCATGAAGTAGTTTGTTTTTCTAAGTTTGGTCTGAAGCAGAAAAAGGTGTAGATGCCTGGGTCGATGTCTTGGCAGTCGTGTTGTTGTAAAAACAAGACTGGAGGGGGAGAGTTACACTTCTGTCTAAAGCCTGTTGACGTAAAGCTTTTATTACTCAGCAGTGAAATGTCAAAAGTGTCCCACAAAGAAACTAGACCATTCTGTGTCTGGTCTTCCATTAAAAACAGCCCACACTTTTTCTGCTGCACTAACACATGTTTTTTGTGCCAGTTCATTAAGACTGAAGTGTGTCCACACTCAGACTTCACTAATGTTTCTGTCCAACACATGTCTTCACTCTGTCTCTGAGTTTGAATCATTATTACAGCAGCTAATTGAACAGATTAAACTGTAAATATCTGTTCAACACGAGCTGTGGACACAATGCTCACACTCATCTTTTTGATAAAAGTCTGATATGATTGTTTATTATGTGGTCCCAGGACGTCCCACCTGCGGAGCAGACCTATTATACAACCTGTTTTCTCACTTTCCACTTTAACTTTAGTTGCAAGCCTTACTCTTGGCCTCGACCAGATCTGGAGCCATTTTCTTCTAAAACTTTAATCTCAGTGCTTTCATATTTCAGCTCTGGGTAGAAGACAATCTAAGTCCTGGTTTTTATTCTTATTCATAGGAAATGTTGAACTTAATCCTGGGCCTGACTCCTACACTTTTAACTTATTCTTTCTGCATTTTTATAGATATGACTCTGGTCTTAATAATCCTTGTCTTTTTCCATCCGGCCCAGTCCTACAGCTGCAGCACTGCACTCTCTCAGACCCAGCACCTGTCTTTCCCCCAATGAACTTTTTACTACAACATCTATTCCTCTTCCTCACCTCACCAAAGTCCCATCAAGAAAAACTCAGAGAGCACCACTTTTAAAAAATCCAACCACATTTGTTCAGCTCGGAGAAGTAAGAGGATTTCAAATGTGCATCTAAACTCTCGTAGCCTTGTCCCCAAAGTGGATGAATTTAAAATGATGCTCAAACAAAAGAACACATAAAGACAGTCTCTGAACCTTGGCTTACTCCTGCTGTCCCTCACTCCTTCCTCTCAATTGTAAATGATTGACTCTATTGTAAAAACCCAAATGGCAAAACTGCTGGAGTTGTCCTGTATGTCAATCAAAAATATGTGCATGCTTTAACAAAAATCAAAACAGACCCAGAGTCAGTGCAACTGGTCCTGGATTTGACACATAGATGTCAAAGCCCTTACGATTTATGCCGTAAAAGCCTCTCCAGACCAAGAAAGTGTTTACTTTGTCAGCCTACCAAAGTTTAACAGCCATGTGCTAATTAAACGCAGATGGTTTCTTTGTTTTCCAAGGACAGAAAACTCCGAGATAACTCTCTCAATAACAATAACTCTCTCCATCTCAAGGCAGATCAAAGGGGCGTTATCCACCAGCAGGAGACCTGTTGGCGCCAAGGCGACAGCATCTGCCCTTTGAATATTTATTGTGTATTGGGTCAGAGCAAAGGGCTGAGACAGTATGAACGTTACAACACTGCCCCCTAGCGACAGCAGAGAGGAACTCTGCTGAATTCTTTTTAATCAAAACTGACTGTTCTAACTTCTTTGTAAACGAAAAGTTTACACGGACTCGGACATTTCAGGAGTAAAACATTTGTGTAATAAAAAGGAAATGTTTAAATGTTGAATGAATGCTTTCCCCACAGGATTCAGAACCGAACGGACAGATGCTGTCCCCACCTCAGTTTACAAGTTACAGTCAAGTAAAATGATTGAATGAATTTATACGTGTTATAACATGTTACAATGTATTCTATCGATACTACTTGGTGCTATCGAATTTAAATGTATGTGTATGCTTATGACTGTGTAAAGGCTAACGATTCATTTAATCTTGTGGAGGAATAGTTGTTGAATTAAAACTCTAGGCGTTTCCCCCAACACCAGGAACGCCCCAGAGACACACCCCCTGCGAGCCAAACAAAACTCTCGAGCGCGCAGGGAAGACCCTCTCGAGCTCCTTTTCCAAATCTGTTGAAGCCTATTCCGCTTCGTAAACTTTTTCTTCTTTGAGGCCTAAAGCCTCATTTTTGCCTCCGTCCCAAGTAATTTGGCTACTTGCGGACTCTCTCTCTCTAGACGCCTCGTCTTCAAGTTTGGACCGCTTTAACCGGCCGGTTAAAACGTGATTTTATTTTTAAAGCTGCACATTGCCTTTGTTTGACGTCATCTCCGGAGACGCACGTGAAGTTGTAGTTTGTAGAGAACTACAGATCTACGCCAACCCTCACAGTCGTTTTTAAGCCAGAGAAAACGACTCCTGAGAGAATATTTTTCAGTGACTCAGTTATTATTTTTCAAAGACTCTAATCTGTTCTTGCCTAAACGCCAACGGCAAGTAAAGAGACTTTCACGGATTGATGCAGTTGACGCCTTCACGACTCAATTTCCCGACAAGCCACCGGTAGGCCGTGAAACCAGCCAGCGGCCCCCGGTCAGTCTCTGACGGCGACTTGTAACAGCGGCATCCTCATCTCCCCGACGGCCCGCTTCAGGACTGAAGCAAACCTTTGGACCTGCTACGGACCCTACGGAATCGTTGCCGCGACACTCAGTAAGCCGCACAGACATACAAGAGTTTGGCGTTAAACTGTATTTAATAAGCTCAAATCAATTCACCAACCCTCTTCCAAAGCCTTTCTTAATAACCGAGTTTTAATCAAACAAAATATTATCCTCCACAAGTCTAGTCAATAATTTTGTTATTTCTTCTTTGTTTTCAATTATTATCCCCATTATATGTCAATAATTCCTCCTTTGTGTCCTTTCCAATCCATCATTTTAATTTTGTATAATTTTTAATAAAACCCCATAAAATGTTAAAGATTTGATTTGGTTTTCTTTTAATTATTTCAGGATTATATCCGAAAACAGGTTTAGAATTCTCTTCCTTCAGATTGATTGAGACTTAATCAATATAATCAGTTTTCCAGAATCATCTGGTGGTGCCCCTTTTAACGAGACAAATTTGATAATAAAATATTAATTGATAATTTACCCAAATTAATAAATTAATATTTCTTATTAAATTATATTATAGCTCATACACTACAAATACTACAACTTCTCAAGCAGAAAGATTTAACTCTGAAAATATACAGAACATCTAAAACCCAGGAAACAAAAGTACAATTAATGTCAATTAGAAATAAGTGTCTGTTGCATTGTGTAAAACTAAAATGGATTCTTTTCTAAATCAAAAACTCAAGAGGCTTCAAATCCTAAAATGCTGTTGCAAACATTTAAAAACATAAACGTCAAATGTAAAAAGAACAACTCAAATTAAATTCAGATGAACTTCAATGGAGTACTCATCACTGAATATTAAAAAAAACACTTTTAATGATTCTTTAGTGACATGTGTAAATGAAGTGTCTTCTAAGTGTCCAGCCTCAAAGCCTTTGGCAGAAACTCATCAGTATCATCACATTTGACATTTACAGAACTCTCACAGATGGACATGTGTCAGACCTTACGTTCCCTAAACAACTCACATTCTTATGACAGAAATGAGCCCAACATGAACTTTCTGAACCTCTTGTACATCGTCTGATTCATCTTTGTGTCAGGCTCTCTGTGTTCCCTTCAACCTGGAAAACTGCTCAAATCCTCCCAATATTTAAAGCCCCACACACACATTTCTAACTATAGACCAATCCTTCAGTCATTTCAAAAAGAATGGGACACTTCTCTAAAATAAATGAATGGAATCTGTCAGAAATAACAAGCTGCTCACTAACTGTCCATATGTCTTTTGTCCAAACCTGGTCTGTAATTACTCAACATGTTTACTGTGAGCACATGACAGTGTCATCTTTCACTCTGATCCAAATCCAAATAGCATCAGTTCTAAAGTCAAGACTAGACAAGACATTTATTTTTGTATAGCCCAATATCACAACAACAGTCGCCTCAAAGGGCTTAACAGACTGCACTAGACAACATCCCCTGTCCTTAGACCCTCCATCAGGGTCAGAGGACAAACTCCAAAAAAACCCAGCCGGGAAAAAAGAGAAACCTCAGGGAGAACCACAGAAGGAGGGATCCACTCCCAGGACGGACAGGCCGTGCATGTGTCCAGGACAGTTGAAAAATACATAGAAGTACACAAACATATTCACAAACAAAAACATTTATATTGGCAGTGTCCAGTGTCCACTCTAAGTGTGCAATAGTGGATGGGGCTGCATTATTTCTTCAAATACATGACACCACGTACACGTTTATTTCACCAACACTTTTTCAACTTCCAACTGTTCTTCTGTCGTGCTGTTGTTGTACTCTCTTTAATAACACTGACTACTCGCTCTTCATTCTTCGCTCTTGAATCTCTGCTTGCTTTGACCAAAGGGCACGTTGAGATCTGCATGTGCCAGATACAGTATTTTTCTTTCTGTTCCCTAAAGTAGAACTGATTGTGACAGGAACAGAGAACTGACAGAAGTCACATGGCCAGACGTTTTTTTTGTTGCACAATACTTTACAGAATTTGCACGTCCTGTTTTTTTTCTCCACAAAAAGCACCAGTTCTTCTCTCTGAGTTTGAGAAAGCAGCTTCAGAAACTGTTTGTGTCGACGATCGAGTGGTGAGTTTTCTCTTTGGTCTCTTTCTGTCAGTTTTAAATATGTTTTATATGAAACTAATGTAATTAACACTGTACATTAACCAAAGAAAGTACAAACAACAGGAAACAAAGACGTCTAATGTAGAGATAAAATGGAGGACTCTGAGCTGCTTTAAAACCAACTCAGTGATCAGAGATAATGTGACTTTGAGTTAGTTTTATTTCAAACATGTTGTGGTAAAGCTGTTTAAACCGTTCTAAAGAGGTGTATAGAGTTTTAGCTGAAGGTGTGTTTGGTGTTGTTTTAGTTTAGAGTGTGTTTGGTGTTGTTTTAGCAACAACAGGGCGAAAGGCCAAGGGTCAGTTTACTTCGAGACACTCCCTAGCTGGGATCCATGGACTTAAAGGATTATATTTCAGTGCCTCGGGAGGATTTTTTTAGTTGTAGTCTGTTGGATGTACTAGTAATCAGATTACTGTTGGATTATGAAATCATTAAGATATTTAAAAGTTAATTCAGACATTTGTGAAGGTGGTTACTGACTTTTACTGCGCTGTATTTCCACTGCGTTACTTCCTCTTGTTTAGTGTTGCCTCAGAACAGAACCGTTTGTGAATCATGGGCCTTTTACCGAGACTTAAACCCCGGATGTTTACAGCAAAGACTCTGAGATAAACACAGACTTTATTGAGAGGCTTTATTTGTTTGATAAAACATCTTTAACAGTTTAGGACATTCTCCTTTTTCAAAGCCAGTGTTTAAATGACACTGGTATATTTTTAATACATGCTTCATAATACAAACTCTTTGACTGTATAGTATGTAGCATTTAGTTTAGAATAAATCCTATAGATGATCATATTCTTAATGAGTTGGTTTTAAAGTGTGTTGTCTGTATTCAACAGCAGCCTGAACATAAATAATTCCTGAGTAAATGATGAACCAGTTTGTTTTGGGCAGAAAAGGCTAAAATGAGGTGAGAAAGCTTCAGATCAGAACAGATTATGGAGGACTGTGGAGACTTTACCCAGAGGCCTTCACAGACCCAAATATGAACAGTTCTCCTGAATAAAGGCAGAGACCAATCTGGAGAGGTTTAAGACCAACATCTAAACATTAACATGAAATAAAGCCAATAATCAATCACATTAGAAACATCTGGCTCCAGCTCCATGTGATAATTATTCATAAGGTGCTTTATTAAAATGATCAGAGCTCACTGTGTTTGACTCGTTCACCTTTCAGACTGAGACAGAACATGAATAATGTGAGTGTGGACGAAGAGGAGGCCCAGTCTTCACAGAGCCATTATAAAGAGAGAGGTGTGTTCATGAAGGAACCTCCAGATGGCAGCAGCGAGCCAGGGCCCGCTCCAACACAGTGAGTAGCATCATCAGCTGTTTGTGTTTGATTTAAGAACACTGTGGTTCACCTGAAACAGCACAGGACACATTCATGGAGCCCACTGCTTTAACTGAGGCTCAGGCCCAAAAATAAGAATATAGTGTCTGAAGGAAACTGTAAAGTGTGTGTTTTCTGAACAGAACAGAGTCAGAGGAAGTGCTCACTGCTGCTTATTAACACTCACTGTACAATAAATCCTGTTGTTTTAGAGATGAGTGTCACAAACAGAGAGCAGTGTCTCCAGTGTCCAGCTGTGAGACTCTGAAGAGCGACTGGTCCAAGGACTTCCCTCCAAACTTCAGTAATGAACCTGGAGCTCCACAGAGTCGACTGTAAGTGATGCACTAATATCATTTATATTTAAAAAACTCCAGTTTCCAATCTTCAATGTATTATTCATATCATTATTTATTTCAATAATCTCAAGTGTATATTTAATTTAATATATTATTGACAAAACAGGCACAAAGGATGTAATCCCATTTAAACATTTAGATCTTTTATATTAGATGTATATTATTCAGTGAATGTGTCAGTTTTCTGTGGGACCATGATATTTCATCAGTCTGTGTGCTACACTGTTCTCTGAGGAGTGGCCTCACACTTTCCATTGAGAACAAGTCCATAAAGTCTCTGGGCCAGTTGTAGATATTAAAACTGGTTTGTGTGTTTTCCACTTCATTAGTTTAATTCTTTTTACTGACATAAAACCTAATGATGCAATCCTTTGTTTAACCTTTGACCTGGTATTGTGTGTGGTTATCTCAAGGACGCACACATCAGGATGTTTAGGTTTATTCACATTAAACAGATCTTGTACAAAGTCAATAACTAGATTCCAGAAATTGTCCACAACAGGACACGACCAAAGCAGGTGAACGAGGAAACACACCTGACTGTCACACAAGTGACTGCATTAGGAACTTATTTATCACTTAGACAGCTTCTTTTAGTTTTGACTGTAGTTTTTTTAATCGAGATTTATTAAAGTTAATAAACAGTTATTAAAGGGTTATGGGCATGTGGTTAAAGAAATTTTTTTATTTAATCCAAATATTTTGTTAAGTGAAGTTTTAATTTTTATTTTATATATTTATTTTATTATTATAAATATTTTATTTCTTGTGATTTCCAGACAAAGGGGGCGGTCCCAGGTGAGATTAGAATGTACACTGGTTAAGAGGGATAACTTCACTTTTACTGCTGTTAATGTTAGAACCTGAAAGTTTACAAATGTTTCTAAAAGATTTAATAACTGAGAAATAGATTGAATGGTATTGGACAATGTCAACAAATAATCATCCACAGAGGTTAGTTTTAAAATGGTGTCCTCCCATGTGTTACAAACTCTGACTCAGTCAGTGAGTAACAATGAGGGGAGACCACACAAGTATCAAAGGTTTAGTTTACATTTATTAAATGAATGAAGAGGTATGGATTTTCCACTGCTTAGATTGATGCTTATTGGTTGTTGAGAAAGAAGCAGGTTAACACTGGTGCTTGGTCAGAAATAACACTGTCTCTCTTTGAGGCAGTGATGCTTAAACTGTGACTGTGCACCTGACGTTAGACTTTAGTCTCAAGTATTTGTCCAACAACATGAACACAGTTCAATATAAATATAGAGTGTATTTAATAATCACATGAGCTCTGGTTCTGTTTCTCTTTTCCTCCAGCTGCTTTTCCAGAGGCCACAGTGTTGTGTTAAAGAAACCCTTTGAACACATCTGTTCCTTTTGATTTGATGATGTCAGTGACAACCCTACTCTGTCTGACTGTAGAATAAATCAGTGTGTTCATGAAACGTGTTGTTTCAGAGATCAGAGAGGAGTGTCTCCAGTGTCCAGCTGTGTGTCCCTGAAGAGCGACTGGTCCATGACCCTCCCTCCATTCTTCAGTAATGAACCTGGAGCTCCACAGAGTCGGCTGTAAGTGATGCACTAATATCATTTATATTGACTTCATCAGCAGCTGATCAGTGCAGATATATTCACTGAACCACTGTCATCTCTCCATCACTGTTTAAAATGAAAACTGTGTAAAACTGGAGACAGGACACATTCAGTCCAAAGGAAGACTGTCCTGTTTATTGTCAGCTGTTTTTATCTGTCAGTAATAACTCACTTCTAATGTCTTCATTTGAGCTCAGATTTAAAGTGAGAGGATGAGACACAATATGACTCCAGTCAAATGAGTTAGTTTCATTAATGGCTCCATTTCCAGAAACATGTCAAATGGAGGGGTCAGTATTTTTGTCCAAAAGCAGGGACCAGACTGTGACCTTTGTTAAGCTGTTTTAATGAATGTGTTGATGTCCACAGAGAGAGTCCTGGTGACGGCCCATCGTCCTGTGGTCTGTGTCAGAGCGTCCTGACTGATCCAGTCTCTACCAGCTGTGGACACTGCTTCTGTAGACAGTGTCTCTCTTCAAACTGGGACCAGTCTGGTTCACCTCAGCCCTGTCCCCAGTGTGGACAAAGACCAAGACTGGACTACACTCTTCACAGTAAGACCATTTATTATTCAGAAAACCTTGCAGCTACTGTGTTGTGTTTAACATGACTCTGATAAAATAAAACTCTCACTAATAAAACTCCTCCTGATTCCACCAGTGAAAGCTGCAGGTCCAGTCTTTTTAAATGAACATAAACCTATTTCAAAACTCTCTGTTGTTTCAAAGGCTTGTGTCTTTGGTTATTTAAGAAGTTAAAGTGTGTCTGGCTCTAACTCCATAAGGTCAGGGTTCAGACTAAAGCTTTTATTCTGGTTTAGAGACAAACCCAAACTGGACCAATCAGCTGTGAACAAAGTCACATGATCTGACAGTTTTATTTAAGGATTGTGTTGTAACGTTGTCCTGTGAACGTGAATCAGCTTCAACAGGACTGTTGTGTTTTCCTGATCAGTGTTCCCTGTAAACACTCCCTCTGAGACGACCTGAAAAGAAGTCAGAACAAAACAACTTGTTTTGTTAAAATATGTTTGTCTGAATAGAATATGAAAATAAAAGAATGAGAAGAACTTGTTTAATTTAAAGCTGTTTTTGTTCCAGGTGAGCATAAGAGGAGTCTGCAGCAGAGATGTGAAAGTGTGTCTGAAGGAACTGAAAAAGGAAGTAGAACAACTCTGAACAGGATCTACACTGAGCTGTACATCACAGAGGTCAGTGAAGAGGTCAGTACCCAACATGAGGTCAGTCAGCTGGAGACTCAGTCCAAAAAGACTGTCCACGACGCTCCAATCAGGTGCCACGACATCTTTAAAATGTTAGCGTCCGATCAGAAGCCCATCAGAGTGGTGCTGACCAACGGCGTGGCTGGAGTGGGAAAGACCTTCTCGGTTCTGAAGTTCACTCTGGACTGGGCCCAGGACTTAGAGAACCAGGAGGTGGATCTGGTGGTGCCCCTGTCGTTCAGAGAGCTGAACCTGGTCCCAGAGCAGGACTACAGTCTGCTGACGCTGATACAGGATTTCTATCCAACGCTACAGAAGCTGACGGCAGAGACGCTGGCCGACAGGAAACTCCTGTTCATCTTCGACGGCCTCGATGAGAGCAGGCTGCCTCTGGATTTACACAAATGTCAGGTCATCTCTGAGGTCACACAGAGGTCACAGGTCAGCGTGCTGTTGGTAAACCTCATCAGAGGCACACTGCTTCCTTCTGCCCTTATATGGATCACCTCCCGACCGGCAGCAGCCAATCAGATCCCTGCAAGGTGTGTGGACAGGGTCACAGAGGTCAGGGGCTTCACTGAGGCCCAGAAGGAGGAGTACTTCAGGAAGAGGTTCACAGATGAAGAGCTGTGTGACAGAGTCCTCTCCCACATCAAGACGTCCAGGAGCCTCCACATCATGTGCCAGATCCCAGTCTTCTGCTGGATCACAGCCACAGTCCTGGAGCACATGTTGGGAACTGAGCAGAGAGGACCAATGCCCCAGACCCTGACCGACATGTACGCACACTTCCTGCTGGTGCAGACTCACAGGAAGAGGCTCAAGTACCAACATTCCACTCATCTACAGCTGACACAGGCCGACTGTGAAGTCCTTCTGAAGCTGGGGAGGCTGGCCTTTGAACATCTGCAGAAAGGAAACATCATGTTTTACCAAGAAGACCTGCAGCAGGTCGATCTGGACCTGACCGAGGCCTCGGTCTACTCAGGACTTTGTACAGAGATCTTCAAACGAGACGCTCAACTTCCACAAATCAGTCTACTGCTTCATTCATCTGAGCGTCCAGGAGTTTCTGGCTGCGCTTTACCTTCACCACTGCTTTAACAACAACAAGAACAACACAGAGGAACTCGAGAGGTTTCTGAGAGACTGGGAACAAAACTCAACACTAGACATCTTCCTCATAGACGCCATGGAGGAGTCCCTCCAAAGTCCAAACGGCCACCTGGACCTGTTTATGCGCTTCCTTCACGGCCTCTCTCTGGAGTCCAACCAGAGGCTTCTGAGAGCTCTGCTGGGTCCAACACAGATCGACTCAGAGACAAGACAAAAAGTCATCAACAACCTGAAGGAGATGGACACAGACGATATATCTCCTGACAGAAGCATCAACATCTTCCACTGTCTGACAGAGCTAAACGACCACTCGGTCCATCAGCAGATCCAGGACTTCCTGAAGTCAGAGAACAGATCAGAGAAGCTCTCTGAGATCCAGTGTTCAGCTCTGGCCTACATGCTGCAGATGTCAGAGGAGGTCCTGGATGAGCTGAACCTAAGGGAGTACAACACTTCAGCTGAAGGACGACGGAGACTGATCCCGGCCGTGAGGAACTGTAGAAAGGCTCTGTAAGTACTGTGTAAATATTTAATAAAAATCTTTAGTCTTGAGGAAAACCACTTTAGTCACAAATAGGAACTGTCATTAAGAAGGGGGTATATTAAAATATTAAATATCTGATTCAGGGTCAGGCCACAGCTTTAAACAATACTGTAATTAAACTGAAACACTGCACATTATGGGATGTGTCATAGTTTTCTGACTGAACAGCTGCAGGGATTATGTGGGTCACTGAGTTTGGTGTCAATCATTTCCAGATGGTTTATGTGCCCCTGTTTTTGTTCTTTCAATATTTTTAAACTTAATTTATTTCTGTAGCTCTGCTCTCGTCTCGTGTCTCAGCCACAGTCGGCCACAGGACGGGCTTAAACACACACACCCCAAACTCACAGAGGACGACCGTCTGTGTCACTAGTTCTTTTTTCTTTTGTCAGTGTCTTTGTAAAATGAACAATGTTGCTGAAATGAATGAAGCATAAATCTGAAATGAGTGAAAAGAGAGGACAGTAATAAGCCTCACTTTGGCTCCTGCTCATGGAGCATTCATCCAAACACATTTAAAAATCCCTTCATGTTTACAGCATGTTACAAAAGGACCTTCTGCTGAACTCTGAAGAGTTTTAGACTGAGAGCTCTGTAAATGTGGGCCTTCAGTCACAATTATATTTTTACAAGACTTTATGAAGCTTTTTGTCTGATTTTTCAACAGATGTGTAAGGAGCTTTGACAAAGAAGAAAAGGTTGGGACAATAATAAAAAACAGTCAAATATGTTTGTATCTGTTGCAGCTGGAGATAGTTTTAAACTTTGAATTTAAAGTGAATAAATGTAGTTCTGTGACCTGGACGACTGAGAACCTTTACATCTCTAATGTTTGACTTAATGTTACTGTGTTTACAGTCTTTCTAATTGTGGACTCTCAAAGATTGACTGTGAAGCTCTGTCGTCGGCTCTGAAGTCCAGTCCCTCTCACCTGAGAGAACTACACCTGAGAGAACTACACCTGAGTGGGAACGAACAAATAACCTCAGGAATGAAGGAGTTGTGTGAAGGACTAGCGAGTCCAAACTGTCGACTGGAGACTCTGAGGTCAGTCACTGGTCCTTCTCTTCTTTTCACTGACTCTTGGGTTTGAACAAACAGCTCATAAAGTCACACTGTATTATGTTTATGAGAGGGATGCTTGGCCAAAGAACAAATGAAAAGTCTTCAGTAAATCAGTGTCAGTCTTTTTCCAATCCACCGAGCTCAGAAATAGTGTGTTGTACTTTCTCCTCTTTTTTTGAGCCATAAAAGTCCAGAGCTTCTCTTTGAACCAGATCACTTTAAAAAGTCATGTTTTCATTTACATCTGAATGTAAAAGAAAATGTGTCTTGGACAAACGTAAATGAAGAAAGTGTTTGAGGATTTTATGAAAGCATTAGAACAACACACGAGGAAATGAAAGTATAAAACTGAGAACTCCACAAATGTAGAGATAATCGTGCAGGGGATGTGTGAGTTTTCTTTTTTTCTGCTTCTTTTACAAAGTTCACATTAAGTGTTTTGTTCCGAGTCTCAAACCTTCTTAAATCAAGCTGTGCCTCATTTAAATACTCTCCTCCACAGTTTATTTCTCTTTTTTTGTGAAACAGGAACTCCCAAAAATAATGGTCAGTGAGACAGTCCCAGGGTTAAACTGTGAAAGTTTACACCCCAACCTCACAGCAGTGTTAATTTTGACAAGGAATTTTAATTTAGTTTTAGTCTTAGTCTTTTAAGTGAAATAATGTTTAGTTTTAGTCATCTTATTTGTTTTAGTTTTAGTCGACTAAAATCAAAACATTTTTAATGAGTAATTAATTTGACCTTCTGTTTCAGACATAAAACTATATTTGTTTTAGAATTGAGATTTAAATGTGCAAACATATTTCACACAGTTTATTTCAACACTACTGCTTTTATTGAAAATAGTTTCAATCAATGAAAAACAACACCAATAGTAAAAAAAATCTTGCTGTCTATTTTAATTTAAACAAAAAGACATCAATGTGTATCAAAGAGATGCAAAAACAGCTTATTTTTAATAAAATCAAATAAATATGTAAATGTGCAAATGTCAAAAGGCCTTTACAGTCCAAGAAAACCAAATAATAAAAATAATTAAAGCCGCAAGCGGCGATAAAGGCCCTCGCCTCCCTTGAGACCGCGGGGACACATATATTCGGAGGATTGCATGTCGTGCTTTAAAGCAAATTTGGAGCTGTTTAGATGAAAACCCTTTAGCACAAAGTGTACGATTTAGGTGGTCATGTATTCCACCCAACATTTTCTGTTGAGAAGGATCCTGGCAATTGGGAAATGGCATTTATTTCCCAATAGTTGCCTCTTCACAGACTCATTCGACCACAGCCACAAATCTATAAAAAACAAATTGATAACTTTTTTTTTACGTGTCTAGATGATACTCACCAAATTTGGAGCTGTTTAGATGAAAAGCCTTTAGACACAAGGGGTGCAATTTAGGTGGTCACGCATACACCCAACATAGTAGATTTCCTGTTGAGTTTACGATATGGCTGTAATACATTTTTCTGTTCGCCTGGTGTCCTATGGATGTACCAAGTTTCATTTTTCTACGTTGGAAAAAGTTACTTTCACTTTCCATAGGCCCAATGTATTTGACTTTGTAGAGGTCGCCACTGAGTCATTTTCATATTTTTTTGAGGACTTCAAATACATACATTTTTCGCAGAGCTTGAAATCTGGGACCAATTAAAATGACTTTTAGTTGCGTTTACTGAGTCAAATTGAGGATCATTTGCAGAAAAATTATAATAAAAAAATATGCAAATTATAATAAAATAAAATATAACTCGAGCAAAAAGTCTAGAAAAACCTTGTCTATTTT